>JAJPUD010003551.1:173978-189473 GCA_023553655.1 Myrmecobius fasciatus | reverse complement strand
AAAAAACTACCTTGTATCTGTTCTATACCCATATTGTACACATTGTATCCCCAATAAGGCATAACTTCCCCCTAAAAAACTACCTTGTAGCTATTTGGTCTATATCCAGATTGTATACATTGTATCCCCAATAAGGCATAACCTCCCCCCCAGAACTACCTAGTAGCTATTTGGTCTATACTAATATGAGTACACATTGTGTCCCCAATAAGGCAGAAACTCCTTCCCCCCAGAACTACCTTGTAACTCTTTAGTCTATACCCATGTGTGTATAATTGTCTCCAAATAGGGCAGGGATGATTGCACTTTTGTGTCTATTGCCCTAGTATTTAACACAGCACCTAGCCCATAATAGATGCCAAAAATAATCTATATAAAGTCCCTTGCAAACTTTGAAACACTATGTAAATGTTAATGATTATTATCACTAAAAATAATTAATAATTGACTTATTCCAGCACTAGACCTCCTGTTCTATGATTCTTGCTAAGAAAGGCTCTTAAGAGAAGCGGGAGGAGAGTTTCAGGCAATAACTAACTCTCTAGAACAAGAGATTTTAGATTTAGGTCTCAGTTTAGCTGCTCTGGAGTCCAACTGCTGACCCCCTCTCTACCTTCATCTGTCCAGCCAGCTGAGATCTTGCTTCTTGGTGAACACAGGTATGTGCTAGGTTTGAAGCTGCTTGGAAGAGGGGGAAGGGCACAAGAAATGCTAACAAACTTGGCTTTTCATTGGGACACCTCCTAAACCACTCTTGTCCACTCCAATCCCACCAGGGCATCAAGGTGGATGGAGTTGGGCAAAACAAAATTCAAATGTTGTCTTAGACGCTTCCTAGCCATGTAATCCTGGGCAAGTCACTTGATTTCTATCTGTCTCAGTTTCCTCATTTTACAAATGAGAAAAATAATAGCACCTCCAGTTCTTGTGAGAACTGAATGAGATAGAGGGAGGGAGGGAATAAGCACTTGTTATATGTCACACACTGTGCTAAACTCTTTTTACAAATATGATCTCATTTGATCTTCACAACAACCCTATGAGGTAAGTGCTATTGCTATCCTTATTTTACAGTTGGGGAAACTGAGGCAAACAAAGTTGTTTGGGGTTTTGTTGGAGTGGGGGTTTGCACTCTCTCCACCAAGCCACCAGCTGAATCAATATTTATAAATCATTTTATGTTTTTAAAAAGAAATATATCAATGTTAGCTATACATAGAACCTACAATGTTGGGCCTGGGGGAAACCAAAGAACCCAGTTCTCTCCTTTTACAGATAAGGAAAATGACATCCAACTAAGGCCACTGTTTACAGTCAGACTGTGAATTAGCATTAGCAGTGAGACAAGATCCAGTTAATGCTACCTAAAAATCTTGTGTGCCCATTGTCTCACACACCGTGTGGTACACAGTAGGAGCTTAATAAACAGCATAAGTGATTTGAACAGAAGACAGATGACCTTTTGTCAGGAATGATCTTTACATTCAAGTAGGGCTGACAAACCAAGCCGATGTGATTCCATTCAATCCAATAAGCCTTTATTAAGCACCTACTAACATGTGCCATAATGATGAAATCCCACATCCAGACCATATGCCAGGGAGTAGAGACACAAAAAATATTAGTCTTTACCCTCAAGGAACTTACACTCCAAGAGAACCACTACTATCTTGTATTTAGAAGACTGTTGATAGCCCAAAAATTAATATGTATTTTTTAATGAGGCAAGTATAAAGGGTGAATTCATTTTACTTGACTGTGAAGATTTGTTTTTTTTTTCTATTGAGGGGAAGAAAGGAAAATAAATGCTTATTAATTTAAAAGAAAAGCAAATCCATCATTATTTTTTTTTTTTTTTTGCTTTTTGCTGAGGCAATTGAGGTTAAGTGACTTGCCCAAAGTCACACAGCTAGGGAATGTGAAGTGTCAGAGACCAGATTTGAACTCAGGTCCTCCTGACTTCAGGGCTGGTACTCTATCCACTGCGCCACCTAGCTGCCCCCATTATTTGTTTTTGACATGAAAAAAAAATGAATCCTTCTCCTCAAAAGAGTTGGGGCTCTCTGAATTAGGTGAGTTCTTCCAAGTCTGAGAGTCTCTCATTACAGCCAAAGACTCCTAAAGAGAGAAAGCCCGGCTCCCCACTTTAGCAGCCGGTCTCAGGCCTGGTCTGTGCCCTGAATGCCATATCCCCTTGACTCTAGGGGATTTCAAATGATCTTCCCCATAGGGGTATCCACCATGAACTAATGAGTTGGACCACACTCAAGTCAAGAACAACGACCTGGCCTCAGGGAGCTCAGACAATCCCTATTTGTGGAGCCTGGGTCTACCCTAGATCATCTTGGCCTTGGATCCTCTTGATCCTGGCCCTTGGCCTCTGCCCTCCACCTAAGGCTGCCCTTCCTTCTCCTCCCCCCCACCTCCCCTTTCCCTCAGGATGGGGCCCCCCCTTTTTTGAAGGGCGTTTTTCACCTCCCTTTTGTTACCTGAACAATAAGTAACCCGGGTAGTTAGTTATAAACTCCAGCAGGAACAAGAGTCTGGTTGATAATTTATAGCAACATCTCAAATTTAAATGGAAAGCAAATAACAACCTGTTAGCATTAAAGAAAGCCCAATCCCCGAGCCTGGCTGCCACACTTGGGCCTCAACGGGGCTCCTCAGTTCCTTCTCTGAGCCTTACTCCTCACCTCCTCTTGCTTTCCTCCTTTCAGCCTTCTTTCCCCTTTCTCTTCTCGCCTCCTTTTCCTTTCCCTTTACTTCCAGCACCTACATTTACCCTCCTCCTTTCTTTTTCCTTCTCCCTCTCAGGTCCCCTTGCTCCATTCCAGGATGGCCCAGTAGTTGGACTTCAACTTGTGATATTCTCAGATGGCTCCCCTCCCCATGGGGTGCTTCATTGAAACCCCCCATCAGGCTGCTGACTGGCGGAGGCCCCACCCACGCAGGTAAGAATGGCCCCTGGTGAGGGAGGGAGGGATGGTGCCTTCCTTGGGGCCTCGATACCCATCCCAGGCTCCCCAGCAGGGCTGGCCTATCCTCAAACCAGGAGCTCCACTCCCCACTCTTCCCCCCTCCCTTTCCACCCTCTCTCTAGACCTGGACGTTGTGCCTTTCTGCCCCTCCCCCCACTTGGTAGAATCTACCCTTTGCCCCATAGCTTTCCTGCCAAGACAGGGGGCCCCTGATAGGCATCGAGAGTCAAATCTGGGAGGCAACCGAGAGATCACCTAGTCCAACCCTTGTATTTTATGAGGTTGGGGGAAAAAACAATAACCGATGCCCTGAGCGGAGCAGAAATTTGCCTAAAGTACCATAGAAAGTGAATGGGAGCGTCAAAATTAGAAGTCTGGTCTGGTCCTCCGGTACCTTCTCCCATGACCTTCCCTCCACACCAGGTTATCTTCAGGTTCCCTTTCGAAAGCCCCTTCAGAGGCCCAGAAATCCTTCTCTTAAATTTCTAAAGTCTGTCCTTTGGGCACATGGGTAAAAGGTCTGTCTCCCAGATATATACCTTTCTATATGCATTAATGTGTGTTTATATAGGTTGTGTGTGTGTGTGTGTGTGTGTGTGTGTACAGAGAGACTCTACACACAGACCAAATCTCTCTGACCCTGACCCAGATAGAAGGTTGATTCCCTACCTACTCACCTTTCATCCAAGAACAGTCTAAATGGAGGCTCCTTTTACAGAACCCCATCTCCAGCTATAAGTCTCTTCTCCATTTCCTCACATTTCCCCCCTACCCCTAGGTTCAGGACCTTGGACAGAAGGGAGGGTCTTTGCTCAGGTCAATATTTTAATCCCAATTACCGTTGGAACCAATTTAGAGAGAATATCTAAATTTCAGCTGGGAGAAGGCTGATTCCCCAAGTCCCTGGACCCTATGCTCCTCAAATAGAAAAAGCTAGAATGCTAGCAGAAGGCTTCTGGAGTCCCCAATACCCCATCTCTGACCACCCCCTCTTTCCTTCCCTCTGGGAAATCTGCCCAAGGCCTTTGGAGCCAGGTGTCTAGCCATGTCTTCCCCAGGACACAATTATCAGAAGTTAATGATCACATGGCTTATCAGGAACTTTTCAGTTTATAAATTTATAAAAAAAAAAAAAAGACAGAGAGAGAAATAATAAAGCCCCTTAGATAATTAGTAACCAGGCAAACCTGGCTGGGGAGGGGGGAGCAGCCCAGCCCCAGGTCCCACACAATTCCAGGGATGGGGAGCCAGAGAGATGGGATGTAGCAGATGAAGGAAGCTGATCAGGTAGGGATGGCAAGGAAGAAAAGGGAAAGGAGGTTGCCATTGCTTGGGGGAGGGGGAGGGAGGGAAGAGGAGGCAGGAAGGAGGAATCAGCTTTGATCCTAGGAATCCAACTGCCCTGAGGTAAGAATGAACTCCTCAGACCTTTCCTTGACTGATGGGGTGCTTGACCTCCTTCCCAAACCTGCCCTATTCCTGAAGCTCAGAAGAGTCTCCCAAGTCCCGACCACCACCACTACCCTGCTTCTGTTCCCAAGATTCCCTCTCTAGGACTCAGAAGTTCACTCAACTTGGGACCACAGGGATTCAAGGTGGGGGAAGCCCCCAAGGAATTTTTTTTTAATTTTAGGATAAGATGGTTCCAGTGCCTGGAAATACCCACTTCTCTCTCTCTCTCTCTCTCATACACACACACACATACACACACACACACACACACACACACACACACACACACACACACATACACACATTTTCCCAGTTCTCTCAGGGAAGACTCTGAGTGAGATTTCCCAGTTTCATTTGCCTCTTCCCCCTCTAAGCTTCAAGCCAAGCTTGGGTTCTAAGCTTGGACCCTCCAGCTCCTGTAAAATCCCACCACCAAACTGATGAAGACCATATATAGCAATTCTAAGTCAGAGTAGATCCCGTCCCACTGCTGGGGAGAGAACAGGCAATGAACGGGGGCAATGTTAAGGCAGGGTAAGCAGGGTGGAGGAAGTGAACCCCAGGACCATGCCAGAGGGGGGAAAGGTGCCTTACTGTAAGAGTGTCTCCACCACAGCCTTCTGGTGGGCTGCCTCCTCTGGGCTGAGGTTCTCCAGCTCCTTCAGGATAGGGGGTGTGAAATCCTCCCCCTCATCGTCCGTGTCATCCTCAGAGCCCTGTGGTTCTCCCAGCCCATTGGGGAGCTCAGCCAGCTCGCTGCCACAGGGCTCCCTCTTGTCCAGAGAAGTCTCTCCCGTCAGGTCATAGGGTCCTGTCTCACTCAAGGCCTGGATCAGGGTTTCCTTCGTCAGTCCTGATTCCAATAGGGCAGCCAAGAGCTCTGTCTGTAACTGGCTTAGCTGGGAGACCATGGCTCCAGGATGGAGGCCAGTGGGCCACGCTACCTCCACCTGCCCAGGTCCCTAGACTTCCTCAAAGCATGGCCAGCCAACCTGTCCTCCAGAGAACAGAAACAAGCCTCCCTTCCTCCCTTCCAATTCCCCCCAAAACCACACTTACCAAGCCCTATGGCCCCCCCACCCACACCCCTGTCCTAGCCCGCCGGTGATTCAGGGCCCCTTGGCTCTCTGTTTACATTGGAGCTAGGGAAATTCTCCAAGGTTCATATTTATCCCTGTGCTTAGCAAGGTACTGAACTTTGGACTTCAGCCCTAAAGCAGCGCGCAAAGTGCACCGGGCTAGGAGAGGGGAACAAGGGATGCGGCAGGATGGGAGTGGGTGGATGAGGTGGGAGGGTGAGGGTGGGAGGACAGAAACTGGGAGCTAGGGCGGGAGAAGGGGGAGGTTGGACAAGGGGCTGTTAGAAAATCCAGGGGGGGGGAGAGTGCTCGTGGGAATTGAGGCAATGTAGTGTCTAAAGAGCAACTAAATTCAAATCCAAAGAAGTTTCCAGTTGTATCTCTGTATGATTCTGGACAAGCCACTTAATGTCTGTAAGACTCAGTTTCTTTATCTGTAAAATGGGAGGGCCCCATGGGAATTAATTTCGATAGCCTGTAAGATCACTTCCCTGGCTAAACTATGATCCTTCCCTGGGTCTCAGTTTCCTCCTTTAAAAAATGAGAGATCCCTGAGGGCCCTAAATTCTATGGTCTTAGCAGAGAAAAGTTGCTGGATTTGGACCTCAGGATACAAATTCATAAAAGGCAGATGTTTCATCTTCTGCTCAGTTTGGGGCAGGAAGCGAGTAACTGTGCCCTCTTTGGGAAGGAATAAAGAGCGGGCAGCAGAGAGGCCGTACCAGGCTTCCCACAGCTTCTCTTCCTACCAAAGACATTCCCTCTCCACCTCAGTAGTCTTCAGAGCTAAATCTTCACTGTCCCCCCTTTCCCCACTCTGCCTATTTGAGGGATTTTTAGCAATGGGGGACAGTTCCAGAGGGTGACTGAGAGGAGCAAGGGAAAGAAATAGGAGTGGCCTGAAGCCAGAGGAGAAGGTCTCCATTCAAATGTGGAACCACTTACTACCTGTTCTCCCCCATGCATGGTCTTGGAAAAGACATCCCTCCTCTTTGGAACTCAGTTTCCTCACCTGTAAAAATGAAGCAGTTGAGATACGTAATATTTAAGATACTTCCTAGAGCTTACAAGTTCTTATTTAATGCCTCAAACCAAGAGAATTTTCTCACCGTGTTTTTTTTAATTCTCTCTCTCTTTCTCTCTCTCCCTATCCCCCTCTGCCTTTCTCTTTCTTCCCTTCTCTTCTATTTCTGTCTCTCTGTTTGCCTGTCTCTCATCCTTTCTCTGTCTCTCTGTTTCTCTCTTTCATTCTGTCTCTGTCTCTCTCTCTCTCTCCTTCCCTCCTTCTCATTCTCTCTCTGTATCTCTCTCCTTCCCTCCCTTTCACACACATATGTCCAGGAGCTCATCAGTGTAAATTTTCTTCCACAGATACAAATCAGCAAGTCAAATTAATTTATACTTTTGAGAGAACTATCTAAGAACAAAAAAGAGATTAAATGACTTGCCAAGGGTCTCACAGACAATGTGTCATATTGGGCAAGATTTGAACCTGGGTCTTCCTGATTTTAAAGCTGGGTCTTTATCTGCTTTGCTGTACTCCTAATCCCAAGAGTCAGAATTTGGACACTACATTGACTCCATCTCCACCACATCAATCAATCTGTGCCAAGCACCATGTTGTTACTGTTCAATAATATCTGCCTCTTTATGACCCCAGTTGGAGTTTTCTTGACAGAGATACTGGAGAAGCTTGCCATTTTTTTCTCCAGCTCATTTTACAAGTGAGGAAACTGAGGCAGACAAGGTGAAAGGGACTTGCTCAGGGTCACACAGCTAGGAAATGTCTGAGGCTAGATTTAAATTTACAGAGATGAGTCTTCCTGACTCCAACCCTCCCCCCATTCTATCCACTTCACCACCTTCCTGCCCTACTGTGCTAAGTACTGAGCATACAAAAAGGGACTGTTCCTGCCCTCAGTGAGCTTACAATCTAATGAGGGAGGTAGCATGCAAATACATATAGAAAGTACTTCACTCAGTCTGTTGTCTCCCTCCTATCAGGGCTCCTTGAATCTTGTCTCCTTTCCTCCACGCCAGAGAACTCTCACTCTGAACACTAAAAAGAGGAAATGTACCTCAAATTAGCTACAGGAGAAACTTGGGTAGGATGTAAGAAAAACCATCAGTGAGAGAGGGAGGTGAAGTGAACAATGAAGCGTAAAGGGAATGAATTTCCTTCATTGGTGCAATGGAAGATAACCCTCCATTTGTTTGAATGGCCTAGATAAAGCCTTATTTGGAAACAAGGGGTTAATTTAAATGACCTTAGTCCCAGATTCCACTTTTTTCTATTATCACTTTCAAGATCTAGATGGGACCAGGATTAGCCCCCTCATTTTTCAGATATTGAAATCAATGCTTAGTGAGAGGACGTGGAAGAAATTTGAATTAGTACAAGAAGTACTAAATCAGGAAGACTTGGGCACAGGTCCTGCTTCTGAATTATACTAGCTGTGTGACCTTAAGCAAATCATTTAAACTTTCTGACCCTCAGTTTTCTCATCTGTACTATGGGGATGATAGTACCCTGTAGTGCTTTGCCTCTTAGGGTTGTGATAATACTCAATGGAGATAACATATCTAGAGGCTTTTTTTTACAAACTTTAAAAGATAAAGACAGGGACTAGACCAGTGGTTTCATTGATCTTAGTTTCCTCATCCACAAAATGTGAATAATAGCACCTGCCTCACAAGGTTGTTGTAAACATCAAATAAGCTAATATAAGCAAAATGTTTTGCAACTTTTTAAGACTATATAAATGTTAGCTAGAGGGATCTCCCAGGTAAGAAAACTCCATCCTCCTAGGCAGATTAGCTCTGTTTCTTCAACTTATAGTCTAACCTAGAGAAGTAATTAAAACCAAAGTAACTTGACCAGAGTCACACAGTTAGTAGATGTCTTCCTGGCTTTATGGCTAGCTTCCTATCTACTATGTAATCCTGCCTCTCTAAACTGTAGAGTACTGGATAAATGTCAGATGACAGGCTTGGAGGATGGACTTTGGAATCAGGAAAACATGAGTTTAAATACTACTTTTGACAGGCTGCCTTTAGGACTCTCAGCAAAATGCTTAACTGCTGAGTACAAACTTTCTAAGGCTTTGCTAGTGTTGAGTAGTTCATTCAAATCAATGGAAACTAAGGACAAGTCACTCAATTTTTCAAAGTCCCAAGTATTCATTATCCTCTAGAAGTTATAAGAAGTCCACTAAGTTATAAGACTTGTATGAACCAATTAGCTGTGCAAAATAATATGGAGAAAAACACTGGAAAAACTTTAGAACTTTAAAAAAATAAAAATGTTTAAAAGTAACTTTAATCAGAAATAGCTAGGTAGTGCAGTGGATAAAAAATAGTGGCCATGGAGTCAGAAAAATCTCAGTTCAAAATCAGCCTCAACCAGCTTCATGATCCTGTGTCAGCTTCAGTTTCCTCATCTGTAAATGGGGGGGGGGGAGGAAATAATAATAACACTTGCTTCCCTTGGTTATATTAAGAATAAAATATTATAAAGCAATTTGAAAAACCTAAAAGTACTATATAAATGCTAGCTATAATTATAATTCTTACATCACCATACTATCCCATGTGTCAGCCCTACCCTTCCTCTGGAGTCATTCCATATGACAAATAGTATTTGTTCAGGGTGAGGGGGGTAGAAGTCAGCAAAACTGATCAATACATTGTAAAAAAAAAAAAAGGATCAGGTTGCTTACCTGGGAAAGAAGGGAGGGAAAAAATTTTGAAACATAAAATCTTACTAAAATGAGTGTTGAAAATTGTCTTTACATGTAATTGGAAAAAATAAAATCCTACTTACCAAAAAAGTCCATAAAGATATGTAATGTGCTGCACTTGTGTACTTCAATAATTATTACTATTAATCAGTGTGGTCACTAATCATGACAAGAGCACAGATGGCCATATAGCATGAAATGGGTCAGAACAAGGGTCAGTGGAGATGCTTCCCCATGAAGTACTAGAAAAACCAGCTGATACTCTAGAAATATTTATTCATAATAAGAGACCTGATGGTGAAACACACTTTATTCTCTGAGCAGAGGTGGAATACCAAATAGGGGTACATTTTCAGATAGTGAATGGGCTGCTGTGTTTTGCTGAACCTCACTCCTTTATTTACAAGAGAATTTACAAGAAGTCAAGACTGGAAAATAACAATAGAACCCCTCCAAAGAATTTTTATTTATAAGAGAAGTCATTTCAGTAATTTCCCACCCTTTGTTGGCTCCATTTGGGGGTTTCTTGGCAAAGATACTGGAGTGGTTTGCTATTTCCTTCTCCAGCTCATTTTACAGGTGAGGCAACTGAGATAAGCAGGGTTAAGTGATTTGCCCAGGATGACACTACTGCAAAGCATCTGAGACTGGATTTGAACTCAGGAAGATGAGTCTTGCTGACTTCAAGCCTGGCCCTCTGTCCACTGACTTTTTGGAAGTGACATGAAATTTTTAAAAGAAGCTCAATAAAACTTAGGGGGACAGGACAGCTAGGTGGCATTATAGTGGATAGAGCACCAGTCCTGAAGTCAGGAGGACCTGAGTTCACATCTGGTCTCAGATACTTAACATTCCCTAGCTGTGTGACCCTGGGCAAGTCACTGAACCCCAATTGCCTCAGCAAAAAGCAAAAAAACCTTAGGGGGAAAATTTAGGGGGGGAAAAGACTCTATGTTACAAATGAGTTTAAAATCTGCATCCCTCCATTGTTGGTGGAACTGTGAATGGATCCAACCATTCTGGAGAGCAATTTGGAACTATGCTCAAAAAGTCATCAAACTATGCATCCTCTTTGACCCAGCAGTGTTTCTATTGGGCTTATATCCCAAAGAGATCTTAAAGGAGGGAAAGGGCCCCACATGTGCAAGAATGTTTGTGGCAGCCCTTTTTGTAGTGGCTAGAAACTGGAAACTGAAGGGATGCCCATCAATTGGAGAAAAGCTGAATAAATTATGGTATATGAATGTCATGGAATATTATTGCTCTGTAAGAAACGACCAGCAGGATGATTTCAGAGAGGCCTGGAGAGACTTGCATGAATTGATGTTGAGTGAAATGAGCAGAACCAGGAGATCATTATACATGGCAACAACAATACTATTTGATGATCAATTCTGATGGACATGACTCTCTTCAAC
The DNA here is from genome assembly GCA_023553655.1 of Myrmecobius fasciatus. Taxonomy (NCBI): domain Eukaryota; kingdom Metazoa; phylum Chordata; class Mammalia; order Dasyuromorphia; family Myrmecobiidae; genus Myrmecobius; species Myrmecobius fasciatus. The sequence continues at coordinate 178,806 of JAJPUD010003551.1, read as the reverse complement.
AATGAAATGTTCAAACCAATTCCAATTGTTCACTGAAGAAAGCCATATACATCCAGAGAGAGGGATACGAAATGTGGACCACAACATAACATTTTCATGCTCTCTATCGATGTGTGCTTGCATTGTGTTTCCTTTCTCAGATATTTTTTGTTTCTGTAGATATGATTGTTCTTGCACAGCAAGATAAGTATGGAAATATATATACATATATTTGACTTGTCAAGTATTTTAACATAATTAACATGTAGTGGATATCCTGCCATCTAGGGGAGGGGTGGGGAGGGGGGAGGGGGAATTTGTAACAGAAAGCTTTGTAAGGGTTAATGTTGAAGAATTACCCATACATATGTTTTGCAAATAAAAAGTTTTAATAATAAAAAAATTGCACCCCTCTATTCCCCTCACTATTAAAGGGAATTTCCATACCAACAATTCCCCCTCACCATTAAAATCCAGAATAATAACAAAAAGAAATATATCATTTTTGTATGTATGCAAGTATGTAACAGAGGTGAGTCCTGTCTTAAAATACAATTCTGTTTCTCATGCCTAATCATTGTTTTCTGGAACTGAATCATTATCGGCTTGGAGTTGGGGGGATTGGTTCTTTCTCATGCTGGCTTTGTTATTTCAAGATCCCTGTACCACGTAGCAAAATTCCCTATTGTATACAACAACATAATAAAACTGCATTCAAGAAAACTCCATGAACAGTGGTGACATTCTACGGTCCACAGATTCATGAAGAGTCAGACAAAATTGAACGACTGAACAACAATAATACATAAATAAACATTAATACATATACATATTTGTATTTCAGTCACGTCTGACTTTGTGATCCTATTTGGGATTTTCTTGGCAAAGATACTAGGGTGGTTAGTCATTGTCTTCTCTAGTTCATTTTATAGATGAGGAAACTGAGGCAAATAGAGTAAAGTAATTTGCCCAGGGTCACACACCTAATAAGTATCTGCAGCTGGATTTGAACTTGGGTCTTCCTGATTCTAGGCATGGTGCTCTATCCACTGCACCACCTAGCTGCCTCTCCTATGTGTGTGTGTTACATATATGTACATATATGCATACATATACATGTATATTGCATTGTGTGTGCACATTTGCATATGTATACATGCATATGAACCCATGCATATACATATACAAATGTTCATGCACAGAACTGTCTGATTAGCCAACTCCCCTACCAATGTAGGTCAGTACCTTCTCTAAAAGAGTCTTGAAGAGTTTCCTGGGCCATAAGGAGAGTGATAGGTTTGACCTGCACTATTCTAGCATTGTGTCACAGACAGAACGTTGGCCAGCTCTCTATCCACCATGTCATGTTACCTTACAAAATAAATTATATATAAAATGAATATAAAATAATTGGGGTAGAGCATTAACATCTGAAAGGATCAGGAAAAAATCCATGTAGAGGCTGATACTTGAGCTGAGGCTTAAAAGGTGTAAGGAATCTTACAGGAAGGAGGGGAGGAGGAAGGGTTAGAACCTCCCTTCCTAATATTTCCTTCCATTTACTCTGTATGGATCTGGCATGTATTTATGGTCTCCCCTATTAGAAGGTGAGTTCCCTGAGGGCAGGGACTGCTTTTGTCTGTCTTTGTATTCCCCAGGGCTTAATGCAGTTCATGATACATAGTAATAATCAATAAATGATTATTGACTTGTAATACAGTAGATATTTAATAAATGCTTGTTGAGTGAGTCCATTCTAGGCGACAATAAGTAGAAGATTGAGCAAAAGAAATCTTAGTGTTGGTACTTGGACTTGATGTCAAAGAAAGCTTGCCCAAACAACACAGTAAGAAAAAAAAATAGAGCATTGATGAGTGCAGGAACTAATCTTGACTTCAGAAAACAGAGGATGAAGCACATCCTCCTCCACTTGGTAGAGAAGTAGTAGATTACAGGTATGGATTGAAGCCTTCATCTCCAGACCTGGTCATTGTGTTGGTCAATCTTGCTTAACTAGGCTTTTTTTTTAATAAGATATAGTTTTGGCAATTGGAATAATGGGGGGTAGGGATGGAGAGGTAACAGTGATGTAAAAAAATCAATAAAATGTTTTTAATTAATTGTTTGCTTATTAATTATTTATTAATTCAATTTAAAAATTTTACCTAAGAATGAAATATTGTGGATAAGTCTTTCACAAAGATTTACATGAACTGATGCTGAGTGAAGGAAGCAGAACCAGAAAAACACAGCAACAACAAAATTATGTGATGATCAACTATGATAAACTTAGTTCTTCTCAGCAATTCAGTTGTCTAAGGCAATCCCAATAAATTTTGAACAGAAAATGCCATCCACAACCAAAGAGAGACCTATGGAGACAGAAAGTAGATCACTTTTTTTTCCTCCTTTTTTTTCTTTCTCATGGTTTTTCCCTTTTGTTCTGATTGTTCTCTTCCAACCTGACTCATATGGAAATATGTTTTAAAAAATGAAAGTACATGTATGACCTAGAAAAAATAAAATAAAGTCTTCCATAACCTACTCCTCCCTACCAGTTTTAGTTTTATTGCACTTTCTGTTCTCTATACAGTCTACACTCAAGCCACTTGTAGTTCCTCCAATACAACACACCCCACTTTACGCTGACCATTTCTCATGCCCATATACCTTCCATCCTTATCTCTACCTAGTAGGTTTCTCTGAGATTTAGCTCAAAGCCCACATCCTTTGACAGGGTATTTGCAGTCTCCTCAGACCATTAGTGCCTTCCCCTCCCAGATTTTCTTCCATCTACGACTGTGTACCAAGTTACACAGTGAACTATTTCTCTCATTACATTGGCAATCCTTTGAAGGCAGAGACTGTGTTTTGCCTCTTGATATGTTCCTGAAGCTTAGCACAGAGTAGATGCTTAATAAATGCTCATTAGTTGACTGACTCACTAACTTAGTAACTGCTTAGGGGACAGTGACTTCCCAAGCCAATAAAAATCATCACAATAATAGCTAACATTCATAGAGCACTTTAAGATTTGCAAAAAGCAAATTACTTCATTTGATTCTCACAACAACTCTAGGAAATAAGTACTATTATTATCCCATTTACAAATAAGGAAATTGAGGCAGACCAAGTAATTTCACCAGATTCTAAAAGACTCAGATAGCTAATAAGTCTCTGAGGTGAAATTTGAATTTCATGTCCTGATTCCATGTTCCACACTATGTTCTGTGCCATCTCAATGCAAATGCTAGAATGTTGTTGAGAAGATTTAGATCTAGGTTAGACTAAGTGACCACTGAAGTCCCTATCACTTCTATTATCCCACAGTTCTGTGATCTATAAGATCTCTCCATGTCATAAATTCAATGATGCAGGTGCTGTAAGTTACATTAATGATGTAATTCCAGATGAGACAGCATAGCATAATAGAAAAGGAATTAGACTTTGGGTCAGAAAGTCAAATCCCACCTCAGAGGGTCACTGTCATCCTTAGCTGCACTCTTAATTTCTTTATGCCTCAGTTTCCTCATCTGTAAGAGAAAGGAAGAAGATCCAATGACTCCTAAAATCCCTTCTACCTCTAAATCTATGAAGCTATAAAACTGTGTGACAGTGAGAAAGTCACTTAAGTTCTTTGTGCCTCAGTTTCCTCATCTGTAAAATATGCAGGTTGAACTCTATGGCTTCTAAGGTCTCTTCCAGCTCGCAATCTATATTCCTATCATCATAATCAATTTACATGAAATTAACATTTCTCAAGAATCATCAGGGCCCTGAGCACTGCTCAGATCTTAGAATAATAGGGTCCTTTCCTTCACAGAGCTTGGAGTCCAGTAAATGAATACATATACTGGATTGGATGTGGGAGCTCATCAGTGTTTGTACCCCCTCTAACCCAGGTCATAACCCATCTGTACCCTCTAATCCTGTGTAATACTGGTCTATGTCTACCTGTGAATCTTCCAGGAAGCTGGGAGCCTCCTCTAGATCTCCTGATATTGCACAGATATAGATGGAACCCCATGGCATGTCTATTGTTCAGCTCTTGCTGTCACCTTATGACCAGCTCACCTTCCTTTCTACTCAAAATGACATCCTTTTATGATATTTCCCTCATTGAAATCTTGTTTAGTCATATACTGCAACCAACTTGTGTCCACTATGAACCTCTCTTTTGGTTTTTGACAATGAAGAAATAATAACATATTATATTAATGACATATTAATATGGCAATTATCATATCATATGATATTATTTTACTAATGTCAATATTAATACTGACAAGAATACATTAATATAATCATGATATTATCTTAGCAATTAATAATAGTATTATTTTAATAATTATTTTATAGGTAGTGTTTAGATAGCAGTTTAAGATTTGCAAAGCACTTTATAAATATCATTTCTTTTGGTTTTCCTAACAACCCTAGATTTTGAGTGCTATTTATTACCTTTATTTTACAAATGTGGAAACTGAGGCAAATAGAGGTAAAGTGATTTAACCAGGGTCATCAAGTTAGTGAGTGTCAGAGACCAGATATGAACTCAGGTCTTCCTGACTCCAAATAAGCACTCTGTTCCCTAAAGTAGATAAGTGCAAAACAAGTGCTATGTAAAGTCAGGGTAGAGGGCAGAGGATAAATGGTCATGGGTGAGATGGGAAAGAAACACCCAAAAATGTGACATTTGATGTTTACCTTAAAGAACTTTAAAGAATTTAGAAAGAAGAAAGTAAAGGAGGAAGGCAAGGGAGGAGGGAAGAAGGCAGGGAAGGAGGGAAGAAGGCAGGGAAGGAGGGAAGAAGGCAGGAAAGGAAGGAGGAAGGCAAGGAATGAGGGAAGA
>JAJPUD010003551.1:108118-166323 GCA_023553655.1 Myrmecobius fasciatus | reverse complement strand
AAGAAAGAAAGAAAGAAAGAAAGAAAGAAAGAAAGAAAGAAAGAAAGGAAGGAAGAAAGAAGAGAAAAAGACAGAGAGAGATTGAGAGAGAGAGAGAGAGAGAAATGACAGAGACAATAGAGATGACAGAGAGAGAAAGTAACATATACTATTCAAATCATGAATTGGAAATTCTTGGACCTCCTAGAATAGGAGGGAAATCTAGCACCTAGCATGTCCCTTGATTAATAGTGCCTGTACCTCCAGCCACTACCAAGAAAAGACTTCTCAGATGAGATCATTTTCAACCTGGTTAAGATTTCATTTAAATCCCAATTCACCAAACCCTTTTTTTATCTTGTGTATCCTATTACCTAAATTCTTTTTTTTAATTAAAGCTTTTTATTTACAGAACATATGAGTAATTTTTCAACATTGGCCTTTGCAAAGCTTTGTTACAAATTTTTCCCTCCTTCCTCCATCCCCTCCCCTAGATGGCAGTAGTCTAATACATGTTAAATATGTTAAAATATATGATAAATCCAATATATGTATATTTATATAATTATCTTGCTGCACAAGAAAAATCAGATCTAGAAAGAAAGAAATCTGAGAAGGAAAACAAAATACAAGCAAACGTCAACAGAAAGCATGAAAATGCTATGTTGTGGTCCACACTCAGATCCCATATCCCTCTCTCTGGGTGTATATATGGCTTTCTTCATCACTGAACAATTGGAACTGGTTTGAAACATCTCATTGTTGAAGAGAGCCACGTCCATCAGAATTGATCATCATATAGTCTTGTTGTTGCCATGTATAATGATCTCCTGGTTCTGCTCACTTCGCTCAGCATCAGTTCATGCAAGTCTCTCCAGACCTCTCTGAAATCGTCCTGCTGGTCGTTTCTTACAGAACAATAATATTCCATAACATTCATATACCATAATTTATTCAGCCATTCTCCAATTGATGGGCATCCCTTCAGTTTCCAGTTTCTAGCCACTACAAAAAGAGCTGCCACAAACATTTTTGCACATGTGGGGCCCTTTCCTTCCTTTGAGATCTCTTTGGGATCTTAGTAGAAACACTGCTGAATTCTTTTGGATTAGCTTCCTCAATTATTATTTTTACTTGCTTGTTTTGATAAATGTGTTTGCTTGCTCTCCAAGTTCGTCTGAAGTGTCTAAAGTATTTCCTGAGATCATTAACTACCCAGTTGAGCTAACATTTCATCTCAATCCCAGGCCATAAAGCCCTTCTTTAAGCTTGTGTATCCTTTATTTAAACTTTTATGTATAGCTTGCCTAGATACTGTTTTATTAAAAATATGTAGAGCTTGCTAGCTCTACATAATTGTCTTAAGTGCTTGGTAGAAATGGAGCTAAACAGACTGTGATTAAGCTGCTACCTTCCGGGTTTGAGGTCTACTACAAAGTGGTTTTTATTTTCAACCCCAAAAAAGTGTGACATCCCTAGATTATATCGTTCTACACCCAATATATTTCCTGAAGATGCAAGAATGAGAGTGATTACTTAGCTAAGGTCATCTCCTGCTTCCCACAAAGATGGAGCTCCAGTCTTTCTGTGGACCCTGCAGATCTACTTTTAAAGCCATCCATACACAGCCACCTATTCCTATATCTATGTTTCCTATGTCCCTGTTGTCCCATATTAGGATATAAGTTCTCTGAGAAATTCCCTGAGGGCCTAGTACAGTATCTGATACGTGGTGGACATTTAATAAATGTTTATTAATTGATTTTTTGACCTTGCAGTCCAGTGAAATGCCAGGTATTAGTTTTTACATAAAACAAGAATCTAGGGGGCAGCTAAGTGGGGCAGTGGATAGAGCACCAGCCCCAAAGTCAGGAGGACCTGAGTTCAAACCTAACCTCAGACACTTAACATGTCCTAGCTGTGTGACCTTGGGCAAGTCACTTAACCCCAATTGCCTCAGCAAAAAGAAAAAAAAAGCATCTAATCCAGGGAAACAAAGTCATAAAATATTTAATGGCTTCAGGAAAGTTGTGAGATCTGTTCTGCTCTTTCTCTAACCCTTAGTTGATAGAAATGGGAGAACATTTCAAGAACTGGATATACTGCAAGGAGATAAAAGACCTAAAGAAAAGCTTAGTAAATAAGAAAATTTCTGCATGTAATAAAATAATGGAACATTTACAACAATGTAAAATCTAGGTGGCACAAGTGGCACAGTGGATAGAGCACCAAATCCAGAGTCAGGAAAAACATCTTCATGAGTTCAAATACAGCCTCAGATACTTGCTGTTTCCTTATCTGTAAAAATGAACCAGAAAAAGAAATGGCAAACCACTCCAGCAACTTTGCCAAGAAAACCCCAAATAGGGGTCACGAAGAGTCAGACATACTGAAAATGACTGGCCAACAAATTATTAAACAAGACAGCCAAAAGCCCTATAATATATATAACACCTTTGTTATATATATTACTATATTATACTATATATATATACATATGTTTATATATATATATAATATATTATATTATATATTAATTATCACAAAGCCTTTAATTCAAGTCTCCCCTCATAGTTTATTCACATACCACAAATATATAAAATAGACCCAAGCATAGTGGGAACCCTTATTTAATATACACATAGAAAACTGTTCTGCAATTAATATGATAATGTCAAAGAATTAATATGAAATGTAGCACTTTTCAGGTACATTGTTTGAGTCCATTGAGATTTACACCTAGCCAAAAGCTCAAAATCAGATCTCCTAAAAAGAGCTTAGGATGGAGTCCAAATTAAAGGAATCAATTCAAAACATATCACTCAATGTCATTTCTGACCCTTCATGACCCCATCTGAGATTTTCTTGGCAAAGATGCTGGAGTGGCTTGCCATTTACTTCTCCAGTTCATTTTTACATATAAGGAAACTGAAACAAATAGGAGTCAGTGACATGTCCAGTGTCATACAGCTAGAGTCTGAGGCAGATTTGAACACATGAAGATGAGCCTTCCTGATGTCAGACCCAGCACCCTATCCACCGTACCACCTGGCTGCCTTCTTAATCAAGCTTTGTTTACCAAAAACAAATTAAACATCTCCTTCATCTCATATAATCTTTCTGTGGTGATATCAAAATAACGTTTGGATTCACTGAGTATAAAATTCTTGATCAACAAAAAGGAAAGATGGAAGTTGAAAAAAGTCTTGTAAGGATGATAATGGTGGTGCTGGTGGTGGATTATGTAGTACTTTAGTTTGCAAAGCACTTTATAAATATTATTTCATTTTATTTTTATAGCAACCCTGGGAAGTAAAGACTATTTATTCCCATTTTACAGAGAAGGAAACTGAGAAACATATGTGACTTGCCCAAGATCATTAAATACCTAAAGTCAACTCCTTTTGATTCTATGTTCAGCTCTCTGTCTTGCACTAGCTAGCTGCAACTTGAACTCCAAGTTCACAAAGAACCAATGAATAGAGACAATATTCACAAATACTTGGGTTCCCCTCACCCCCAAAGCAAGGCATATTGAGCACAAAGGAAGTAATAATGCAAATCTCAAAAGAGACAATTTAAAATTGAGGAGGGTTTTGGACATGACTTTTTTTTTTGCTAACTTTACATATATGTTCCAATGATTTTGTGTTTTTTTTTTCTTTTTCAATTAGGGAAAGAAGAGGGGAAAGGATAGAAAAGGTAGAGTTTCGTTAAATTAAAAAAAAAATAAAATTTCATTTAAATGATGATGCAGATGATGAGCAGAAGTATACAAAAATGAATAAGGCTGTTTTGGAAGATAGTGGTTTCCCTTCTTTGTGAGTGTAACAAGGGACTAATCAATGAGAGCCTTGGTGAGCATGAACATCACGCTGGGTCTGAAGCAATCTCCACCAGATTTCATACATCAGAGCTGATAGAATGAAAAAAGGAATCCTGATTTGGGAATTGGGATAGAGATGTCCCAAGTTTATATAAGTAACAGCTAAATGACCCCTTGTCAGGGATGTCATGGTCTCTGAAGTCCTTTCCAGATGTCAAATTCTATGATTCTTCAAAGATTCTCAAATCCTTTAACATAATCTCATCAATCCTAACAACTCCCTTGTGAGTTAGATGTTATTATTACCCACATTTTTATAGTTTGGAAAAATGAGGCTTCAGTGACTAGTCTAGTATCACATAACTAATAAACACTTGAGGTGGGATTTTAACACCAATCTTTCAGACTTTAAGCTCAGTGGTCCATCTATTATACCCTATTGTCTCTTAAAAACAAACAAACAAACAAGAAAAGGTCCTTTGGGTCCCCATCATCAAGTTTCCCTCCTCTTCTCTCCTCTGAACACCTCCACAAACCAGAGGAGTTTAGGAGGAAGGACTGTACTATGGTCACCCATTGAAAGAATAAGGACTGAGCAAGATCAGTGGAGATCATACCCACTTTATTCCTTTACTCTCATATCTGTAAACATGTATTCATTTTCAAAAGTACTGTATTCATACTATGGGTTTTATTTGTCACAGGTGTGCTAGAATAATAATTTAGGTGTATAATGCATCAAAAAATTGAGAGATATAATTTCTGAATAATTAATCATTTATAATTATAGCTAGTAAGTAATTTTTAAAAGAATGGTCTCTTGCATATCAAAATCCGATCATGGTAAACATGGCTCTTTTCAACAATGAGGTGATTCAGGTTAATTCCAATAGACTTGTGATGGAGAGAGCCATCTGTATCCAGAGTAAGGAGTATGGGGACTGAATGTGGAGCACAACATAGTATTTTCACTTTTTTATTGCTTTTTTCTTTCTCATTTCCCCCCTTTTTGATCTGATTATTCTTGTGCAGAACGATAAATGTGGAAATGTTTAGAAGAATTGCACATCTTTCACAAAAAAAAAATAGTACTAGCATGTTAATTTTTTTTAAAACTGATCATGGTGGCTGATTGATACTCATATGCCATTGGAAGAGTGGGTGTTCTGATGGCAATCATACCAATTTGGGGGTCACTCATCAGGATTCTTGGTTTGTACATTTATTTTTCAAGTCAATTTATCAATAAACATTCTTAAAGAATCTACTTTGTTCCAGATACTGTGTTAAATGTTGAGAATATTAGGAAAGGCAAAAGACAGTTCCTGCTTTCAAGAAGCTCAAAGATTAATGAAGGAAATAATAGCAAATAACTATATATAACATATATATAATAGCAAATAACTATATAATACAGACATATAAAAACAACTATATACAGAAGACATACAGAATGAGTAGAGATGATCTCAGAGGAAAGGCAATTGTGCTTAAGGGGATAAAAGAAAGGGTAATTATAAAAGGCAGGATTTTACCTGAGATATGATAGAAGCCAGGAGGTAAAGATGAGGAAGAAGATAATTCTAGGCAAGGGAGACAGCCAATTAAAAAAAACGGAGTTGGGAAATGGAGTATCTTGATCAAGAGACAGCATGGCAGCCAGTATTACTGACTCATAAAATGTATGGAGTTGAGTGGAGAGCTAAGAAGGAACCCAGTTATGAGAAGCTTTTAAGGAAGAAACCCACCAATCTAACCATTCTAAAAAACAATTTGGAACTATGCCCAAAGAGCTATGAAGTTGTGCATAGTCTTTGACCCAGTAATACCACTACTAGGACTATATTATCAAGAGATCCCAAAAAAAATTTAAGGGAAAAGGTGGAAAGACTATTTGTACAAAAATATTTATAACAGCTCTTTTTGTAGGGACAAAGAATTGAAAATTGAGGAGGTACCCATCAATAGGGAAATGGCTAAATAATCTATGATATATGATTGTGATGGAATAGGATAGTGCTTTAAGAAATGACTAATAGGATGATTTCAGGAGGAAAAAAACTGGAAAGACTTACATGAACTGATACAAAATGAAATGAGCAGAACCAGATTATACAAAATAATCAATGATTAATGACTTAGCTCTTCTCTGCAATACAATGATCTAAGACAATTCATGATGAAATAACACTATCCATCCCTAGAGAAAGAACGGATGAAGTCTGAATGCAGATTGAAGCATATTCTTTTTCACTTTTGTCATTTTTTTCGTGGATTTTTTTTGGTTTGTATCTTCTGTTAGAACATGACTAGTAAGGAAATATCTTTTGCATGATTGCACACGTATAACCTATATCAAATTGCTTATTGCATCAGAAAGGCCCAGAAGAGGGAAAGAGGAACAGAATTTGGGACAAAAAAAATTTTAATCAATATTCAATAATTTTATATATAATTAGAGAAAAATAAAATATTTTAAAAAGAAGAAACATATGAGATAAATGATTGTGCTAATTTTGGCCTAATAATTAAGACCAAGAAAACACAGGAGCTCCATCAGTTAGCACAAACCATCCATATGTGGAACGGCAAATGGAGAACTTTTGAATGCCTGGATAAATTCATTTTCTTAGCAATGTGCTTTCCAGGGATGTCCACATTGGTAAGGAGCTAGACACACTCATTGCCAGAGCTAGCTCAGTGTTTGGGAGGCTCCAAAGAAAAATGTGAGAGAGGAGAGGTATTAGACTGACTACCAGACTGAAGGTCTACAGAGCCATTATGCTGATCTCATGGTTGTTTGCCTATGAAACATGGACAGTCTATCAGCTCCATGCCAGGAAACTGGATCTTGTCCATCTAAACTGTCTTAGGAAGATGCTGAAGATCACCTGGCAGGATGAGATACCAGACACTGAGGTCCTTTCTTGAATTAAACCACCAAGCATTCCCAGTCTAATGCAGAGAACACAATTCTGACGGGCTGGCCATATTGTTCAAATGCCAAATGTCTGCTTGCCAAAAGGACTGTTTTATGGAGAATTAACACAGGGCAAGCACTCACAAGACGTGAGAAAAAGTAATATAAGGAAATTGTCAAGGTCTCTCAACTTTACAATTGAGTTTATGACATGGGAAACACTGGCATAGGACCGCCCAGCATGGCGTGCCCTCATCAGAGAAAGTGCTGTGCCCTAGGAGCAAAGCAGAATTGAATTTGCACAAGATGTGCAAAGTTAAAGAATCCACCCCAAATGTTCATAGAGATTATTTGTGTCTGACCTGTGGCAGAGCATTCCCAGCTCATATTGGTCACATCAGCCACAGCTGAACACACTAAGTTTTCTCTAACATGGTGATGACGTTTTGGTCCTCCTTGAGAACAAAGGATAATAATTAATAACCAATTAATATTGGTGGGAAGAGGAGGGAGATCAAGTTGCTTTTTTCCTCATTCCTCATTCAGAAATAACCCCCTATAAATTACTCAGTCAGTCTTTGTGAAGGATTTTGCTGATAGGTGAGATTGCCAAATCCTTTGGGAGCACTCTTTTTGCCCCATCCAACTAGAAGACTTTACAAGGAAAATCAAATCTAAGTGGAATATTTACCACACCATGGAGTTCATTGTTCACTCACTGGGTGGAGGATAGAACTTTTTGTATAGATTGCCAGGGAAAGGGAAGTAAGCAGATGATCTGGATTGAGATGAGTCTCACTTTGCCCATGAGTGACTTGATCAAAGTCAAATACCAAATCCCTCATTAGAAGAGACCCACTTCTCATTTTAATATTTATTTTTTCAGGGCAGCTAGATGGCAAACCAGCCCTGAAGTCAGGAGGACTGAGTCCAAATCTGGCCTCAGACACTTAACATTTCCTAGCTGTGTGACCCTGGGGAAGTCACTTAACCCCAATTGCCTTAGCAAAAAAAATAAAAAAATAAAAAATCTCTCATTAATTAAGTTGATTGCTTCCTGTCAGGAAGACCCACTCTTTCAAGAACACATAAGCATTAAAAGGTCTCCATTAGGGGTCTTTAGTTTCCAGAGAAAGCCAAATGACCATTTTTATTATCTGCTAGCCATAATTAATAAAATTATTAATTACCCAGAAACTATGTCTCAGACTTTTCACACATCACAGATAATTTTATATTTGATCCTGAAGATAATGAGGAGTATTCATTTTCACTTTTATTCTCTTATTATTGTAGTTTGTGTCTAATTTTCCCATTATTTCATGGAAACACAGAATTTCAGAATTGGAAGGAGATTTGAGATTGATTTATGCTCATACATAAAAGGAATCCATCCCCACTCTAACATAGCTAACAGGTGGCTGTCCAACTTTTCCTCACAGACCCCTAGGGACGGGACCACTCACCAACTGTCTTGATAGCCCAGTCCACTCTTGGATAGTTCTGTCAGGAAGTTTTTCCTGCATTTTTTTTTCATTTTCTTTAAATTTTCATTTTCTTTTCATTTCATTTTCTTTAAATAATGTTTGTTTTGCAGCATGAGAAGTATAGAAATTTTTGTGTGACTTCACAGGTATAACTGATATCATATTTGTTTTTTCAATGAGTGGGGGAGGAATGAGAGGAAGAGAATTTAGAATTCAATTTTTTTTAATTAATGTTAAAAATAAATGAATGTAAGAAGTTTTTCCTGACATCAAAACTTAAATTCCATCACACTTTTTCCAAGTTTCTCTGTATATGTCACTGAGTTGGGTACATTTTAATCTACATAAATATATAAAGACCTAAACAAACAAAATAAATATATCACTGGAGGATTATTCATGCCTTAGAAGGCTCTTTTTCTTATGGGATTCACCACAAGGTTTATTTAAAAAGCATATCCCAGCACTACATTTATCAGTAGAATGTAAGTTCCTTGAGGACAGAAACCGATTTACTTTTTTCTTGGTATTCCCAGTGTCTGGAACATAGTGTTTAATAAATATTAATTGATAGATTGTCCAGACCATACCTTATCTACTTGGGGGTTTTTTGTGACTGAACAGTTAGATCAAATTATTTTGAGTGATAAAATATCTCGAGAACTCTGCTGTGTTTCAGCAATTCTGATGAACATGACTTTTTCCAACAATAAGATGATTAATGCCAGTTCCAATAATCTTGTGATAAAGAGAGCCATTTACACCTAGAGAGAGGGCTGTGGGAACTGATCATGGATCACAACATAACATTCTCACTCTTTTTGTTGTTGTTCACTTTCATTTTGTTTTCTTACTCATTTTCTTTCCTTTTTGATCTGATTTTTCTTATGCAGCAAAAGAATTGTATAAATATGTTTACACATATTGGATCTAGCATATATTTTAACATGTATAATATATATGGGAGTGCTTGCTATCTAGGAGTGGGGGTGGGGGGAAGGAAGGGAAAATCTGAAACACAAGGCTCTGCAAGGGTCAATGTTGAAAAATTATCCGTGCATATGTTTTGAAAATAAAAAGCTTAAAAAAAAATAAAAAAGAATGTAAGTTCCCGGAGGGCAGGGATTATCTTGTTTTGTTTGTCTTTGTCTCCTCAGTGCTTAATATATTTTCAGATACATAGGAGGTGCTTTATAAATACTTTATCTATTTTCTATTTATATATATATATATACATATGTTTATTATATATATAGATAGCTGTATCTATATACTAGATCTATTTATCTATTATCTATTTAGTAGACAATTAAATCTTTATTGAATTAAGTTGGCTCAAAGGCTGGTCAGTGATTCTGTAGAATCAAAACCAGGGAAAGTTTAGCAAGTAAAACTTCTCAAGCTGCTAACCAGGTGATCCAATCTGGGTACCTTCTCCCCTTGCCAACTCCAAAGACATACTGATAAGGTAGCCTTTCAAGTTCTCAGCTGTCAGGACTCCAAGAAGCTCTTCCAATTACATCAGATCCTGCAACACTTTTTACCTACCTCAGAGAGCTGTTTTGAGAAAGTATGTTTTAAACTATAAAACATCTTACTAAATATGAGCCAATATTCATTCTTATTTATCATTATCATCATTTCTATTATTTCATGGGATGGTAGGTAGAGGGCTAGACTGGGAGATAGTAAAGAACTGGATTTGAATTCTTCTATGACACTTATTAGCTGAGCAAGTCACTTTCCCATTCTGAGACCTCGGTATCCTCATCTGTAAAATGGATACAATATTTATAAAACTTACTTGAAAGAGTTCTTATGCAGTTTACAAAATAAATCCACATAAATCATCAGCATTTGTATACATCACTAACAAAATCCAACAGCAAGAGATACAAAAAGAAATTCCATTTAAAATAATTGGCAATAGTATAAAATATTTGGGAATCTATCTGCCAAGGAAAAGCCAGGAACTGTATAAGCAAAACTACAAAGCACTTTCCACACAAATAAAGTCAGATCTAAACAACTGCAAAAATATCAGGTGCTCTTGGATAGGTTGAGTGAATATAATGAAGATGACAATACTACCAAAACTAATCTATTTATTTAGTGCTATGCCAATTAAACTCCCAAGAAATTATTTTACTGGCTTACTTAGAAAAAATAACAACAAAATTCAACTGGAAGAACAAAAAATCAAGAATTTCAATGGACTTAATGAAAAAAAAAGCAAATGAAGGTGGCCTAGCTGTACTAGATCTAAAATTATATTATATTATATTAAAATTATATTATACAGCAGTGGCCATCAACCATTTGGTACTGGCTAAGAAACAGAGTAGTTGATCAGTGGAATAGGTTAGGTGCACAGGACAAAATAGTCAATGACTATAGTAATCTAGTGTTTGATAAACCCAAAGACCCCAGCTTTTGAAATAAGAACTCGCTATTTGACAAAAACTGCTGAGAAAATTGGAAACTAGTATGGCAGAAACTAGGCATTGATCCACACCTAACACCATATATCAAGATAAGGTCAAAATGGATTCATGATCTAGACATAAAGAATGATACTATAAACAAATTAGAAAAACATAGGATAGTTTACCTTTCAGATCTGTGGAGAAGGAAGGAATTTATGACCAAAGAAGAACTAGAGATAGTTATTGATCACAAAATAAATAATTTTGATTATATGAAGTTAAAAAGGTTTTGTACAAACAAAATTAGCGCAGACAAGATTAGAAGGGAAGCAATAAATTGGGAAAACATTTTTACATTCAAAAGTTCTGATAAAGGTCTCATTTCTAAAATATATAGAGTATTTATCAAATTTATAAATGAAATTTATAAGAATTCAAACCATTCTCCAATTGACAAATGGTCGAAGGATATGAACAGACAATTTTCAGATGAAGAAATTGAAACTATTTCTAGTCATATGAAAAGGTGCTCCAAATCACTATTGATCAGAGAAATGCAAATTAAGACAACTCTGAGATACCACTACACACCTGTCAGATTGGCTAAGATGATAGGAAAAGATAATGACAAATGTTGGAGGGGATGTGGGAAAACTGGGACACTGATACACTGTTAGTGGAACTGTGAACCGATCCAACCATTCTGGAGAGCAATTTGGAACTATGCTCAAAAAGTTATCAAACTGTGCATACCCTTTGACCCAGCAATGTTTCTATTGGCTTATGTCCCAAAGAGATCTTAGAGGAGGGAAAGGGACCCACATGTGCAAGAATGTTTGTGGCAGCCCTTTTTGTAGTGGCTAGAAACTGGAAACTGAATGGATGCCCATCAACTGGAGAGTGGCTGAATAAATTATGGTATATGAATGTTATGGAATATTATTGCTCTGTGAGAAACGACCAGCAGGACGATTTCAGAGAGGCCTGGAGAGACTTGCATGGACTGATGCTGAGTGAAATGAGCAGAACTAGGAGATCATTATACATGGCAAGAACAATACTATGATGATGGACATGGTTCTCTTCAACAATGAAATGTTTCAAACCAGTTCCAATTGTTCAGTGATGAAGAGAGCCATCTACACCCAGGGAGAGGCCTGTGGGAACTGAGTGTGGATCACAACATAGCATTTTCATGCTTTCTGTTGATGTTTGCTTGCATTTTGGTTTCCTTCTCAGATTTTGTTGTTTTTTTTCTTACTAGATCTGATTTTTCTTGTGCAGCAAGATAACTGTATAAATTTGATTGAAGTCATATATATATATATAATTTATCATATATTTTAACATATTTAACATGTATTGGATTACCTGCCATCTAGGGGACGGGGTGGGGGGAAGGAGGGAAAAATTTGGAACAGAAAGTTTTGCAAGAGTCAATGTTGAAAAATTACCCATGCATATGTATTTTAAATAAAAAGCTTTAATAAAAAAAAGAAAGAAAGATTCTTATGAGGCTCAAATGAGAGAATGTATGTAAGTCTCTTTGCAAGCCTTGAAATGACATCAGCGATTTTTTAGTTTTATAAATATTGTACCCATTTTACAGATGAGGACACTGAGGTCTCAGAATGGGAAAGTGACTTGCTTAGCTAATAAGTGTCAGAGCAGAATTCAAATCCAGTTCTTTACTATCTCCCCATCTTGCCCTCTGCCTACCATCCCATGAAATAATAGAAATGATGATGATGATAATAAATAAGACAGATTCATCTATATGTACCTGTGACCCCCATCTCCTCCAAATTTCTCCAATAAACCATCTCCATTCTCACCTCCATTCTCTCCCTTTATCCTAAATCCCCCTCTGTCTAAAGAATCCTTCTCCATGATCTACAAATATCCCTTTGTCTCCTCTATCCTTGAAAACATCCTTATTTGACCTGACCATCTTCACTAACTTTCGTATATCTCTTCTCTCCCTCCTCAACTCTTTGCAATTTGGCCTCCAACTTCAATATTCTACCAGAATGGGACCCTCCAATGTTACCAGTGATCTCTTAAACTTTATTGTCCTTTACTCAATTATATTTCTGAGTCTCTTTGTAATCTTTAGCACTTTTCAATCATTCTCTCATCTTGGATAGTCTGTCCTTTCCAGGTTCTCATGGCACTGCTCTCTATTGATTCTCCTCCAGGAGTTCCCTATTACCTCCAGGATCAAATATAAAGTGCTCTGGCATTTCAAGTCCTTGCTAGCTTGGCTGCTTTCTACTTTTCTAGTCTTTTTATACTTTAAGATCCACAAACTCTAAGTTCCAGCTCCTTGAACCAACTGTCCATCTTCCAGTTCCATGATTTTGCCCTGGCTAGTCATCTTGCTTGGAACCCTCTGCCCCTTCTCCTTTTCCCCTTGGAGTTTCCCTTCAAGATTCATCTCAAATTCTTGCTTGGCCAGGGGCTTTTCCCAGTCATCCCCAACTGTACTGCTTTCCCTTTCAGACTATCCTCACCTACTCTGTATATGTTTTATACATCTTGTTATTTATATACAATCTCCCCAATTAGATTAAGTGTTACTTGAGGACTAGAGCTGTGTTTTGCTTTTTTTTTTTTCATCTTCCCAGAATTAAAACAGGGCTCCAAATGAGAGGGTGTGTATAAATCACTTGGCGAATCTTAAAACTCTACATAATGTCAGCTATTCTAATTTTTTTCAAATATCTTCCATTAGTATCTCTTTCTTCCCTCTGGTTTCAGAATAAAATTGTTAGTTTCTGGAGGTAATGTCATGTCACATGCAAGTGAATTGGAATGAAGTAAGGAAGGGCTGTGTAAGATCACCAGAGTCACTCTTTCCTCTGGAGCTATCTGGATCCAATGGCAAGATATAGATCAGGACAATTGGAGATGACTGCCCTGAGTAAATGCTTGTTGACTGACTGATTTGTGGTTCCTAAGTATAGGGAAGTCTTAGTGAGGAAAAATCTCTTAAAAAGGGTCAGCAACTGTTCTTCCACTTCTACCTCTTAGGACACTGAGACTTGACCAAAGTCCTATAGCTACCGTGTGACAGAAATGAGACTTGAACCAAGGATTTTATGACTCTCTGTCCATTATGCTCCATAATACTAATTATTATTATTATCTTTTATTAATGTCCCACTATGATGAGGAAGTGGATCTGAATTTTCTTTTTTTTCCTTCTTTTTTTAATTATGATTTTAAACATCAACAAATATGAAAATCTCAATATACAAAAAACACAGAATCATACAAGAAACTTCAAGTTTCTGCTCTAAACTGTTTGTAAAGTGCATATTTTATTGGGTAACTTTTTTGTAAAACATATTGATGAGCCCCATTTGTGTAAGACCTGTTCATTGGCAGAGACTGATTACTCAACTTTCATAAAGAGGGAAGTTAATGAAAGTTGAGAACAGAGATCCCAGTTTTCTGGCTTCCAGTTGGGAGAGGGGAAATAGGTAGGTTCAGAATGTCTTTGTAGTGTCAACTTTTCCCAGAGTCTTTCTTTCCCTTCAGGGATCCGAAGAGATTCTGGAATTATGTGTTTTCACTAGAAACTAGAAGCCAGAAGATTAAGGTCTCTCTTTTCTCCAGATCTCACCTCTTCTTTCCCTTCCACCTCATAGCAAGGAGCACTGAGTAGTCATTCTCCATCAATGAAGAAAGTTTTAAGCATATGGACTTCTGAGCCAAGGGTTACACTTTTAAAGACAATTTTAAAAGACTTAAGAACTCTCATCAATGCAATGACCAACCACAATTCCAAAGAAGCCAGGATGAAATATGTTTCCTACCTCCTGACAGAGAGATTATAGATTCAGAGTACAGATTGAGACATATTTTTAGACATGGCCAATGCTGGAATTTGTGTTGCTTAATCATGTATATTGTTAGAAGAGATTGCTTTTTTTGGTTTGTTTTTTAAGCTGGGAGTGCTGAGAGAGGGAGGGGAAGAAGTGGTTACAACAGGGAGGGCAGGGGGATGAGAAAATAATGTTTGTTACTGGAAGAAAGGGGGGAAAGAGAAAGACATGTCTGCACTCACTCCTTAATTTCCTTATTCTCTCTTATGTGTATTTTCCTTTTTAATGCTTCATTGCTTTTAATGCTTCATTTAATGCTTTATTTTCTTTTTTTTCTGGCCCTCTGTTTTCCAAGGCTCTGCCAGAACAGCAGAATTTTTCACAAGTCCAAACACACTGGAAAGATTTTGAGTGCAAATCAGAGATGGATTCCTTGTCTATCTGATTAATTTAGCCAAATTCCAAGAAACTCAACCCTCAAGGGTTGGCCACTGGCTGATTAATTTGGTGTATTACAACAACCTCTGAAAAATGTTTAATCTCTGAACCTCTGTCTCATCCACCCCACCCCCACTCTTTTTTTTTCTTTTTTTTTTAATTTTATATATATATATGTATATATATATATTTTATTAAAGCTTTTTATTTGTATAACATATGTATGGGTAGTTCCCCAACATTGATCTTTACAAAGCTTTCCATTACAAATTTTACACCCAGTCCCCTCCCCTCCCCTAGATGGCAGGAAGTCCACTACATGCTAATAATGTTGAAATGCTTGAGAAGTTATGCAAAAAAAATCCTATCTACAAGAAAAAAAAAAAGAATCAGAGAAAGGCAACACAATGCAAACAAATGTCAATAGAGATCATGAAAATGTTACGTTGTGGTCCATATTTCATTTCCCTCTCTCTGGGTGTATATGGTTTTCTTCAGTGAACAATTGGAACTGGTTTGAGACAATTCTTTGTTGCAGAGAGCCATGTCCATCAGAATTGATCATCATGTAATACTGTTGTTGCTGTGTATGATGATCTCCTGGTTCTGCTCGTTTCACTCAGCATCAGTTCATGCAAGTCTCTCCAGGCCTCTCTGAAATCGTCCTGCTGGTCGTTTCTTACAGAGCAATAATATTCCATAACATTCATATACCATCATTTATTCAGCCACTCTCCAATTGATGGGCATCCCTTCAGTTTCCAGTTTCTAGCCACTACAAAAAGGGCCGCCACAAACATTCTTGCACGTGTGGGGCCCTTTCCCTCCTCTAAGATCTCTTTGGGATATAGGCCCAGTAGAAACACTGCTGGGTCAAAGGGTATGCACAGTTTGACAACTTTTTGGGCATAGTTCCAAATTGCTCTCCAGAATGGTTGGATCCGTTCACAGTTCCACCAACAATGTATCAGTGTCCCAGTTTTCCCACATCCCCTCCAACATTCATCGTTATCTTTTCCTGTCATTTTAGCCAATCTGACAGGTGTGTAGTGGTATCTCAGAGTTGTCTTAATTTGCATTTCTCTGATCAATAGTGATTTGGAACAACTTTTCATATGACTAGAGATAGTTTTAATTTCATCATCTGAAAATTGTCTGTTCATATCCCTTGACCACTTATCTATTGAAGAGTGGCTTGAATTCTTATATATATGAGACAATTCTCTATAAATTTTAGAAATGAGGCCTTTATCAGAACCATTAAATGTAAAGATGATTTCCCAATTTGATGCTTCCCTCCTAATCTTGTCTGCATTTGTTTTGCTTGTACAGAAACTTTTTAACTTAAGATAATCAAAATTATCCATCTGGTGTTCAATTAGGAGTTCCAGGTCTTCTTTGGACATAAATTTATTCCATCTCCACAGGTCTGAGAAATAAACTATATTACGTTC
This sequence comes from Myrmecobius fasciatus, assembly GCA_023553655.1. NCBI lineage: Eukaryota > Metazoa > Chordata > Mammalia > Dasyuromorphia > Myrmecobiidae > Myrmecobius > Myrmecobius fasciatus. The sequence continues at coordinate 149,963 of JAJPUD010003551.1, read as the reverse complement.
CTCTAACTTGCTTACAAAGTCCCTCTTTATATCTAGATCATGAACCCATTTAGATCTTATCTTGGTATGTGGTGTTAGGTATGGGTCAAGCCCTAATTTCTTCCACACTAGTTTCCAATTTTCCCAGCAGTTTTTGCCAAATAGTGAGTATTTATCCCAAAAGCTGGGCCCACCCCCACTCTTAAATAAAGAGCTGGATGACTTGATCCCCAAGGTCCTTCCAAGCTCTAAATTCTATGATTATATGATCTTCCTTTAGCCTGGGGGTATTTGGCTATGTATAGGTAGAGGGAGTAACTCCATAACTGCTTATGAAATCTCATGAAATTAAACTATCTTTCATCATGTCACTTCTTTGCATCAGATCAATTTGTTAACAGATTTATTTAGCACTTACTATGTTCTGGGCTGTAGCAATTTAAAGGAAAAAAAAAAGATGGGGAAAAGATTGAAATCAGTCCCTAACTTCAAGAAGCATATAGTCTACTAAAGGAAAAGCATGTGCACAAAGAAATATATAGAAACTTGAGGAAGAAGAGTACCTTAACTAAAAAGATTTGGGGAAATTATCATCAGAAGAAGCAATACTTTGAGATACCCTGAAATACAAAAATCACTTTCAAGGCTTTTGAGGGGACCCCTCCACCAAGATTTATTTAACAATGCCTGACACTAGTACAGCATTTTCATACTGTTATCTCATTTTGTTGTGATGATTGTTCAAATAAGTTCTTGCCTGCTGGTTTCTCATGATTCCTAGGATCATCTTTTGCTCATATTTTTGCTCATGCTCCCTGCCATCTCCTTCCTGTATCCTTTCTTCCATCTATCCAAACCTGACCCATCTTAAGTCAACCTCTCTCAAAAAGCTTTCCCCGACTTCTTCAGCCCTAAATGAGATGTCTCATTTGTTAAGTTCTCTAGACACATGATCCTATGTGATCCTCAAAGCAAAACTATAAAACAGATGCTCTCCTTATCATTATTTCCATTTTACACATGGGGAAACTGAGACCCAATGATTTGCCCAGGCTCACACAGCTAGTAATTTTAAACTTCAAATTTCAGTCTCACACTTTAAGACGATGAATTAAATCCTTTATAGTTCCCTTTTTTCCTACTCCATGACAAGATACTGAGTCAAAGACAATAGGGAAAAATAGTTACAAAACATTCCCTGACACGAACCTGAGTCTTAACCTGCCATAAATACATAGAGCATCCATAGAAAGAGTGGATTGAAACTGAGAATTCATTGGTAGTACAGCTCATGTGTTGTAGCAGTGTGTAATTCAGACAAGTCACAAATCTTGTTTCTATGTCACTTCACACAACTTACCTGCTGAGCTTGGGCTGCATTGATAGCTCATCTGATTCTCACCTTTCAGGAGACAATTTCTCTGTTGCCTGAATCCTATTTCTTGAAGCTGTTTTGTTCTTTGCTTAACTAGTTCTCTATATTTTACTTATATGGAGTAAGTTTCTCTATTCCTTTAAATAAGCTTTAAATCTTCTCCAACCAATCAAATGAGAGGTCTCCCTCACAGAAAAAATAGATTTGGAGCTAAAAGTGAACTCAAAAGCCATGGAATCCAATCCCTTTGTTTTACAAATGAGTAAACGAAGATACATAAGCCAAGTGACTTGATCAATTAAGTATCTGAATCAAGATTTAAACCTGGCTCTTTCTAAATTGTTGCTAGATAACCATCACTTGAGGAAGTAGGGGGGAAAAAAATCTTCTCTATTCCCCAAAGCAGCAACTCCTCTCATACTTGGTTTGGACTAATTTGTTTGCTCAACTAATTGAATTATTCCTTCTCTTTCTTTGTTCTTTTATAGAACTGTTCACACCTCATAAAGGAATCAACAGAATAAAAGCATCCCTACTATCTAACACTTCATTAATAACTTTTTATTTTTTTCTGGGCTTTCTGAGAGTATCAACTGTGCATGGAGATGGCAGGAATATTCTTCCTTACATTAATTTGAGAATATATCTGGAAGGAAGCAAGCAAGCAAGGAAGGAAGGAAGGAGGGAGGGAGTGAGGGAAGGAGGAAGGGAAAGAAAGAAAGGGGAAGGAAAGAAGAGGAAAGAGAAAGAGGAAAGAAAAAAGGACTGAATATGAAATGTTAAGCATTGTATATGGATGATTTCTTTTTAAAGTATATATTAAATTTAACATGGTAGTATCAGAATTGTCTCATTTGTCACTATCTCCTTCTACACTCTTCTGTATGTTTCCTTGATGGTATTTCTTTTTTTTTCCTCTTTTTGTACCTCTATCACTTGTTGACCCCTAATCACCCATTTTTCCTTCCTCAAATAAAGTTCCTCCCTTATAACAAATAGGAATAGTCAAGCAAAACAAATTTACACAGTGGCATGCCAAAAATATATATTTCATTCTTTACCTCTGTCCAGGGGTCATAGCCTGCAGGCCAAATCTGGTCCACCATTTGTTCTTGTATGACCAGTGAACTATTTTTAAAGTTGTTTTAAAATATGAAAATCATTCTTACCTCACAGTTCACACAAAATAAATAAACAAGTAACAGGCAGCAGGCAGCATTTGGCCACTAGCTATAGTTTGCCAGTCCCTGCTCTAGTCCAAAGTTTCTTAACTTAAACAATCCCATATAAGGTCATGTAATTGAATGTGGGTGTCATGAAATTGTGATTTATTATCAGTAAATATTTGATTTCTATACCTGTTTTATATACCTATAAACCTAGAGTCACGGAAAAATTTTTCAGATGAAAAGGAGTCAGGATTGAAAAAAGTTTAAGGAGCACTACTCTAGTCTAGTTCATCAACTTTCTTCCAAGAGATAGATAGGTAGAGCATTTATTTAATAAGCAGTTACTGTGTGTGCTCTGTGCCAAGTGCAAAAAAAAAAAAAGGGTACCTACTTTTAAGGAGCTTCTGTTCTGAAGGGGAAAATAGCCTGCAATTGGCAACTATCACTTATTAGACTTTCTGTGAGTCAGGCACTGTATTAAGTGCAAAAATAAAGACATTCTATATCTTCAAGGAGCTTATGTTCTAATGTTTAAAGACAATACTTAAAAAAAGAACTAAAGGGGATGGGAGGAAGAAGGTACCAAGAAGTCAGAAGCAGAACCTAGAAGAAAATTAAATATGACATTCATAATTTTTCTGAATCCATCCTTTTTATCCTTTTTTTTTTTTTTTTTTTTTTTTGGTTAGTCAATACAAGAACAAATGGTGGGCCAGATTTGGCCTGCAGGGAAGCAATTGGGATTAGTTGACTTGCCCAGGATCACACAACTAGTATCCAAGGCCCAATTTGAATTCAGGTTCTCCTGACTCCAGAGATGATACTTTTTCCACCTACCTACCCTACTTTGTCATTTCTTAAGTCACAATATTACTCCATTAAATTCATATACTATAATTTGTTCAATAGCTGATGGACATCTAAACATTTAGATGTTTACATTGTTATTACATGTTACATGTTACATTGTTAAACAATCTAACATTTGTTTTCAATTCTTTACTAAGATGAAAAATGCTACTAATAATATTTTTGTCCTTCATCTCCCTTATTTTCTTTTTTCTTTCTTTTTTTTTTTTTTTTTTTTTGCTTTTTTGCTGAGGCAATTGGGGTTAAGTGACTTGCCCAGGGTCACACAGCTAGGAAGTGTCTGAGACCAGATGAACTCAGGTCCTCCTGACTTCAGGGCTGGTGCTCTAACCTCTGCGCCACCTAGCTGCCCTCCTTATTTTCATTTTATTAAAAAAATTCCTCTCTCTGCACCTCTAAACTCCCCTCCTCCTCCCATTGCAAAAAGAAGTAAAATAAAAATCCTGTTACAAATATGTCTGGTCACGCAAACTAAATACCTGCATGAGTTATGTCCAAAAGAAATATGACTCTATCTGCACCTTGAGTTCATCAGCATGTTTCATTATGAGTCCTTTGGAATTGTAGTGGGTCATTGCACTGATCAGAGTAACTAAATTTTTCAGAGTTGTTTCTCTTTGCAATATTCTTGTTATATGATATATTCTTCTATTTTTACCCACTTCACTCCTCTATAACAGTTCAAACAAATCTTTCCCACAGCTCAGACAAATCTTTCCAGATTTTTATGAAAAAAAGTTTCCATTTATCATTTCTAATGTCCCAATAATATTATATTACCTTGTTCATCCATCCCCCAAATAATGGGCAGCGTCCTCAGTTTCCCATTTCTTTGACACCATGAAAAGAGCTACTATATATATTTATACATATAGTTCCTTTTCCTCTTTCTTTGATCTCTTTGTGGTATAGACTTAGTAGTGGTATCACTGGATCAAAGGATATACACAGTTTAAAAGCTTTTTGGGCATAATTCCAATTTGCTTTCCAAAGAATGACTGGACCAGTCCACCAACTCTACCAACATAGCATTATTTAATATGTCCTCCTACCTGCTCTGCAATAATTATTATTTTCCTTTTTTGTAGTCTTTGCCAATCTGATGAATGTGAGCTACAGCCTCAAAATGTTTTGATTTATATTTCTCTTTATTTTCCTTTCCTTCTGCTTTTTAAAAAATTTGCTAAATAATTTTTATTTTATTTTTAAAAAGATCCTCTTTCTGTCTGTTATGCCTCCCCTTCTTCCTCCCAAGCAAAACAAAAGCCCTGTTCCAAATAACTCAGAGTTGGGAGGTTTTTTGGTTTGTTTGCTTTTTAAGATGGTTGCTAATAACTTGAATTTCTTCCCTTGAATGCAGCTTATTAATATATATATATACATATATATATATATATATGCTCATACCTTTGACTGGGCCACTAGGTGGTGAAATTGATAGTGTATGGGACTTGACGGTGAGAAAGACCAAGCTCCCTTATTGATTGCCTTACTTCGTGTGACCTTGGGCAAGTAACTTAACCTCTCTCTGTCTCAGTTTCCTCATCTATAAAATGGGAATAATAGTAATAATAACCACCTATGGTTTGTTTTGAGGCTCAAATGAGGTAATATACATAAAGCTTTTTCTACAAATCTTATGGTGCTATAGAAATATTTGTTGCTCAGTCAAATCATGTCAATTTCTTTGTGACCTCATTTGGGGTTCTTGACAAAGAGACTGGAGTAGTTTGCCATTTCCTTCTGTAGTTCATTTTATAGATGAGTAAACTGAGGCAAACAGGGATAAGTGACTTGGCCAGGGTCATAGAACTAGTTAGTGTCTGAGGCCAGATTTGAACTTAGAAAGGTGAATCTTCCTGACTGGTCACTCTACCCACTGTACTACCTAGCTGTCCCATAGGAATTGTTGTTGTTATTCCATTTCTCTTTTGAGACTAATCCTCATTCTTATATATTTATATTAATTCCCTACACATCTTGAACATCAAATTTTCTCAGAGGAATTTGCTGCAAACTTTTTCCCCAGTGAACTATTTCCCCATTAATTTTCATAGTATTTATTTTATTTGTATAAATATTTTTTTAATTTTATGTTTAAAAAATGTCCAGGAAGTATTTTGGATCACACAAAAAAAATTAAGCAAAATGAATATCTCCATTTACAAAGTAAAACAGGAAAAAAAAGATTATTATATATGAAGCCAGAAATTTCTATTATATATAGCTTACTTTTTTTTCTAAAGATAGATTAAATTCAACATATAACTTTCAAAGCTTTCCTCTTTGTGTTTTCTTCTGGTCTTCTATATGTTCTCTTCCATTCTTTAAAATAAAAAAGAAAAACTAACAAGATCATTTTTCTTTCTTTTTTTTTTCTTTTTGCTCTCTCTTCATTCCATCTCCTTCCTTCATCCTCCCCCAAAAAAAATCTTGAGGGGAAAAAAATGAAATAGAAAAGCTTTGTAACAAATATTCATAGTCAAGCCAAACACATATCCAAATTGGCCATGTTCAAAAACATATGTCTCACTCATTGAATTGAGTTGAAACATTTGAGTTTCTCTTCTTTCTATCAAGACAAAGAAAGGGAATAATCATTTGTTAAGTGTCTACTATGTACCAGGCACTGTGCTTAGCATTTTACAAATATCTCATTTGATCCTCACAACAACCTTGGGATGTAGTATTATTACTGTTACCCCATTTTATAGTTGAGGAAACTGAAACAAACAAAGGTAATATGACTAGCTTGATTATCATGCAAATACTATGAAGCAGGTCAGCTTTTAATTCAGGTCTTCCTGACCTCAGATCCAACACCTAGCTGCCTCTAGAATAGACAGCTCAGAAATTGTGGTTGGTCATGTTGTTGATGAAAGTTCTTAAGTTTTTCCAAGTTGCATGTCTTTGCAATGTTTATTTTATGGTATAAACTGTTCTGCTTCTTACTTCATACAGCATCACTTCATACAAGTCTTCCCAGGTAGATGGCAAAGTCAATAGAGTTCTGGGTTAGCATCAATGAGCATTAATTAAATACCTCCTAGACTCCAAGTACAATACTAAGTTTTATGCATACAAATATAATCAGAAATAAGAAAGCATTTCTCATCCTCAGGGAGCTTACACTCTTTTTTAATATAATATTTTTTTTTCCAAATACATGCTAAGATAGTTTTCAGCATTCACCTTTGCAAAACCTTGTATTCTAAATTTTTCTCCTTCCCTTTCCCTTCCTTCTCCCTTAGACAGCAAACAATCCTCTTCAGGTTAAGTGTGCAATGCTTCTAAAGATATTTCCATATTTCTCATGCTGCACAATAAAAATCAGACCAGAAAGGGGGGGAAGGGGAATAGAAAGAAAAAAAACAAGCAACCAACCAAAAAGGTAAAAATACTATGCTTTGATCCACATTCAGTCAATACCTAAAAGGAAAAGTTGAAAGGAGAAGCAAATTTGAAGAGTATTCCAACATGTGAATTCATAGTGACAATGTTGTAGTTGTTTGTCCTTATTTTTGGTGTCTTGACTCAAAGGTGAATTGAATTTAATGGAAGCAGAGTTGTACAAAGTCATCAGCCTCAGTCTCCTTCCAGAGTCATCCAAGTCCAGTGGTAGGCAATGACCCAGGATACAATGGATGTCCTTGGCCTTTCTCAATTAAGGTCTTTCCATGGCTCTCTTCAACAATGAGATAGTTCAGACCAGTTTCAATGATCTTGTGATGAAGAGAGCCATTTACACCCAGAGGACTGTGGGAACTAAGTGTGGATCACAACATCGTACTTTCACTCTTTTTGTTGTTGTTTACTTGCATTTTATTTTCTTTCTCATTTTTTTCTTTTTGATTTTATTTTTCTTGTACAGAAAGATAATTATATAAATATGTATGCATATATTGGATTTAACATATATTTTTACCACGCTTAATATATGTTGGATTACTTGCCCTCTAAGGGAGAGGGTGGGGGGAAAGGGGGAAATTGGAACACAAGATTTTGCAAGGGATAATGTTGAAAAATTATCCATGCATATGTTTTGAAAATAAAAGGCTTTAATTAATTGATTAATTGATTAATTAAGGTTTTTCCCAGGCCTCAGTTTGTCTAAAGCAATACCCATCCAGTGACTAAGGCCTAGATCAGAACTGAAACAAAAATATATATTATATGTTATTCTGTCATGTCCAACTCTTTGTGATCCCAGAAGGAAACAGGCAAGCAGGGTTCAGTGACTTGCCCAGGTTCACACAGCTTATAAGTGTCTGAGGCCCACTATGGCACCCTCTAGCTGCCCATTGGAAGCTTCTCCTCTCATAAAGTTTCTAATTGTTGTCTTGGAATCCAGCACCCATTCCTCCTGTTCTGCTCTCTAGGGCCAAACTGATTAAATCTAATCCCTTCTCCAAAGGAAGTTTTTCAGTTGAACAAATGGCAATAGAGAAAGCATAAGAGTGTCAAAAGACACTCATCCTACTACTCTTGGACAAAACAAGTCTCTTCCCTCAGTCTCCAGTTCCTCATTTAAGAGATGAGGTTAGCAACACTACACCATTTGTTTTAGAGAATTGTTGTAAAAAGAAGCTTGGTAAAGCCTATATAAGTGAAAACTATAATTATATTTGGTGATTATGTGCTTGGCTAATGCCCAACTTGTTTGACTGGGTTAAAAGGAGGTGGTTTATCTGCTTTATGAAAACAAACTACTATCTAGACTCCTAACAATTACTCAATTGTCTTCTCCCCAGCCAGATACTGTGATTGCCAAAAAAACACAGAAGAAAAAAAAAAAAAACAAGGTCATAGATTTGGCACTGAGGCAACACTGGGGCATGAGATGATGATGGCTAGAACTTCCAGAATGAGATAATGATCACTAACCCTTCAAATCTGATCATGGACATGAAGAAACATGGAGAATATCTGTAAAGTGCCTGAATGCCACCCATTATCTCTGTCCTAGATCTAGCAGAGTGGCCGGAGAGATAAAGGAGAAGCTATGGGGTGTTTGAAGCTTCCCTAAAAATGAAACTGTTGGATTCTTGTTTCCCAATATATCCCCATTATGGAATCACAGAACCTCAAAACCAGAGGCCTCCCTCCCAGATCTGATCCTCTTCTACAATATTTGCAAGTAATCATCTCACTGTTGTTTAAATACTAATAAATAAAAATGTTTAAATATATGTTAAAATGTTAAATGTTTAAATAAATTTCATCATAAGGAACAACTACCTCTAAAGGCATCACATTTCATTCTGGGAGAGCTCTTACAATTAGGAAGTTTTTCTTTACATTGAGTCAAAATCTGCCTTTATGTTACTTCTAGCCTTCATTCCTACTTCTCCAAAAGCGTAGGAATACTCTAGAGTATGAAAATAATTGCTCGCATTTATAGAGCTTTTTAAATTTAGGACAAAATAACCAGTAGAAGAATAATCAAACTAAATAAACTAAAGAATAACCAAACACATTTTGGGTTTTTTTGTTCAGTTGTTTTCAATCATGTCCAACTCTCCATAATCCCACATCATGGGTCTCAAATCTTCACAAATTGGAATTTTATTGGTTGAGATACTTACCATTTCCTTTACCTACTCATTTGACAGATGAGAAATTGAGGCAAACAGAATTAAGTAAGTTGTCTGGGGTCACACAGTTAGTATATGTCTGAAGCTAAATTTGAATCCATGAAGCCATGAGTTTTCCAAACTCCAGACCCAGTACTCTATCCACTGTGCTACTTAGCTACATCACCACACCTAATTCCATATTCCTTTATAAATATACCACTCCCCAGTTTATAATCATTCTTTTCATTTTCAATTCTTTGATAAATCTAAAAGCAGTTGCTATAGATATTTTCATACACATGGGTCCTTTTCTTTGGTCTTTTATATGAATGAGGTATAAGCCTAGTAGTTGTATCCCTAAATCAAAAGAGAGAAGGAATTTACTGATTCAAGGGAGTATTATTCCAAATCACTTTCCAGAATGGTTAGACTAATTCATAGACAGCAACACTGTCTATGTCGGTGTGCCTGCCTTTCCACAGCCTTTACAACAACTGTCATTTCCCCTTTTTTGATCATCTTTACCCTTCTGATAAATTGAAAGATAGAGTTGTATTAATTTGCTTTTTTAAATTAATCTTTTGTTATTAGTGATATAGGGATTTTTTTCATATGTTTTGTGAGAGCTTACATTTCTTCTCTTGAAAACTGCTTGTCCATAACCTTTTACCACTTCTCTATCAGGAAGTTTCTCTTATGCTTATGTATTTGTTTCAATTCCTTATACATCTTGGCCAGCAGATCTTTCCCATGAGACATTTGCTGCAAAGATTTCCCCTCTCCCAGGTGACTGTTTCTCTTCTAATTTTCACTGCATTGATTTATTTTTTGTTGTTGGAATAAGATTTTCCAATTTTATGTAATAAAAAAAAAACTTGTTTTTAGGACCATATCTGTTTTTTGTTTGGTCCAGAACATAGTTATAAAATGTATCTCCTTCCCTTTTCTTCTGATTTCACAATGTAAATGCATAGAACAACCATAAAAAAAGAAATAAAATAAAGCTGAAATCTGTGTAATTACAATGACTAAGTTTGGGCCTAGAGAAAAAATGTAAAAATGCACTGCCTTCCTGTTTGTTTGTTTGTTTTCTTTTTGCAGAGGTTGGGGATAATGAGAAAGGAACTTTGCTCAAACTGTCCAACCTGCCTGATGTGTTAAGTTTTGTTGAAGTGCTTTTTTTTTTCTCTGTGGTTTTTTTTTTTTAATTCATTGTTACAAGGGAGGAAGGGATCATTGAGCAAAGGAGATGGAGGGATGTTAGTAAATAAAGGTAACAAAAGGAAACTGATTAAAATCAATTTTCAAAAGTGTTTTGTTTTGTTTTGTTTTTGAATTGTTTCCTAACAGCTTTGTGATGTAGTTAGTGTCTGTTTTAATGGTTGGAGAGCCTCACCTTCAGAGAGAAGAAATAACCCGTGCCAGCATTCATGAGGTAGTAAGCACCAGAGCTGGGAGCTAAAGCCAGGTGACCTGACTGGAGGCAGCCATAGTAAACTACTTCTAGATGGCACACAGAGCTGGGTAGGCAGAAGAGTCATCATTTGACCATATTATAGCAGATAACTTGTGAATTTTTTATTGTTGTTCAAGGGACAGAATTCAGACCTCAGAAGTCATGAACTTCAACTCCTCTCATTTTCCCTATAAGAAAATGAAAGCCCAGAGATGACGTGACTTGACCAACATCACAAACATGTAGTTTCATAAACCACATATTGAGATGTAGAAGGTACCTTAGAAAGCATTTAATACTATACTTTTATTTTATAGTTGAGAAAACTGAGGCCCACAGAGATGAAATGCCCATGATCACACAGATCCTAAGTAGCAGAACTAGAATTTGAACTACATTGCCTTCCATCAAATCCGGAATTTTTGCTTTTATACCATGAGAGGAAAAGATCTTGGACTTAGAGCCTAGTGATCATGACAAGCCACTCAATCTCTCTGAGCTTCAGTTTCTGTATCTTAATGATGTCTTTTTTTTTAAGTTCAACTAATATTTATTAAGCAAATATTTAATTTGTCAGAGCTGAGAAGTATATTTGAGAACTTAGTTTGAAATCAGGAAAATCTAATTTTAAATTCTTTCTTTGATATTGACTGCATGACCATGATCAAATACTTCAACCATCATGTGCTTTAGATAATTTCCTGTAATTCATTATTGATGCTTCTTTGAATACTCTGGGTAGGAGGTAGTCTTTGCCCAATCTCCATCTGGCACAAATGGGATTCTATGATCACAGAGAACTTCATAGCTCAGGGAGAGCAGGTCTTTCAGGCTTTTCTAAAACCATCCTCCTCTTCATTTCTTCATATAATTCCATCATAATCATATACTGATTATGTCATTGAAGTATGATGAAGCCTCACCATAAGGATATCCCCTTAGTTTCCAATTTTTAGCACCTCACCCGGGGGTGGAGCCATGGTGGCGGAGATCAGACAGGAGTCTCTGTAACCTCCTCTAACCTTCCCTCAAACCAACAACATATGAAGCCTCTAGACTGATTTTGAAGCAAAAAAATCCACAATATCTGGAGGACAACACGATTCTAGAAGATACTCTGGAAGAACTTCAAAACAGGTCTGTCTTAATTGGGCAGGGGGGGTGGTCTGCTGAACCCAGACTGCAGCACAGGGAGACCCGGGGCAGGGAGCTGGAGCAGGGAGCTGGAACAGGAGTTGGAACAGGAGTGGGAGCGTTGTGCTTTTCACACACCTGGGAGTCTTCTGGGGGCCTCTTGGGCCAATCTGTCCTGATTGTGGGCAGGTGGTTTGGAGGGTCTGCTTTTTGTGGGGGGTAGATTGTGAACCACTGAACCCCTGATGAGCATTGGACCTAGCTGCCATTACACAACACCCTAGGGTGATCAATCAATCAGCAGGACTGATCAGCACCAGAAATAATTCAATCAGCAGAACTGCCCAGTACCTGAAATAATTCAATCAGCAGAACTGCCCCAGGGTGAACTAAAGCAGAACTGCCCAGCACCTGACATAATTCAATCAGCAGAACTGCCCAGTTTCTGAAATAACTCAATCAGAAGAACTGCCCCAGGACAAATTAAAGCAGCTGTCCCACATTTGCCTTAAACAGACCTCACACCTTTAAAAAAATGAATAAAAAACCAAAAAGAGCTCTCACCATAGACAACTTTTATGGAGAGAGGGAAGAATAGACCTCAAATCCTGAGGCCCCTAAAGGTAAAGCAACTCCAGAAAAAGCCCCAAAGAGAGACATAAACTGGTCTCCATGTCACAAGGCTTTCTCTGAAGATTGCATAAAAAATCTTACAAGAGAGTTAGAAGAAACATGGAGAAACAAAATGAGATCACTGCAAAATAAAATAGGAAAAATGGAAAAAGAATGCAATGAACAAAAATGTAACTGGTCAATTGCAAAAGGAACTAAAAACAGTAACTGAAGAAAATAAGACATTAAAAATTAGAATCGAACAATTGGAAATGAATGACTCATCAAGACTTCAAGAATCAGTCAAACAAAAACAAAAAAATGAAAAGATAGAGAAAAACATGAAATATCTCCTAGGAAAAACAACTGACCTGGAAAATAGATTTAGGAGAGACAATCTAAGGATTATAGGGCTTCCTGAAAGCCATGATGAAAAAAAGAACCTAGACACTATCTTCCAGGAAATCATAAAAGAAAACTGCCCTGATATTTTAGACCCAGAATGCAAAATACTCCTTGAAACAATCCACCGATCACCTCCTGAAAGAAACCCAAAAATTAAGTCCCCCAGAAATATCGTGGCTAAATTCCAGAACTATCATACCAAGGAAAAGATATTACGAGAAGCCAGAAAGAAACAATTTAAATATCGGGGAGCCACAATTAGGATCACACAGGACCTAGCAGCTTCTACTTTGAAGGATCGAAGGGCCTGGAATCAGATATTCTGAAGGGCAAAGGAACTTGGATTACAGCCAAGAATAAGTTACCCAGCTAGAATGAGCATTATCTTCCAGGGAAGAAGATGGTCATTCAATGATATAGGAGAATTTCACCTATTTCTACTGAAAAGACCAGAACTGAACAAAAAATTTGATCTACAAACACAGAACACAAGAGAAACATAAAAAGGATGTTTAACATATATTGAATTGCTTGTCATCTAGAGAAGAAAGTGGGGAGGGAAGGAGGAGAAAATCTGAAACTCAAGGCTATACAAGGGTGAATGTCAAATTAGCCGTGCATATATTTTGCAAATAAAAACTTTATTTAAAATACAAAAAATAAATAAAAAGGAAGAGTAAAACAACATGATTAAATTGTAGTTATAATATGAAGAAATGTGTTAGGTGATATGAGGGTCAGAAATGAAACAAAAAAATTACAATGGCATATTTCAAGTCAAAACCTCATAATTGTATGTTTCTTTTAAGTCATTTTTTATGATTGGTTGAATATAAGGACATTTTTAAATGGGCAATGGAAATTGTTGATATTATAAGCCAGATTTCATATTCTTAAATATTTTGATTCCTGCTACTTTAGTTTGGAAAGTGGAATAAAATTAAATTTCACCTAGTGTGGACTATTGAGAATTCATGAGTTTTAACCATGAAGAAGATTGTGACTTTTCAATGAATCAACTGAAATTGTACATTTGTATAGATTACTGTTGGAGCTCAAAAGCTGTCTTTTTTTTTATCTGACTCATTTTATATAAAAACAGAACCTTTAAGAAAAACAAATTTTTTTAGCACCTCAAAAAGAACTGCCATAAATAGTTATGTACATATAGGTGCCTTTCCTTTTTCCTTTCATCTCTTAGAGATACAGACCTTTGTTACTGAATCAAAGGATATGCAAAGTTTTATAGCCTTTTAGGCAAGGTTCCAAATTGTTCTCCACAGTGGTTGGATCAGTTCACAACTCTACTAACAAGCTTGCAAAACATTTTACATTCATTATCTCAATTGATCCTCATTATAACCCTAGTAGGTAGGTGCCATTATGATTTCCATTTCATAGAAGAGGCTCCAAAAGACTAGATGGCCTGGCCGAAATCACTCAGTTAATTAACCTCAAAAATAGAATTTAGACTCAATCTCCACATCTATAAAATGAGAATAATAATGCTGTTTCTCTGGGAACTAAGAGTGCTAGTCTTTGCCCCATCCTCATCTGTTACAGATAGGAAGAGGCTGTACTCTGACAATTCCTGGGGTTCTAAATCAAGTCCTCCACCCATTATATCACCATTCCATCATTCCTGCTCTTCAATGCCATAGATCAAATATTCCAGTCCCAACCCTACATTAATACATCCTAGAAGCGTAACCAAAATGGGGATGAGTCTCCACAATTCTATAATCTCTTAAGGGATTTGTATTAGAAATAGGACTTCTGGGAGGTAGGGAGAACCAGAGGTCACAGGCAAGTTAATGACCCTGCAGCCCTGAACCTCAAGAATTATCAAAGGAGAAAAGATTTCCATCCCTGCCAGAGAGAGAATTGGCAAAATCTACAACCCACAGTTCCAACTTTCACTTGGTCTTAGTACCATGCTGTGCAACTTTGTCCCACTGAGGTTCCTCCCTTGCCCTGGGGAAAGGCTTGGCCTGGCTGAGATGCTAAGCCCATATAATGACTTAGCCAGCACACCCTTTGAAAATGAGTTGGTAAGGTCAAAAGGATGACTAGGATGTGAGTCTTTGCTTCCTTAGTATTCATTTTTTCCAGCCAGTCCCAGTGGTCCTTGTCCAAAAGCAGCAGTGATGGAGATTTTCCTCTAATTTCTAGTGAGGGAGACAGAACAAGCTCCATCATGTCCAGGTGAGCTGGGACCTGGGTAGGGACACTTGGCCCATGACTCATTCTAGCCAGGAATTTGTAGTTTTCTGCCTGCTGTCTCTGGGGTGTTTAGCCTGCACTCCAAAAAACAGTGGTCTGCTGGCATATTTTTTCACTTTTCCATAGCTAAGGAGAGAGACACAAGATAAGGAAAAGGAGATTCATATTCATAGTTTGTTTCCTCACCTTCATACAAAAGGAGCTGTTGATTAGCATATGTTTCACAATGATGGTAATAATGATATTTAAAGCTAGTCCCCTCCTACCATGCAGAAGGAGCAGAGACACTACCCATCCCAGACATGTGGATCCTTGGACACAGTCAGAGGGTCAGAGATTTGGAGGTAGAAAAGACCTCAAAGGACATCTAGCCCAATCATTTTACAAATAAGAAAACTGAGCACAGAGACTTATTCAAGATCATGGAGTTTAGTGGTAGATACATCCTTGAGCACCCCTGAGCATCCTAGAACACTCACACATTCAGTGCTTGCAAGATACAATGCCCTGCCTCCACATAAACACATATCACACCATCACCCCTTAACCCACTAGCAAACAATGCACATTCATTAATTAGCTACTATATGCAAGAGAGAGGTGGTGCTGTCTAATGGATAGAGAACTGGCCTTAGATCCAGGGAGGACTAGATTCCAGACCTGATTCATACTGGCTAAGTGACCTTGGGCAAAGCCCATCATACTGTTGCTGTTGTTGAGTCATGTCTGAATCTTCCTGATCCCTTTGGTAGCTTTCTTGGCAAAGATGCTGGAGACTATAGTTTACCATTTCCTTCTGCAGATCATTTTACAGATGAAGAAGCTGAAGTAGACTGGGTTAAGTGACTTGGTCAGGGTCACACAGCTAGTAAGTATTTGAAGTGGAATTTTAACTCAGGTCTTCCTGACTCCAGACCTGGCATTCTATCCATTGTGCCACCTAGCTGCTCTTGCCTGGCACCTATTAAGTGCTTAACAACTGACTGACAACTTCTCAGAATTGGAGGCAGTTTTCTAGGACTAGATGTAGAGAAGCTGCTGATCGGAATTAAATGATAAACTTTCTTTACCTGTGATTTCCCTATACCAAGAAATCACAGGACCAGTTCCCCTCCTTTTGGATAAAGGTCAAGGGTGGCCACTAGATCTAGCCTGAAAGAGTCCCTGCCCTGGTTTTCCAAGAGGATCTCTCCCTTGAGTCATCACCACTTCCTTCCCTACTTCTCATTAAACCTAAATGCAGCCCTTCCCTCCCTGGGAGCATCCTCTCCCTGACAGCTTGCAACTGGATGACAATGTCTAGTTAAAGCTAGAGAAAAGCCACCGAGAAAATCTGGTTGATTCACCCTCTCCATCTCCCAAGCCCTAAGAGTCCTCAGGAAGGGGGTGGGGAATACAGAAAGTCCCTAAGCAAGGTTTAACATAATAGTCATCTCTCTGGGGTGTGCCTTGGGAAAATTCTTGTGAGAAAAAGTTTCAAAGGAGGATTAAAAAAGATGGGAGGACAAAGTGATTGAGTCAAGTGGGAATTAAGAAATAGAACCCTGACAAAGCACTTCTAGGACCCTCTCCTGGGGTCCTTGCGACCCTCTACTTGCAAACTATTAATAGGGGATATTTTGTATAAACACACACACTATACTTATACATGTGTGCAGAAATATGTATACATACATATATACATATATATTACAAACCTCTATTGGTATCCATGTATGTATACATGTGCATTTATGTATGTATGTATGTGTGTATGTATGTATGTATTTATTTCCTCTCCCCCCCTCAGATTCTGGTTGTTTATTGTCCTTTGTACTGGAAGAGGACCAAAATGACATCACTATGTTAGAGTTGAGTTACTGTGTGTCTGATCGTGGCTAATCAGACCAATACAAACTTGGAATTCTCCACCACAGATCAGACATAAATAATCCCTTTGAACATTTGGGGTGGATTCTCCAAGTATGCATATCTCATATTTCTTTTGGGTTAATTGAATTCTGAACAGGGACTTTTACTTTTCTCATTCAGAAACTGAGTGCAGTGTTGGGCTAACAGTAGGAGCTTAATAAATGCTATTTCATTAATTGATACGTCTTTCTCTTTAGACCTGTCTTCTAGCCCTCAAAGACCTCCTCAGTACAAATCAAGTTGCATTCATGAGACAAGGATTATCCTCTAGATTTTTTTTGTTATTGTTTCAATCCCTCTCAGCTCTGGCCTAGTTTTCTCAAATGCTAAAGGTTCCCAATTTCTTCATCTGTAAAAATGAAAGGGTTGGGCTATACAACCCTTTAAGGTTCCTTCTATCTTTAAATCTATGCTCATGTAATCCTATGTTCAATCAATAAATATTGATTAAGCTCCTACTATGTTCCAGGCACAATATTACACACTGGGAACACAAAGAAAAGTAAAAACAGTTCCTGCCTTTAAGGAAATCACAGACTAGTAAAAGAGAGGGAGAAGGAAATGTCAGGAAGGGAATGAGCATTTATTGAGTGTGTGCTAAGAACTTTAAAAAGCACTTTACAAACATGATCTCATTTTATCTTTACAAGAACTATTTGAGGAAAATGCTATTTTTATCCCCATTTTACAGTTGAGGAAATTAAGGCTAAGTGACTTGCCAGAGTCATGCAGCTAAGTAAGTATCTAAGAGCAGATTTTAACTCAAGTCTTCCTGACTCCAGAGCTATTCACTCTATCCACTATCACCTAACTATTTGTGGAGGCAACATGCAAACAACTACATATAAACAAGATATATACACAAGATAAATTAGAGGTGATTTACAGAGGCACAGCAGTAGCATTAAGGGAGACTGGACAAGGCTTATTGTAAAAGGTAGGATTTCAGCTGAGTTGAAGGTAATCAGATTGAGATAAGGCACTTAGTATTATACCTTGCATTTAGTAGGTGCTTAATACATGTTTATTGATTTATTGAAGGGACAGAGCACTCTAGACATGAGGAATGGCTAATGAAATTCAGGCAAAGAACCTCCTCTGATTTTTTTGAGTTAGGAAAGTCACAAATCTAGGCTTCTGTTTCCTCCTTTGAAGAATAAGGAGATTTTACTAGCTGGCCTCTGAGAGCTCCTGTGGTACTAAACATGTGACTATGGGAAGAGGAGAGGAGAGCAGAGAAGCATTCTAAAAGTCCCCCTAAAGCTTTGTTTTCCAACCAGTCTCAGAGAGAGAGAGAATTCCCCCATACTATGGAAATGGTCCAGAAAGAAAGAAAAAGCAAAATGATGCTAAAGCAATGGAAGGGGTCAGTCTCTCACTCCAGTCTCCCAGGAAGAGAATCCTGGGTGTTCTGACTCTTAGCTTCTGCCCCACCCAAGCATCCACCTCCACCTCCCAGAAAAGACTTCACAAAAAGGGCCTCGAGCCAGCTCTCACTGGATAATGCTTTTGGGAGTCTGTGCCTGGGGCTCAGGGACCTGCACTTGAAGTCTCTTTGGAGTATAGCCAGGGCTAGGAACAGTCCTATAATTAACCACAATGATAATTAGAGAAACTTTGCCATGGTTTCTTTCAACAAACACTGTATGGAGCAGCTGTCTCACCTTGTTGGGGTGCCAAGCTCAATAGTCTCTGACAAGTCCACCTGACACCCCAGTGGATAGCAAGAGAGATACCAAGAGCACAGGGCATGGTTGATCTAGAAAAGACTTGGGAGATGGTCTAGTCCAATCCATACCAAGAGTTAAATGACTTGTCCAAAGCTACACAAGCAGTAAGAGACAAAAGAGGGGTTTGGATTCAAATCCAAAATTCTACATGCTCTTTCCTCTGAGTAGGGGAAGTGCAAGCCAGTCAATCATAAAAATGAAGGAACTTTAGAAATTTAATCCTTTCATTTAATCCTTTTCAACAAAGATTCATTTAAGTAGCTATTATGTAATGGAGGTCACAAATTTTCAGAGAATTTGGGGATCAGAAGAAATTTGGGGGTTCATCCAGTCTAACCTATACAGCACTAAAAACAGCTGGATAGAGCTCTGGAGTTGAAAAGACCTGAGTTCAAATTCAATCTCAGATACTCCTTAGCTATGGGAAATCTAGGTGAGTCATTAAAACCTCAGTTTGTTCAACTGGAAAACTGGAATGATTATAATAATGAGAACATTTACAATCCAGAGTTATTCTGAGGATCAAATAAAAGAAAATTTGTTTTTAAAGTGCTTGGCACATAATAGGCATTTAATAAATACTTACTGTCTTCTCCCTTTCCTCCACTACAATTTCTCCATCAAGTAATTATCTAAAGTCTTCCCCTTAGAAGCATTGTTAAGAAGCATTTTAAAAAAATATATTGAGTCTGAGTAGCTAGTTGGTATAGTGGATAGAGTACTAGCCCTGAAGTTAAGAGGATCTGAGTTCAAATTTGACCTCAGACACTTAACACATCCTGGTTGTGTGACCCTGGGCAAATCACTTAACCCCAATTGCCTCAGCAAAATAAATAAAAATAAAATAAAAATAAAATAAAATATATTGAGTCTAGAACTTTGTCTCTACCAAGAATTGCTCCCTTGTTCTGTCATCTAGAACCAAGCTATTCTACTTAGCAGTTTTTCAAATACTTGGAAACAAGCATCTATTAAGCACTTACTATGTGCTTAATATACTCTGCTAATACACTTAATACACTCTGTTTAAGCACTTTACAAATACAGTCTCATTTGATCTTTACAACAATCCATCAAGGTATGTGCTCTTATTATTTCCATTTAACATTTGAGGAAAATGAAGCAGAGATGGAAAATGATTGCCCAGGATCACATAGCTAGTAAATGTATGAGGTCCCCTTTAAATTCAGGACTTCCTGTGTCCAGGAAGCCCTGAGCTCTATCCCCACTACCACCCAGCTGCCTTGAAGACAACTCTTAGATTTTGCACGTGTGCATGCACACATGCACTCTTACAAGTTTTAACTCTAGAAATTGCTCTTCATGCAACATACTCTCTATTCCTTCACCCTTCTACTCCCCCTCTTCTTGATCGTGATCCAGCTTATCAATATCTAAAACGTTAACCAAGTGTGAAGGAGACATAAGGGACTAGAGTTCTGGAGCCCAGATCCAAAGGAAATGTTCCAATATAACTGATCACCCACCACAACTACATTAAAATGTGGAATCCAGAACAAAATGGTATAATTGGATGAGTGGTGCATTTGGAGTCAGAATCTGAGTTTGAATTTCTTTATTTCTGCTTTGTTTCTGGCCCCTTGCTATGGACATGTGACACCAAAGGTTCCTGGTTGGTCCCAGGATTACCATTATGATGGAGGCTACATGGAAGATGACTATCTATATGATCTTGAACAAGTCACTTAATTCCTCTAGATCTGTTTCTTATACTGTAAAATAAGGGGGTTGACTAAATAACCTTTTCTATCTAAAGCTCTGATCCTCACTGATCCTTTAAGGCAAGCCCAGTTTAAGAGAGAGTATAAATGTTATGGAATATTATTGTTCTGTAAGAAACAACCAGCAAGATGATTTCAGAGAGGCCTGGAGAGACTTACATGAACTGATGCTGAGTGAAATGAGCAGAACCAGGAGATCAATATACACGGCAACAAGAAGACTATTTGATGATCAATTCTGATGGACGTGGTTCTCTTCAACAACGAAGTGATTCAAACCAGTTGCTATTGTTCAATGATGAAGAAAGCCATATACACCCAGGGAGAGGCATGTGGGATCTGAGTGTGGACCACCACATAGCATTTTCACGCTCTCTGTTGATGTTTGCTTGCATTTTGTTTTCCTTCTCAGATTTCCTTCTTTCTAGATCCAATTTTTCTTGTGCAGCAAGATAACTGTATAGATATTTGTACTTATATTGGATTTATCATATAGTTTAACATATTTAACATGTATTAGACTACCTGCCATCTAGGAGTGGGGATGGGGGAAAGAAGGGAAAATTTAGAACTGAAAGTTTTGCAAAGGTCAATGTTGAAAAATTACTCATATGTTCTGTAAGTAAAAAGCTTTAATAAAAAAAAATTTAATGAGTACAAAGAGACTATAACCTCCTTTACTGTGGACATTCTTCATCTTGAGGCAGGCTGCTAAAAATGTCACATAGTTGGTTCCTATTACAATCAAAAGTCCCCAAAGCCACAAACCTTTTTCATCTTATTGATAGAAAGAATTTATCAAAAGTTCATTGTAGGGCTGCTAGGTGGAGCCATAGTGGATAAAATGCTGAGAATAAGTTAGGAATTCTCATCTTCCTGAGTTCAAATCTGACCTTAGACATTTATTAGCTATGCGACTCTGGCAAATCACTTCACCCTATTTACTTTGGTTTCCTCATCTGTAAAATGAGCTGGAGAAGGAAATGGTAAACCACTGTAGTATCTCTGCCAAGAAAACCCCAAATGGGGTCATGAAGAGTCAGACATGACTGGAACACAACAATATTTCTCAGAGTTGTCTTGAAGATAAAATGAAATAATAATTGTAAAATGCTTAGCATGGTCCTGGCACTTAGTAAGCTCTATATGTTAGTTATTGTTATTGATAGAAGACAATGGATTCTTATATATGCTTCCACATTCAATCTATTTCAATATGTGATTTTGGTTGAAGAATAATTTTTAAAAATCCCACCTTACATAGGTAGATAATTGGAAAAGGAAGGAGCATTTTGAGAGGAAAGTAGCATCTTAATGCTATTATAAAAAAAATAAATTTGGCTTTGCTTTCCTTCCCCCAAAAGGCTGGTCAGGGTCACCCAGAGATCTGGGAACTATACTTGGAGAACCACTGGATTAAAGGAATTATCGATGCCTGAAGAGAGTACTTGGGGGGACATGGTCATATCTTCATGCATTTGGATCCATTTTCTTCTATTTAGCTCTGGACTAAATGCTTTGGAAAGCAACTGCCTTTTTTTTTTTTTTTTGGAAGTTTTAAGTAAAATATCCTAGCAAGAAATATCATCCAAGGTGGAATGGGCTGCCTTGGAAAGTCCAGAAGGTGGCTGAATGACCACTTCCTAGGGGTATAGTGGATAGGCTTTTTGTTCAGGGACAAGCAGGAATCTACTCTAAGATTTTGACTCTCAATTCTGCCCACTTCCTTTGGGGTTCTTCAGTAGTGGCTTTTGGTCATGGTCTCTCTCAAAAGGCTTCTACCGTGATACTGTTTTCATCTCCAGGCACCATCACCCACTTAGATATTTTTATTCTCTTTTATTTTTATTTTATTTTTTATTAAAGCTTTTTATTTGCAAAACATATTCATGGGTAATTTTTTAACGCTTTCTGTTACAAATTTTTCTCCTCCTATCCCTCTCCCTCCCCTAAATTGTAAAGCCTTTCTAATCTGACCCCTTCCTACCTCTCTAGTCCTCCAGTCCCTTACTTCCATCTATGCACCCTCTGATCCAGTGGCATCAACCTCTTTATTATTCCTTGAATAAAATTCTATGCAATTTTTCTGACTGTGCCCCCAAACCCAGAATTCAAACTTTCTTCATTCCCATCTCCTGGCTTCCCTGGCTTCCTTTGAATCCCACCAAAAATCTCATCTTCTGCAAAAAAAAAAAAAAACAAAAACAAAAACAAAAACAAACAAAAACAAACAAACAAACAAAAAAAAAAAAACCTTTCCAGGTCTCCCAGAATGTTTGTGCCTTCCCTTTGAGTTCACCTTCAAATGATCATATCTGCATTTAGTTGTTTATATGCCATTTCTCCTATTCACCTGTGAACTCCTTGAGAAGGGGGACTTTTTTTCTTTTTGCCTTTCTTTGTAACTGAAGCACTTTGCACAATGCCTGGCACATAGTAGATAATTGATAAATGCTTCTTGATATCACTTGAAGGAGCCTGTTATCTTCTGTCCTATCTCTTCACTGATTCACTTTCCTTAACAGGCCCAGCTCATTCTACTCAGTTCCACCATCTACTTGGCTTTACCTGTTATGTTTCATTGGGAATAGGAGGTCAGATGAATCATGTAGGACTCAGGCTATGATTTTTTCTTTTCTTAATGGGACACTGGTCTATCTTATTTTCCCATCTCTAAGAAAGGAGATTTCAAAGTACCCAAATTGGCTTGTGCTTTCAATTTTCAATTCTTTCCAACTGGTCTAGTGCCTTACTTCCTTATGAGTCCCTGTAGGTCAGTGGGTGAAGTTCCAAAATATTTCACTCCTATGAAAGCACGAAGGCAAATTAGAGGATTATAAAATATAGAGCTATTAGAGATGATATAATATACATTATATTATATAATGCTGGGAGGACCCTTAGAACAGGATGTTAGAGCTGAGAGGGGCCCTAGAACAGATAATGTCAGAGCTGGGAGGGGCTTTAGAACAGATAATGTCAGAGCTGGGAGCAACCTTGTAGATCTAGTCCAATCCCTTAATTTCACAGATGAAGAAATTGGGAGAAAAAGAATGAAAGGGAAGCATCTATGAAGTGTAGATGCTTCATACAATACAAGCACTGTGTACTAGGTACTGAAAATAGAAAGACAAAAATGTATTAATGTTTTATTTTTTTATTTTTATAGTATTTTATTTTTCCAAATACATGTATAGATAGTTTTCAACACTCATTTTGGTAAAACTTTGTGTTCCAATTTTTCCCCTCCTTCCCTTACCTCCTTCTCCCCAAGACTACAAGCAATCTGATGTCAATTAAATATGTGCAGTTCTTTTAAACATATTTCTTTATTTGTCACGTGGTACAAGAAAAATCAGATCAAATTGGAAAAAAACACAAAAAAGAAAAAACAAGAAAACAGACAACAACAATAATAACAAAAAAGCTGAAAAAAACTATGCTTCAATCCACATTGAGTCTCCATGGTCATCTGGCTGGCTGCAAATGGCATTTTCCATCCCAAGTCCATTGGAATTGCCCTGAATCACCTCATTGTTGAAAAGAGCCAAGTCCATCACAGTTGATCATCACATAATTTTGTTGTTACTGTGTACAATGTTCTCTTGGTTCATGCATTAACATTTAACTTCAAGATAGGAAGTCCATTAATCAGGGAATATCTAAAAAAAAGTTGTAGGATGTACATAGCAACAACAAGATTATGTGATGATCAATTCTGATGGACGTGGTTCATTTCAACAATGAGGTGATTCAGGTCAATTCCAATAGATTTATGATGGAGAGAGCCATCTGCATCCAGAAAGAGGACTAGAGGGACTAAATGTGAATCACAGCAGAATATTTTCACCATTTTTGTTGTCATTTGCTTATTTTTTTGGTTTCTTTCTCATTTTTTTCCTTGTTAATCAGACTTTTCTTGTGCAGCATGATAAATATGGAAATATATATAGAAGATTGTTCATGTTTAACATGTATTGTATTACTTGCTGTCTAAGAGAGAGGGTAGGGGATGGGAGGGAGAAAAATTTGGAACACAAGGTTTTCAAAGTTATGGAATATGAATGTGATGGAATATACTATTGTGCTATAAAAAATGACAAGCAAAATGATTACAAGAAAACTGGAAAGATTTACATGAACTGATGGATAGTGAAGTGAGCAGAACCAAGAGAACATTGAGTAACAATGTTACTCAACACTGGGAGATGATCAACTATAAATGACTAAACTCTTCTCAAAAATACGATTCGATACAGTTTCAAAAGACTCGTGATGAAAAGGGCTATCCATCTTCATTTTTCTTCTATTTGTTTTTTTTTTTTGGTTTTGCTTATTGTATCTTAATTTCTAATGACTAGTTTTATTGTGTCTTAATTTCTAAAGACTTTAGTTTTATTGCATCTTAATTTCTAATGACTTTAGCTTCCATTTGCTCATTTCTATTTTTTGAGGATTTATTTTTCTCAGGAAGCTTTTGTACCTCCTTTCCCAATTAGTCAATTTTGCTTTTTAAGTCAGGCTTCTCTTCATTAGCCTTTTGTGTTTCTTTTTGTACCACCCACTTCTTTCCTTAATTTTTCCTCTATCTCTCTTATTTGATTTGAGCCTCTTGAGTTCTTCCATGACCTAAGCCCAATTCTTATTTTTCTTGGAGATTTTGGATGTAGGAGCTTTGAATTTGTTATCATCTAAGTGTGTTTTGATATTCCTCTTCACCATAATAACTTTTAATAGTCAGAAACTTTTTTTGTTGTCTGATCATTTTCCTAGTCTATTACTCAGCTTTTAACTCTTTGTTAAAGTAGGGCTGTTTCCAAAGTAAACAGTGCATTGTCCCAAGATTCAGGGGTTTTGTGCAGCTGTTTTTCAGAGATCCTTCTAGGAATCTGAACTTTTCTGCCCTAAAGCTATTACGGTAGCTACAAGATAGAGTGTGCTAACATGGTCTGTGTTGTGACTGCTCACCATTCTCCCATCCAGGCACCAGGACGGTCTCCACTGACTGTCGGAGCCCTCCCTGGTCTTGCCCACCCACGCCCAAAAGGTCCAGAAGACCACCAGCACTGCTGCTGATTCAGAGGTCCCACCTTGCTGACACTGGGGTGTGATGGCTGGGGCTGGGTTGGCGCAGCCTGCACTGAGATTGTGTGCTGGGCTCCCACCCTGTATCCACAAACCTTTTCTGCTGACCTTCCAGGTCTTCTTTGGTGTCTCTGAGCCGAGAGGTCTAGAAACTACCAGTACTGCCACTGACTGGTCAGGCTGGGCTAGGGCTAGGGTTGTGCTGTGGTTGCCTGCACCAAGGCTGAATACTGGATTTCCAACCTGCTATCACAGACCTTTCTGCTGATCTTCTAAATTACCTTCAGCTGGAAAATATCGTATTTCATCTTTTTGGGTGTTCTGACACTCTAAAATGTGTATAGAGTCATTATTTAAAGGAATTTGGAGCAAGTTTGGGGGAGAGATTGGTCAAGTTCTTGCCTTTATTTCACCATCTTGATTCTGCTTCCCTGCTTATCCACCTTCAGAGAAAGAATTGATGATGTCTAAATGCAGACTGAAGTATAATATATTTTACTTTTTCCTTTCTTTCTTTTTTTTTTGATTCAAGTTTTCTTTTACAAAATGACTAATACGGAAATATGTTTTACATGATTGTACATGTATAACATATATCAGATTTCTTATTGTCTCAAGGAGGGAGGAAGTGAGAAAGAAAGAGAATTTGAAACTCAAAATTTAGAAAAACAAATCCTGAAAATTGTTTTTATATATAATTAGGGAAAAAATAAAATATTTTTAATGAAAAAAGTTATCTTCAAGGGGCTTACATTCTAGTTAGAGGGTAGAGGATACAGTGGGAAAACTAATCTACATCTCAGAGTTCAGTTCACATACCAGGTGCTTTGCAAATCTTAGAGAGCTTTAGAAATGTTATTTATCATATTCACAAATAAATACTGAGTATACAAAGTATCACCAAATCTCAGCCTAAGGACTTTGAAGCATGCAGAATACAACTTGACCATAACTTGAATGAGGTTAACTAGCTTCTGCTTGAAGACCTTCAAGGAGGGGAGCCCACCACCTCCAGGGGCAGTTTATTCCACCTGGAGGCAGCAGCAAAGATTTACAATCTCCACTCAGACCTCAGCCCCACTCCTGTCCCATGCCTTTCAGCTCAAGAGCTAGGCAGAGCAAATCTATATAATCATCCTTCTAATACTTTTTTTTATTAAAGCTTTTTATTTGCAAAACATATGTATGGGTAATTCTTCAACATTGACTCTTACAAAGCTTTCTCTTACAAATTTTCCCCCCTAGTCCCCACCCCTCCCCTAGATGGCAGGAAATCTACTACATGTTAATTGTGTTAAAATACTTGACAAATCAAATATATGTATACATATTTCCACATTTGTCATTGTTGTGCAAGAAAAATCGTATCTACAAGAAAAAAAATCAGAGCATCCTTTTAATACTTAAAGACAATATACTTTCCTTTTATCACAAACCTCTTTGTCAGTGTAGTGAAACTTATAGCCCCCTTTCCCAGACTAATGCATTTTAAAAAAAATCATGATTAAAGGAAATACTTAATTTCATGTAGAAATTAGTGAAAATAAAGATGTAATTTTTTTCTCATCCAAGTTCACTGATCTTCTGAAATCTGTCCCAGAACCCAGGATAAGAACCCCTATTAATTCTTTAAGACTAAATATAATTTCTTCCCTAATTGATCAAGTGTGAAATCCAAGCCTTTCACCATCTTGGTTCCCCTCCCATTTCTGAAGCTTTCCAATTTGCCAAGATTCTTCCAAAGATCCAATTACCTAAATGTGAACACATGACTCCAGATGTTATCTGACCAGGACTGAGTACCATGGGACTATCACTTCCATAACACCAAACACTTCAAAAATCTTTTAAAAGAGAGACCCATATTCAGATTGCATTAAACTATTGACTGCCACATTATATTGCTGTCCCAGATTGAATTTGCTGTCCTCTCAAAACCCACCTACCTATCCCCAATCTTTTGCAAAGCTATTGTCTAGCCTTGCCACTCTTGTCATGAAGTTGATTTCTTGAACCTAAGTGTTCACATTTATCTAGAATGCATTCACTGTCTAGAATGATTACTCACTCCCTACCCCACCCAGTCAGATATTTAATAATTGCTGTTAACAAGATATATACAGGGTAAAATATAAGTAGAAGACATTATCATTTAAGGGGAACTGAAAAAACCTTGCTTGAATTTGAAGGAATCTAGAAAAACCAAAAAGTAAAGATGAGGAGAATTCTAGACATCAAAGAAAACCATCAAAGAAATGTATAGAATTGAGGCAGTGGATAGATCACAGGCCCTGGAGCCAAGATGACCTGAATTCGAACTCAGCCTCAGATGCATATTACCTGTGTGACTGTAGGTATGTTACTTAACTCCAATTGCCTCCAAAAAAATGTAGAGTTGAGAGATATAGCATCTTGTTTAAAGAATTGCAAGGGGGTCAGTACCACTGACAAAGAATACACAAAAGAAGACTGAGGTTTTCTTTGGGGCTTTAATTTTCTTAGAATTGTCTCTCAAAGTTTCTCACTATCACTGATGTCACCAACCTGCACAGTTTTGCTGTGTGTCATTCCAGCATATTTTCTCATGAATTTTAGAATTAACATACTTGAAATGCCCTAATTTCTTCATTTTGACTTCCTGTCCCACCTTCATTTTGTCCTTCAAAATTCATCAAGATCAGGCTCTGATGTTACTTTTTGTGTGAAGTTTTCTACCTTCTCCAGTTGGAAATGATTTTTGCTTTTTTTTTGACAACTAAAGGAATTAAACATTTATTAAATGCTTACTGTACACAAAGCCTTAGCTAGTTGCTAGATAGAAGTGGAAAAAGCAGTCCTGCTCTCCAGAAACTTCCATTCTAATAGAGAAGACAATTTAATTGGAAAGTTTTAGTTGCAATTTTGATAGAAAATGTTGCAGAAATATGCAACTATGCCCTCATGAAAGGAGCATTATGGAAGGTGGAATGAATTTAAAGCTGTTGATATTTTGTTGCAGACCATTTTAAATGTTTGAATAGAAGGATTTTCATTCTGGAAAACGCTCAAAAAAATTTTTGTAGTTCTGTATGAAACTGTAAGAACTCTAGATACTTGTTACGAGTTATCTTTTTAATTAGAAATGATGAAAATTATTTTAATACTCATGTGCCAATTAAACTGGAATAGTTGATATGAAAAAAATTCTGATAGAGAGGTCCTATGGTCTTTAAGGGGCAATAACACTTCTATTTTCATTTGTTTATTAAATAAATGCTAAGCGCCTATTCAAAGACAAAAATGAAAGTCCCTACCCTTGAAGTATTTGCCTGCTATTAGAGACAACATAAGAAAATATCATTCCACAGAAGCCTTTTTATGATGCTACTGTAGACTACCAGAAAGGTAAACAAACTTGAGTTTAATAGAGAGGAAACCCCTTTCTAGTCACAAATATACCATACAAATAATTCAAAGTTAGGGGATGAGGGGGGTGAGAAAGGAACAAAATCCAAGTTTTTTCTTTTCCATATTCAGCCTAAATCCTATGTTGTACTTCAAGCTCCAGAAGCTCTAAATGGAAAACTTGACACAACTCTAATCTCATTCATCTTTGGCTAAAGAATTGGAGCATGGGATACAGAATCGGAATGGAACATAGACATCTGCTAATCTGACCTCATTTTACAACTGGAGAAAGAGATATTGAGGGATTGGAAGTGACTTGTCCAAGATCACACAGGTAAGGCACAGAGCCAGGATTCCAATCTCATGAAAAACCATTTCCTGGTTTGTCTTTTGGTTTGGTTTGGTTTGGGTTGGGTTTTTGTTTCTTTTTTGAGCTACTTCAATTCTGTTTTGCTCGTAGAGCACAGTACCTTCTCTAATAAGGGCACATCATTGTACCAAAGTCAACTATGCCATGCAATCAATTCTAAAATTCTTAAGAAAGACCTTGAGATGGCCTTTGTATTGCTTTTTCTAACTAGCTTGTGAGTGTTTGCCTTCTGCTAGTTCTCCATAAAATAGTCTTTCTGGCAAGCCTAGTTGGCATTTGAACAATGTGACCAGGCCAACGGAGTTGTGCTCTCTGCAGCAGAGTGGGACTGCTCTGCAGGTTAGTTCAAGAAAGGACCTCAGTGTCTGGTGTCTTACTCTACCAGGTGATCTTCAGAATCTTGATAAGACCATTCAAATGGAAGTAATTCAATTCCTGATTTCACAGGCATACAACAATAAAATCAACACAGTGGCTCTGAAAAGCTTCAGTTTAGTAATCAGTCTAATACCTACCTCTCTTCCCCCTCACTTTTTTTTCAGAGCTTCCCAAACACTAGCTCTGGAATGAGTGTATCAACCTCATTATCAATGTGTACATCCCTAGAAAGTATACAGCCAAGATAAGGGAATTTTATCTACAACATTCAAAATTTCTTCATTTGCTGCAACTGATAATTCTATTTATGGATGAAGTTAAGATCTTTCTTTTGTGTATTCTTGTCACCTCTTCTTAATCTCTTCTGTTTTTGTTAAGTTCTTACCATTAAGTCTTTTATCGTGTTAAGCCTTTTATTACCCTTTTTTTTCCCCCGGGGAAACTTTCTCTGGATAAACCTAATTTTCTGGAAAAGATCTTTTGTCTTTCTGTTCTATTGCTTTCTGCTACTTCTTTGCATTACTTTTTTTTTTTTTTTTTTTTTTAGTGCTATTGCACTTTTATTCAACTTATAAATCCTTTTTTTTTTTTGCATTACTCTTTTAAGAAAACCTTTTTCTTTCTCTTTGCAATTCTCTAGAATTCTACATTCAGTCAACTATGTCTTTTCCTTTCTCCTTCCACTTTCACTTTCCTTCCTTCCTTCCTCAACTCATCAGCCAGCCACTTTGCTTTTTTGCTCTTTTTCTTTGGAATTTTTTTTTTTTGGTAGCAGCTTTCTACATAATATTAAGAAGCTCTGTTCATAGTTCTTCAAGCATTCTATTTACCAGATCTAATGCCTTAAATCTTTTCCCCTCTAATTTTTTTGAGGGCAAGGCAATGGATGTTAAGTGATTTGCCCAGGATCAAACAGCTAGTAAGTGTTAAGTGTTTGAGACTGAGCTTGAATTCTGGTCTTTCTGATTTCAGGTCCAGTGCTCTGTCCATCTAGTTGCCCCATCCCTTAAATCTCTCGATCACCTCCACTTCATATTCATAAGAGATGTTATATTGGTCATACCTATATGGTCTAATAATTTTCCTTACTTTCTTCAATTTAACTCCAGATTTTGCAATAAAAAGCACATGATCTGAGCCACAGTCAGCTCCACATTTTGTTATTTTAAAAAAGAACCAAAACAAAACAAAACAAAACAAAAAGAAGAAAAAGAAGAAGAAAGAAAAACAAATCTTTTGAAATAGTATTTTATTTTCCCAATTACATGTAAAAATAGTTTTCAACATCCGGGGGGGGGGTCCGAACTCTCATTTTATTTATTTATGTGCAATAGCATTTTATTTTTTTCAAATACATATAAAGATAGTTTTTGACATTCATTTTTGTAAGACTTTGTATTCTAGCTTTCTCCCTTCCCTTTATTCCCTCCCTCCCCAAGAAAACAAGCAACCTAATATAGGTTAAATATGTGCAATCCTTTTAAACATACTTCGTTTGTCGTATTATGCAAGAAAAATCAGAATAAAAAGGAGAAAACCACAAGAAAGAAAAAGCAAATAAATAAACAAGGTGAAAATACTATGCTTCCATCCACATTCATTCTCCATAGTTCTCTCTGTGTATTCAACATTCATTTTTGTAAGATTTTGTGTTCCAAAGTTTTATCCTTTCCTCCCTTAACTTCCCCCCTCTCCAAGACAGCAAATAATTTAATATAGGTTATACATGTACAATCCTTTTAAACATATTTCCATATTTGTTGTATTATGAAAGAAAAATCAGTCCAAAGGGGGAAAAACCACAAAAAAAAGCAAATAAACAAGATGAAAAAAATATGCTTCCATCCATATTCAGTCTTTATGATTCTCACAGGTCTTGTTTTAACTGACTTTATAGAACTTCGCCTTTGGCTGCAAAGTATGTAACCATTCTGATTTCTATATTAGCCATGTGGTGATGTCCATATATGGAGTTGCCTTTAGGATTGTTGAAAAAGAATGTTTGCTATGAAAGTGAGTTATCTTGACAAAACTCCCATGCTTCATTTTGTACTCCAAAGCCAAACTTGTCTATTGTTCCAATTATTTTTTTCCTGAGAAACAATTGGGGTTAAAGTGACTTGTCTAGGGTCATACAGCTAGCAAGTGTCTGAGGTTGGATTTGAACTCAAATCTTCCTAATTCCAGGGCCAGTGCTCTATTCACTGCCCCATCTAGCTGCCTCTAATTATCTTTTGATTTTCTGTTTGAGTATTCCAATCTCCCAAGATGAGTTGTCTTTGTGTGTGTGTGTGTGTGTGTGTGTGTGTGTGTGTTACTCCTAGATGTTGTAGGTCTTCATAGAATGGACCAATTTTGGCCTCTTCAGTCTCAGTCGTTGGAGCATTGATTGTTGTTGAATTGTTTACCTTGTATTCAAACAAATATCATCCTGTCATTTTTGAGGTTATATACCAGTACCCCAGTACTACTTTTCTCACCTTTTTATTGACTATGAAGTCTATCCCATTCCTACTAAGGAATTCTTGCCCGAAATAGAATAGTGATCACCTGAATTAAATTCACCCATTCCCATTCAAGTTCACTGATACCCAGCATATCAATGTTTAATCTTTCCATCTCCTGTCTGACCACATCCAGCATACTTTAGGTCATAGATCTTACCTTTCAGGTTCCTATGCAATATTCTACCCAATGCAACGTTTTGCACCATAGAGGATACAGGAAAAAATAATAGTTGTCTAATTCTAATTAAGTTTGGCTAATTGTAATTAGTAGATTTATTAACCACTGGAATTCAATCAATCAACAATCATTGATTAAGCATTTACTATGTGCCAGGCATTGTATGTGTTCTGATCATATGAGAAACAGCAAGTTAAAGTAAAGAAAGAACTAGCCTTGGAATGAGGAAGATCTGATTCAAATCCTGCTTCTTACACCTCCTGTCTGTGTGATCCTGGGCAGGCAAGTCAGTTACTTAACTGCTCAGTGATCCCAGGAACCTCTCTAAAACTCTTAAATTATAATCAAATTGTAGATCTGCATTGAAGAAGTGAATTACCACACTATAAAATTACAGGTCTGGACTTAAAAAACCTAAAATTCATTTTAAAAGCATATCCAGACTTACAAAATAAATATATATTTGTTTTAATGCTACAATTGTGACATTATCTGTGTTCTTATCTGTGGGACCTCAGGAATGTCTTTGAATTTCCTCTTCTAAACAATCTATGTGTGGATAACAGCCTTGGTCCAAGTTCAAATCCCACCTCAGACACTTTTAAACTGGGTGACCCTTGATAAGTGACTAATCTCTAAATTTTAGTCACCTCTCTTCCTAAGTGGGAGGATCAAAAGAGATCTTTGTAAAGCACTTTGCAAACCTTAAAGTAATTTGTAAATACTAGTTCTTATTTACAGGTATCTGCTCTAATCTCCTAGGCTGGATTCTTCCTGTACAAAGAGTATCTGTCCAACCTGCTGGGGACAGAGATACGCCATTCCACACTTCGCCTTCTGGCCATCTTCCCAGCGAGTATATGTACATATATATATATATACATATATATATACATATATATATATACATATATATATGTATATATATATGCGCACGCACACACACACACACATAGATAAGGCAGGGAGGGGAGTAAAGAGGGAGGGAGACAGAGACAGAACACACACACACACACATACAGAAAGACAGAAACAGAGACATACACAGAGAAACAGAGAAAGGGGGGGGAAGGAGAAGGAAGGAAAGGGAGGAGGGAGAGACAGACATGGAGAGACAGAGAAAGAGACAGAGCAGAAAGAGACAGACATAGAGGGAAGGACAGGGGGAGGGAAAGAGGGAGGAGAAAAGAGAAAGGGAGAATCAGAAATAAAGACAGACAGAGAGAGACAGAGAATAACAGAGACAGAGAGAGAGAATCAATTTAGGATGGTGAAGACCCTCAGGGTTTGTGGCCTAAACAGAAACAATTGCTACTTACACTCACTCTTAGATAATTAAGGTCCATACAATGACCAAGAGAGGCTTGCTCTGGGAAATAATGTTGGCTATCCAGGAGAGAGGATCATACCTGGAGAATGAACTCCTGAAGTTGTTCCTAACCACCCTAAACTCCTTTAACAATTCTTAAACTCCCACTCAAGTCATATCCTCAGCATTTCATTGATTCCAAACTCCAGGCTATCATTGTTCAAACCCCATTCTCCATCCTCCAATACCCATCCCCCCCCCCCTTCCTTCAATGTCCTACTCTACAGCTATCCACCCAGTTTCTAATGTGCTCTATTGGAATACTACCTAGAACAAACCTGTTTTCAACTTTTAAATGGTTTTCCTTTCCTGCTCTTTGTGGCTCTCCTTGAGATGCAGCTCCCTCCTTGGGCCAGCCTCCCTGGCAACCCTTTCCCTCATTCCCCTCTACGTAGGATCTAGGTAGGAGAATTAGGAGGCTAACTTTGCTTTTCTGCTTCCAAGTTTACCCTCCACCAGTTTCACTCAGTAAACTCTCTTCCTTTGAAGTTCACTCAATCCATATCTACGGAAGGATCAAAAGCCTGGAAATTGTTGTCTCCAGCCCTCCGGACACTCCCCTTCTTTTCTCAATGAGGTCAGTGCCTTGCTCACAGTCTCTCTTTCCTGTCCACTTCCTGACCTCACACTAGGAGGCTTTAACAAACTTATTGATGGTCCCTCAATTACTGTAACTTCACAGTTTCTCAACTTACTCATTTCCCGAGACACATCCCATCTCAGCTACACACAGATTGCCATACCTTTGATCTTGTCTTCAATCACAAATGCACCACTTCCATATTCATGAAGTCTGAAATTCCCTTATCTCATCACAGTCCTTTGTCATCCCACCTCTCTCAGCTTTGCCTTTTCTTCATCCTTATGGTAGCCTCCAATTCCTTCACCCCTCAGTTCTTTCCCATGCCATCACCCCTACACTCTATGCTTTCTTCTGCCTTCTGCATCTTGACATTTGGTGAACTGGGTCAACTCAACGCTATCTTCATCTCTCAAATGTGGCTCCCTTATCCTCTGAGATAAATTCTTTAACGTGAAAAAGGCTACAAGCCAAAACTAAAGTGGAGGGAGTATTAGTATATGATTTTTTGTTTGCGAATGATTGTGCATTCGATGCAGTCTCCAAAGCTGAGATGCAATAAAATAGGGATCAATTTTCTGCTTGTGCTAATTTTGGTCTAACAATTACCAAGAAAACAAATATGCTCCACCAGCCTGCACCACATCATCCATATATAGAACTATCAATTACAACAAATGGAGAAATTTTGAATACTGTGGATAAGTTTACCTTAGCAGTATACTTTTCAGGGATGTACACATTGATAATGGGGTTATCACATCATTGCCAGAGCTAGCTCAATGTTTGGGAGGCTCAGAAGGAAAGTGTAGGAGAAAAGAGATATTAGACTATTAAATGGAAAGTCTACAGAACCATTGTGCTGACCTCAGTGCTATAATTCCATCAACCTGGACAGACTACCAGTGCACACCAGGAAAGTGAATGTCTTCCTTTTGAATTGTCTTAGGAAGATTCTGAAGATCACCTGGCAGGATAAGGATATCAGACATGGAAGTGTTTTCTTGAACTAAACTATCCAGCATTGAACTTTACTGCAGAGAGCACAACTCTGATGGACTGGTCACACTGTTGGAATGCCAAACATAGACTTGCCAAAAAAAAGACTATTTTATGGACAACTCACAGAAGGCAAATGCTTACATGATGGTCAGAAAAAGAAAAGAAAAAAAAGACACTTTTGTGGTCTCTTTTAAGAACTTTAGAATTGATCATATGCCATGGGAGACATTGGCAAAGGATCAGAGAAGGTGATTTTTTTTTTCACTATGAGCAAAACAGAATTGAATTAGCTCAAAAGAAATAGGAGAAGCACAGTTAGAGAATCTACCCCAAATTTTCATATGGATTATTTGTGTTGGAACTGTGGTGGAACATTCTAAACTTATACTGATCTGATCAGACACAGTCAGACACACTGTAATTTGATTCTGACATAGTGATGGTATTTTGATCCTCTTTGAGAACAAAGGACAATAACAGGTTCCTTTACCCTGTGAAAAATCTTGCCCTGACAAGCCTCCACTCTGGATCATTTCCACCTTTGCTCCTATTCATTTGCCCCTATACTTCTGAACAAAAATGGAGAAAATTATGGATCTATTGCAAATTTATGCTATATAATCTCAAATGAGCCTCACTGCTGCAAGGCAATCCTTATACAATTCTCTAATTGACTCACTATCACACTCACTACAGTAACTTTGGTTTGGAAAACCAAACCTTTTCATCTTTCCTCAAACTTCCCTTGGTTCCTCCTCCCCTACTCTCTCAACTGAGAATCTTACCTCATATTTCAGCGAAAAACTGAGACCATTCGCAGAGAGCTTCCTCTTTTCTCCTCCTTATCTCACATTTCTCAAATGCTTTCTGTCATTATTGCCTCTTTCATCCCAGTCTCACATGAAGAGGTGGCTCTTCTCTTTACGAAAAATTACCCCTCTAAAGTGTACATTTTCTCCAGCAAATTGCTACCTTCATCATCCTCACTATCTTATCTTTAGTTTCTTTCTACCTATAGCTTTCTGCCTACAAACATGCTTATAATTCCTCCATCTTCAGAAGAACCCTCTTTTGATCTATCCATCTCCACTAGCTATCAGCTCATATCCTTCCTCCCTTGTTTATCTAAAGTCCTTTAGAAGGCTATCTAAAATAGATGCCTCCACTTTTCTCTTCACTCTTTTCTAGACTCTAAAATCTAGCTTCTGACCTCATTATTCCATTGAAACTTCTCTCTTCCAAGTTACTAATGATCTTTTACTTATAAAATCCAATGGCCTTTTCTCAGTCCTCACTCTTCTTGACTTCTCTGCAGCCTTTGACATACTATCAACCTTTTCTCTTGGTACTCTCTTCTCTTTAGGTCTTCAGGACACCCTTCTGTCCTGGTTTTCCTCCTATCTCTCTGACTTCTTGATCTCCTTTGCTGGTCCTTCATCCGGATCATGCTAACTAACTATAGGTGTCCCCAAGGCTATGACTTCTCCCTAACATACTGTTTCACTTGATGAACTCATAAGCTTCCATAGATTTAATTATCATCCCCATGTGAATGATTCTCAAATCTGGACAACCCTAATCTCTCTGTTGACTTTCAGTTTTACAACTCCAATTGCTTATGATACATCTTGATCTGGATATCTAGTAGACATCTTAAAGTCTATATATTCAAAACTGAACTCATCTTCCTCCAAATATTCCCATATTCTGAATTCCCCTATTATTGATGAGACTATCAACATTTTCTCAATCCCCTAAACTTACAACCTAGGTGCCTTTCTTAACTCTTCACTCTTATTTCTCATCTTATACCTCCAATCTGTTACCAGGAACTATTGATTCTTTCTTCATGATATCTTTGGTATAGACTTTCTTTTCTCTTCTGACACTTTCACCAACCTGGTTCAGGCTTTCATCCTCATGCACTGACCTTCGGGGTGATCTCCCTCTCGCAACTTTCTCCAAACTGCATTCCAACTCCTCTCAATTATCAGAGTGATTTTCTTAAAAGGAAAGTCCAACCATATCACCATTCAATTCAATTCTATTGATTTTCTATTACCTCCAGGATCAAATGTAAAACCATCTATTTGGCATTTAAAGTCCTCATAATCTGGGGCTCTCCTTCCTTTCCAATCTACTTTGTTCTCTCTTCCCCCACACTCAATCCTTCCTGTCCTCTTCCCCTTTGGTCACCTAATACTCTGACATCCAGTGGCACCAGTTCTTTGAATAAGACAGTCTGTCTTTCTGCTCCAGGAATTTTCATTAGCTGTCATTTACACCTGGAATGTTCTCTCTCAGCATTTCTGCCTTCCTTCAAGTCCCTGCTAAAATCCTACCTCTTACAAGAAGCCTTCCCCAAATCCCCTTAATGTTGATCTCTTCACTCTATTTCTTCATCTCTAATTTATTCTGTGTATAGCTTCTCTGTACATAGTTGTTTGGATGTTGCCTTTTCTATTAGCTTCAAACACCTTGGGAGTAGGGACCGTTGTTTTCCTTTCTTTGAATCCCTAGAATTTAGCATAGTGCTAGCACGTAGTAGGTACTTAATTGGATGATTGGCTTTAAAATTGGAGTATATGACTTATGTGCTTTCCACCTTTCAAACTATGATTTTGTGATCCTAAGTACATCCTATCCAAGTACATATGTTAGGTATTTGACATACAAAGACAGATCGACAATTCCTACCTTCCAGGGGTTTACATTCTGCCAGGTGTGGGAGATATAGAAAGGATACAGTTAGTATACAGTAAATAATTTAAAAAGAGGGGGGAAAGGAGGCAGATCATTGTTAACTATTGTTTTCCTTCATTCTCAGAGGACCAAGACATCAGAAAGATGATGCCATGATCTGTAAGTGATTTGGATTTAAGTGAGGGAGGGCTGGGGCAAGGTCACCTGCCTTACTTTCTCCTCCAGAGAGTCATATGGGTCTAGTGGCCAGATATAGGTCAGGATAACTGGAGATGGTGTTGGATAGAATTAAGAAAGGCTCCCCATGGGATATGAGTTATGAAGGAGTCTAGGGAGCTCATTTCAGGCACAGAGATGGGGAAATAGAAACTAAAAAGGGTTGGATCAAATGAGCTCTTAGGTCCTATTTAGCTCTAAATTCCATGTTCCTATCTCTGCTACTTACTACCTGTGCTTTAACACATTTTGGGCCTGTAGTTTCCTTGTCTGACGTAGAGGGAATTGGGCCAGATGATCTCTAAAGTCTCTTGCCATTCTCAAGACAATGATCTTCTGCATTATTGTATTGGGCCTGGAGTTAGGACATAGGATTTGAATCCCAGCCCCAACATTTAAATGACCTTGGTCAGATCATATTTTTCTGTCCCTTAGTTTCCCCATCAGTAAAATGAGGCTAATAATCTTCATACAGCTTACCTTTTAACTAGAATGGTTGCAGGGAAGGTGACTTATAAACCTTAAAATGTTATATATTCTATACATTTATGTTGTTACGATTGGTACTATGTTGATTGTCTTCTACTTCCTGGGTGACTTTTGTGAGTCCAGTTTTTCTATTTATAAAATAAGCTGACTACCAAGTTTCTTCCAGCTATAAATCCTGTATCATCCTCTATCAATTTATAGCCTTATACTCTGCCCCACCCTCCAGGAGAATTCCATATATTGTCATTTTATTAAAGTGATTAGACAGAGGCTGGCACATAGTAGGTATTTAATAACTCTCTATTGAATCATAAATTTATACCTGGAATGGACTTTTAAAGTCATTTAGACAAATTCTCTAAGACATAAATTCTAAATTAACCTCTAACACCAGTCATATAATCATGGGTCTGACATTTAATCCATGATGATTATTTAGCTTCTTATTTTCTAAATAATTCTAAATAAATTTTAAATAAAAAAGTATACCTATTTCATTGAGCTGGCCTGAGGGTCAAGAGATAAAAAATACTTGGAAACTTTAAAGTTGAAGTGGCAAAGTGTTAAACTAGGTGTCAGGAAGACCCAGATTCAAATGCTGCTTCTGATAGTTCCCATCTATGTGACCCTGATAAGGCAGCTGGGTGGCCCAGAAGATAGGCCTGGACTCAGGAAGATCTGAGTTCAAATGTGTGACCTTAGACCCTCACTAGCTTTGTGACTTGGCAAGTCACTCATCTCTGTCTTAATCCAGGGCAGAAGAAATGGCATGGCAAACCATTTCATTATTTTTGCTAAGAAAACTTCATGGACAGTGGTAATGAAGAGTTTGATAGGAATCAATAACCACAACCCTGGTCAAGTCATTTAATCTCTTTCAACCTCAGTTTCCTTACATGTAAAATGGGAGAAATAATAGCATCTAACTCACAGAATTGAGAATTATGTGAACCCTTTACAAATCTGAAAACTATTGCTGTAAATGGCCCTTATTACAATCTGAGGAAACTGAGGCCCAACAAAGTAAAATGATTCATGGACACAAATCATAACTGGCTGAGTCTGGTTTTCTGGTCTCAAGTCCAGCACTCCTTCCTTGATATCACATAGCCCTCCTATGAACCAAGAGGCTAAAAGACAGTCAGTAATGGGGCAATTTCACAAGAGTTGATTGTCAGCTCTCAGAGTCTGACTGTAGAAAGAAGCTCCCTTGTCTCAGAGCAGAATGTGTTTCCCATTAACCTCGGGATGTGCTAGATAGGAGTCAGAGGGGAGCATTTAGGGAAGAAGAGGGTAAATTAGATAAATTATCACTCTAAGTATTGTCAGTTCTGCAACATGCATTCAATTCAGTCTGATCCAAGAAGCATTTAAGTGTTTACTGAGCGCCAGGCACTGTACTAAGTGCCAGGGATACAAAGGCAGGTAAAAGATATTTCAGCTCCAAGGAACTCACAATCCATGGAGGGAGACAAATTATAAACAAGCTATAGACAGGATAAATTGGAACTAATCAACAGAGAAAAAGCCTTAGGCTTACTCTCACTGTTTAGCACAGTGCCTGGCACTTTGTAGGTGCTTAATAAATGTTAAGTTGATTGAGTGATTAGGGGGTATTAGCAAAGGTTTCTTGCAGAAGGTAGGATTTTAGCTTAGGACTTAAAAAAAGGCAGGGAGGGGAAGGAAGGAGGAAGAGAATTTCAGGTTCAAACTCATTGCATACTATTTGAAAACAATTTATACACAGATAAGTCCAAACAAGATATTTTTGGTCCAGACTTGTGATTTCATTATGCAGATCAGGCACTAAATATCTGTAACTGATAAGCCTTAGTCGCCTGGGGGTTGGGAGAGGTTAAGGGAGGGAGAGGTTAAGTGATGCCTTGAATCCCATAGAAAGTATGTCAGAAATACTACCATCTCTCTACATGCCCTGCTCCCCCTCTGCCCCCCCCCCCCCAGGCTACCTGTCTGAAAAAGTTACAAAGCAAATACAAACTGGTTTATGTTATTTCTGAGGAGATACAGTTGAAAGCCAAAGTATGCTTTCCACCTACCCTTAAATTACATTGTTATTTCTTTGATTCTCCCTTGTATTTATATTTGAAAGTGCTGTTTACACTCTAGTAGGATGTAAACTTCTCTCAAAAAAGACCTTATTTTTGTATCTCTTATTATCCTGTGTTCTTACTAAGGAAATCACTGGTCCAGTGCTGTCCTTAGGCCTGTTGCATCTCCAGTGAACGTTTTCTGTGGACATTAGAGCTACTGATTCCAGGAGAATTTAAGCTCCCAAAATGGCAGTCTCTTTTTTTATCCTTGTGTCTCCAGTGCTTCTTAAGTCTTGGAACACAAGTGATGCTTCTTAGGTGCTTGTTAAATTAAATCGATCCATAAAGTAATTTCAGCAAGAGAAAAACAGAAAGACTCATGGAAAGGGGTGCAGAAAAAGATAAACAAACAGGTTAAAAAAAAATCCAGAGAGGAAGACAAAGACAAGAAAGGAGAGACAGAGGAGACTCAGACAGAAACAGACCCAGAGGGATAGAGACAGAGACAAGAGCTAGAGAAACAGAGACAAGAAGCAGAGGTAGAGGTAGAGAGAAAAGAGACCCAGATAGACTGAGACAAGAAGAGGTAGAGAGAGATAAGAAGAGACAGAGACAAAAAGAGATAGACAGAGACAGGAAGAGATCTAGAGAGATAGAGACAAAGACAAAAAGAGATAAGAAACGGAGAAAGGAAGAGATCCAGAGAGATAGAGACCGAGACAGGAAGAGATAGAGACAAACAAGAGACAGAGACAAAAAGAAGAGACAGAGACAGAGACAATAGAGATAGAGACAGGAAAAGATCCAGAGTGACAGAGATCGAGACAGGAAGAAAGAGACGGAGACAAGAGACAGAGAGATGGAGACAAGAGACAGAGACCAGAAGAAGAGATCTAGGAAGACCTCGGGAGACCCCAACCAGAGTAGCCGAGCCCCAGAGGCAAAGCTCCCCGCCCCCCTCCTCAGGGAGTCGCAGAGTAAGAGAGCCCAGGAGATGATGGGGGATGGGAGGTGGGGGTAGGGCTGAGTTCTTTCCGGCCCCCGTGGGAGGGGGAGGAGGAGGAAGAGAACTGAGTCGTCCACTTCCTAAACCCCCTAGTCCCCTCACCTCCCACCTCCGCCAGGTTCCAGCCTCTTGCGCCGCTGGACGAGGGAGGGACAGACAAACGGCCACAGCTGCAGCGGCTGTGGCGGGGAGGCCGGTCTGGCGTCCGGGGGCGGGGTCGGCGTCGGCGCGTCACGTGAGCGTGTTTTGGGCACGTGAGCGCGCGGAGGTCGCAGGCTCGCGCTCTCCCCCTCGCGCCGCCTCTGGCTGGCTCGAGGCTCGCAGGCTCTCGGGCGGGCGGGG
>JAJPUD010003551.1:66768-107718 GCA_023553655.1 Myrmecobius fasciatus | reverse complement strand
AAGAGAAGTAGGAGGACGAGGCCCGGCCCTGCCGCGGCCTGCCGGGCCCGGTCCCTCAGCCCCGCCCGGCCCAGCGCCCGCGAGCGCCCTAGACGAGCTCGAGCCGGAGGACGAGACCCGCAGCAGCGAAGCCATGGCGGAGCAGACCTACTCGTGGTGAGGCCCGGGGTGAAGGGGGCCTGGCCTGGGGACTCCGGGAGGGAGGGGTTCGGCCTGGGACCCCAAGGGTGGAGGGGGCCCGGCCTGGGGATTCCGGGGGGAAGGGGGCTTGGCTTAGGACGCCCAGGGGGAGAGGACTCGACCTGGGGGATGGGAGGGAGGGCCGGGCGGAGCCCCAGAGTATGGACTAACTGATCTATGGTGGGGAGCAGGCTGAGGGTCGTGGGTTTGGGGAGAATTAGAAAATGTTACCGGAGGAGAGGGGCAGGCTCATGATTCTTACTGGGAGTGGATAAAAGACCGGACGCTTAGTGAGGAGGGGGCTTTGTGGGGGGAGTGGACTCCTTGGCCCACACAGAACAAGACCCCATAAGAGTTATCGTGGGGAGGGGGTCTGTCTCCCGCCCAGTTGTTAGAAAGTGGGAGGACTCGAGTCTCTTGGGGTCTCCTCCGGTCCTGGGGGTTGGGAGGGTACAAGACTAAGGGGGTGTCAGGATGGGTTCCCCTTTTAGATAAGGAGGTGGATGGTGTGGACAGTGGTAATTGTGGAGTGACTGAGCTCTCCTATATTCAACAGTTTGGGAGCTGGGAACCTAGGTGCTGGACAGGCTGTGTCATTCTTACCCCAACCCCTTCTGAAATAAGAAAGGGGGGCATGATGAGGTGGGGTGCGGGCTAGATGAATCCCCAGGTGTAGGAGCAGATGCCAGAGATGAAGATGAGGGCCATGTGGGAATGAATAGCCTTTGGCTTCCATGATGAGGAGAGGAACAGGGGCTGGGCAGCCATCGAGGCAGTGCTGGAATGAATGCTACATATGTGCCTGTGTGGAGGTGAGGGACATTGAGGACCCATGGCAAGAGAAAGGGGGACTTAATGATAAGAATGGACCTCTTACCTTCTCCCTGCTTTGGGATAAACAAAGAGAAGAATGGTCGGTGATCTCAGCTTCCCAAAAGAGAGAAGAAAAATGAACTATAGGGTAGGGCAGAAGAGGCAATGGAAATTGGGGTGTTGGGGATCACGATCTTCTAATAGACTAGTAATCACTGGAGTTCACACTTGGTTAGTACTTTACTCAAGAATAGTCCTGCTAAATGGGCAGTCTAATCATTATCAATAGCATTCTATAGAGGAGAAAGGTAAAGCTTAGGGAAGTGTGACTGATTTCCTCAGGTTATACTGAGCTGGAATGCCAAGATTGTGGGATATGACCTTAGTGTGTGGCACTTAAAAGGTACTGGTCAAATTGCCTGTTGGACCAGGGAAGGATGCTAGGCAAAAAAAAAAAACTTTTAAGGATTGAGTTTCTCTAGGACTTGAGGATTGTGATAAGATACAAAGGAACTATAAACCTAGGATGGGAAAGAGGTGCTAATAAAATTTAGAAGTTGTATTGAAGTTCTGAAGGGGAATGACAGGAAAGTGGGCCAAGTAGGCAGAATTCTCAGGATTCAAGGAATAAGTATAGAAGTGAACCATATAAATATAATAATTGTATCTAATAGAGTAGGAAGGGAAGCTGCAAAAGGCCTGTGTAATCACAGACTATGGGATCATAAAACAAGAGGGGGCTAGAAAAGGTGGTAGAAAGCAGCTAGTCCAGTCCCCTCATTTTGCAGATGTGGAAATTGAATCCTGGAAAGGCATATAGGTTGTAAGCTCCTTGTGAACAGGCAATTGCGATTTTACCCTAGGACCTAGCACAGTTACTGGGAAATAAAATATTTGGATGGTTAGGTGAGTGACTTACCTTCATCCTACAGGTACTCCTAAGACCTTGTAAGAGATGCTCTTCCTTCTTCCGTGACCTCAGGCTGCCTATACTCTAACCTATCATTGTGTCTGGAAATCCTTCCATTCTCAAAAAGGACCATGCTGTCAAAGCGGTGATACCGTGACATGCATGAGAGAAGGCTGTGTGGGGTCACCAACCTCATGTTCTCTAGAGCCATCTGGGTCCATTGACCAGATAGAGATTAGAATGACTGGAGATGACCCCAGATTCATTGAGAGACTTGGCCTTTTTGAACTAAAGGTTTGACAGAGGCAACACCCATTCTATAATTAAGGCTAGGTAAGAATTGAGGGGAAAAAAATGGTGTCTTTGACCTAGTCAAAAAAAAAAAAAAAATTCCAGTCTGGGAGAGTAAGACCCTCTCTCATTCCTGCCAAAATAGAACCATTGCTGTTTACATTTACTTTGAGTAAATCAGGGCCCTAACAATGATCAATTGAAGCTCAGCTTGGGATGGATTGTTGGCCAACATGAGAGAGGTAAAGTGATTTGAGTTTCAGGTTGTGTCCTAGTCCATAAACCCCAAGATACCGTGTGAGGTTTTAGCGATCAAAAAAAAAAAAATTGTATTCCTTCCAGCAGAGCACCTGAAGGTGAGAGTTTGATGTCCTATGTGGAAAGAAGTGGATAGAGCACTGGGCCAGGAGTCAGCAGTACCTGAGTTCAAATCCTGCCCCTCACCTTCCTTGACCTGGGCAAGTCACTTCACCCTGTCTGCCTCAGTTTCCTCATCTGTCAAATGAGCTGGAGAAGGAAATGGCAAACCACTTCAGTATCTCTGCCAGGAATGCCCCAAAAGGAGTCACAGAGGGTCGGACACAATTGAATTACAACAGGAGCTTA
Organism: Myrmecobius fasciatus; assembly: GCA_023553655.1. Taxonomy (NCBI): domain Eukaryota; kingdom Metazoa; phylum Chordata; class Mammalia; order Dasyuromorphia; family Myrmecobiidae; genus Myrmecobius; species Myrmecobius fasciatus. Next base: position 104,918 of record JAJPUD010003551.1, on the reverse strand, counting down.
CTGTTACCCTGCCACTATATCACTGTCATTTAACCTGCTAGTATACTGCAAGAACCCTACCACAGCCCCCTAAGATTTCTGGGCTGTTCTTTCACTTGGTAGCTGAACTCATTTTATGTAATGTCTTCCCCCAAATAGAATATGATCACCTTGAGAGTTGAGACTCTTTTTAGGTACTTGTATCTGAAGTGCTCAGCATAGTACTTGGCACATAGTAAATGCTTAGATGTTTTTTTAATTGATTTCCTAAATAGGAGATATAGATGGGATATGATTAGAAATGTCCTTAGACTTCAATACCCAAGGATCTTTCCACTGGATTATTTAGCAAGTTATCAGAAGATAATTGTTAGGAAACTCATGGAAAGGAAGTTATTGGGGACATTGTGGCCAGACAGACTAGATTAATGCCCAAATCAAAGTAGAAAAATAGCATTAACTGTTCTTTTAAAATGGGTAATCTGATTTGTAGAACTAGAAGGAATCCAAACACTGCTTTTTAATTTGTGGAGCTGCAGTTTGAGTCCTCAGGACAGTATTTTGGGAATAAGGATGAAAAGCCTTTTAGGAATAGAGATTTAGAGGGTTGTTACTATGGTGGTAGTGAAAATTAGACTTTGGGGGAGAATACTACAAATTTGGTACAAGTCTTGGAAAAGAGTCTGGAAAGAATATTGTGAAGGTTGTCATAAATCTTTTGAGGAAAATGTTATTTGGTAATAGCTATATATATATATACACACATATTTTACGTGTGTGTGTGTATCTTTTAATAGTATTTAGTTGTTTCCAATCACATGTAAAGATGGTTTTCAGAATTCCATCTTTTATAAAATTTTGACTTCCATTCCCCTCCCCCTCCCCTGCCCCTTTCTATCCCCCTCTCCAATATAGCAAGCAGTCTGATATATAGGTTATACATCTGTTCAATCCCATAAACATTTCCACATTGGTTCTGTTGTAACAGCCATATTCTTAAGAAATCATGAGGAAATGGCAGTGATAAGAACTCATATTTTTATCGCTCTTTAAGGTTTTCAGGATACTTTTCTAATAACCCTGTGAGGTGGATAATGCAAGTATTATCCTCATTTAACCAAAGAGGAAACCAGACTGGAAGAAACAAAGTGCTCTACTCAAGGTTACTCAGCAAGTGAATGAATGAATGAATCAGTGAGTGAGTGGCACCACAAATTCCCAGACCACGTGACAATCTTGCCTGTCCCATAATGGGGGACAGGATGTAAGAGTGAAAAGGATGGGGCCTGGGAAGCCTGTGTTCTAGCTGTAACTGCCATTTAGGAGCCATATCACTCTGCCAGGTTATTTACCCTCTGAGCCTTAGGTTTGGAAGGAGTTGTACTTGCTACATGTATCTCCACACAGTTGTTTAAGGATCAAATGAAATATCTAAATGCTTTTGTATTTTGCATAGTGACTGGAAAAGTGGATTTTGAGATGGGAGTAGAGCTGAATGAAAGGGAGGTTTTTGAATAGTTTTTGGTTATTGTAAGGGGCTGCACAGCCCTCATATTGGAAAGGCTATAGGAATTGAAGTTAATAATTCAAGAGGGAAAGTCATGATGAGAAGGATGTTTGAAATAGGAAAAGAGGAGTCTTATTTCCCAAGGTTGAGAGTGAATGTTTTGGTTTTGCCCAAAGGGGAAAATCTCATTCTTGGAGAACCTAGAGTAGCTTTGAGGGAGATAAGCATTTTGAATTGGGCTGAAGAAATTTGCTAATGTAGGAGTGAGTGGCTTGATAGAATTGTCCTTGAAGACCAAGATGATTTATGGGGTTTTGACTGAGGAAAAAAAAGGACTACAGTTTTCTGTATTGAAAAAGGGTAATAAAATGTGATAAGCATTGTGATTGCTGGGAGTCTCCTGCACAGAAAGGTAGATAGACCATTATTTGCAAACCCCTTGACCCAGCAGAAATTTCCAGATGGCAATTTATTTTGCCTTTTGGTTCTGCAATACAGAAATTCTGGATCAATAATAAGGTGGAGGGGAAAAAGATTTCAGAGAATGTCATGTGCAAGAAGTTGGGAAAATTACAATTTTAACTTGGTAAATGATCTTAAAAATCTTAAGATTTAGAACTGCAAAGACCTTCCTACACACACATTTCATAGGTGAGGAATTATCAAGGTGGTCTTATAGTTCCTTTGTAAATTAAGCCAATTTTCTATTTGAAGGAGTGTCATACCCATTAAAGATTCTTTAAGCTTGAGGACCCATGCTTTTTTACTCTGTTGACGTCTCAGGTCCTTTTGTTTACTTTGTATTCAAGGAAGTCAAGGAACCACTTTTCCTTGCTTTAGGGAGAGTTTGAGTAGGGGAAAGTTACTTTATTCTAAGGGAGGGTGGGGGTGGCCCATTTTCAGCTTGGAGTGGATTGAAGAGGAAATAAAACAAGTCAGAGCTTGATATTCTTGCTTCATTATTTTGTTTAGAGTGAAATGACACAAGAAACTTTCTAATAATAGAACAATCCAAAATTGAAATGGTCTTCCTTTGGACATAGTTGATGATTGTATGGGGCTCATAGAAAAATCCTAATGAAAGACACTATTATTTTTTAAATAAATTAACAAAGGAATCAATGCATGTGTGTTTTTTTAAAGATTTTTATAAGTTATGTTCCATACACAAAATGTGAGTAGAGACTAGTAAAGACTGACAGATAGTTTTTCAAAGCTAAAGTTTTATTATTGATGCCATAAGGTCATTTTTCCCTGTTTTTTTTCTCAAAACTTACTTGGATTTATTTTATTAGAAATACATAAGACAGTGAAAAAAAGCAAATTGGCCAGGCAGTTACTGAAGGCCAACATTGTTGTTAGGCTACTTATTGATGATCCTTAGACCAGAGTTTAGAAAAAAAAAAATGGAGTATGTTTTAAGTAGTTTTTCAGCTTCAAACTTGGCTTGATTCCTACTTCTCCCAAAACAATCATGTGGAATCAGTCTTCAGATCCTACCAATTCTTCTTTCCTTGTGTTTCTCAAGCCTTTTTTTTTTCCTCCAATTCTTCTTACTATCATCTTATTAGTCTCTTGCTGACCCTATGCTTAGCTAGTGCAGTAGTCCCCTATTTGAGGACTACTTCATTTAATTCTGAATATTGCTCCTTAATTTCAGAAACACTACTTTAATAGTAAGGCTTGCCCCATATCTTTTAATAGCCTCCTGTAGAATAAGGTGCAGATTTCTTCACTTTCTATCCAAGACAGTCTATAGCTTGGACCCAATTTGCCCAGGTCTATGTCCCATTCTTTTGTCTAAACCCTATCCTAGGTGTGATTTTTTCGGAGCCTAAGCTATGTACTCATTTGTGCAGACCACAAAGAAAATAGCTGATTAAGCATGTCCAAGGTTTGCAAAGTGCTTTACACATATTTCATTAGATTTTTTTTCTTCCCTGAGACAATTGAGGTTAAGTGACTTACCCAGGGTCACACAGCTAGGGAATGTTAAGTGTCTGAGATCAGATTTGAGCTCAAGTCTTCCTGACTTCAGGGCTGGTGCTCTATCCACTGCGCCATCTAGCTGCCCCTCATTTGATTCTTAAAACAGTCCTGTTTAGTAAGTAGGCCAGGTACTATCCCCATTTTTATTAAGAATTGAGACTTTTAGAGGCATTTAATAAGACTTAGGGCACTTAATGCCTGAGACCTTTTTGGACTACCCCTCATCCTCAAATATCTTGATTTGATCACTCCATTCTTGCTAACTATTATCCTATTCCTCTTCTCCATGTAGTTAACTTCTCAAAAGTCTGTCAGCATAGGTGCTTTCACGTTCTATTCTACCTTATGGTCTGGCTTCTGACCCCATTAATCTACCAAACTTGCTCTCTGAAGTTACCTATGTAGAATCTCATAATCGTCAAATCCAATGACCTGTTCACAATTCTCATTCTACTTAAACTCTGCAGTCTATGACATTATTTATCACCAACTTTTCCTTGTTAATTTTCTTCTGTAGGTTTTGGGGACATTATTCTGTCCTGGTTCCCTTCCTGCCTATCTGACCAATTCTTCTCTGTTTTCTTTGCTGGATTCTCATCCAGATTGTGCCCTCTAATTAGACTGGTCCCACAGAGTTCTGTCCTGGACCCCTTTCTCTTCTTCCTCTATACTAGTTGGTGATCTCATCAGCTACATGGATTTAAGTACCATCTTCTGCTGATGATTTTTCAATCTCCCTGTCCTGTCCTAACTTCTCTGCTGACCTGCACTCTCATATCTCCAAATGCCTTTCAAACATTTTGAACTGAATGTCTCATAGATGTTTTTAATTCATTATGTTCAAAACCCAACTTTTCCCTCTAAACCCTTCTCTTCACTCCCAATCCTTCCTCCATTCAGCTGACAAAGTGATTTTCCCCAAACCCCCTTCCCCATACAAAATTCTTTGTGAGTCATTCAGGTTATGTCCTTTTCCGTAGCTCTTCCATGAACAAGACATGCCATTTTTGGCGCTGGTCATTTTTTCTGCTTACTCCTCATGCCTTTTTTATATTCTCTTGATTCTACCTACTTCCATTGAATCCCAAGTAAAATCCCATCTACAGGAAGTCTTTCCCCAACCCCTTTTAATTCTAATACTTATCTCAATTAATTTTTTTCTTATTTGTTTACTTGTCTTCCCCATTCAGTTGTGAGCTCTGTGAAATAGATTCTTGGGCACTTTGAATTTCTGTGGCTTAGCACAATACTTAGAACATAGAAGGCTCAAATTCTTTTTTTTGAAGGGCAAGTTGTCGCTAATATGTCTTAATGTTTGCCTTTTGTTTTTATATTCATAGTTATTTTGGAAGGGAAAACTATTTGCAGCCCCAGAATAAAAACCTTCCTTTTGGTGGTTTGGGAGTGTGGGGATTTGAACTCTTACCTTGAGGCTATGAAAAATAGGCAACAATATTCGATATGACAATCTGCAATGTATACATTTTTTGGATTAGCATTCTCCCTCTCAGACATGAGAAATATATTTCATTATCCTCTAGATTGATTTTTTAAACATTCATTTTTACATTTTGAATTGTAAAATTCTCCCTCACCCATTTAAAAGATAAATGTGATGATACTTGTTATATATGTGAAGCCATATCATAAGTTCTTAGTGTTCATTGGATGGTGATTGAATTCCTATTTCCTTATCTAGAAAATAAAGTTGGAATTAATGACTAATAAGGTACTTTTCAGCCTGAATCTATGATCTGTTATTACTAGGATTTGATTTGGTAGGAGCGTTCTGCCTTTACTTCCTCCCATGCTTGTATCTTTGATACATGTATCTTTTTTACTGACTTTTTTTTCTACTGGTTTCCCTGCTCACTTCTGTGTCCTGGCTTCTTTGGCTTTCAAGATTCAGTTCCGATCTCATCTTCTGCAGGAAAGATTACCTTTCATGTATTTCCTCCATATTTATCTTTTATGTATGCTCATGTGCCCATCAAAAGGTGAGCCACTTGAGAGCAGGCACCCTTTTTTTTGCTTGTCTTTGTATTCCCATTGCTTAACATAGTACTTAATAAAAGTTAGGTGGGTGGTACAACACATAGTGACTAGACTTTAAACCACTAATTGCAAGCTATTTTTAAACTTTTTTTTTTTTTTTTTTTTTTTTTGCTGAGGCAATTAGAATTAAGTGACTTGCCAGGGTTACACAGCTAGGAAGTTTTAAGTGTCTGAGGTCAGATTTGAACTCAGGTCCTCCTGACTTCAAGACTGGTACTCTATCCACTACACCAACTAGCTGCCCTTGCAAGCTATTTTTAATATTTGTTGACTAATGAAATTTTGTATCTATTATAATATAAGTTCTTGGAGGGCAAACTCAGAAGGCTCTGCTGACTCTCAGGTTATTATACTTTGCCTCTACTGGCTGCTCCTTTTCAAGCTTTTTCAAGCTTCCATAGGCACCCTAGAGCTGGGGAAAATGTTAGAAGTTGCTGAATCTCCTCATGAGTGTTAAAGATGAGGAAACTGAGACCAGGAGAGGCAGTTAGTTAAGTGGTTGGGGGGTCAGTTTGTTCTGGTTCCTTCTTAGCTTGGGGACATTGAGCCAGGCACTTTTCTCTGCTTCACTTTACTCATATCTAAAATGAAGGGCACAGACTACATAATACAGAAGGTCCCATTTCAACTCTTAAGCTCTATAATATTTTGACTTAATTGTCCATGATGTCAAGAGTTAAGGTTGTAATGGAGTCTCAGTTTCTAGATTCCCTGTAGTAGTGTATGTAAACAGGGGCATCACAACTGACTTAAATGTCTTTGTGAATGGAAGACTCTGGGATTATTGGCAGTGTCTGTGCAAGCTGGATTTACACACTAAGACTCCAGCAGTTTAGTTTTAAAAGTACGTTTTGTCTATAGTTAATTTATAGTGTTTGGTGGTATTTCTAGTGATGGATGATTTAAGTTAAAATTAACCAAAGCTGTGCACCATAAATTTGTATTGAAATCACTTCCCTTAGTGTTTATTGTAAATGTTTTGTGAAAAATACTTGTGTTTGCAGTGTATCAGTACATAATTTGTCAAGTAATACCGTGAATTAAACTGCATGCCTAATGTTCATGTAATTCCCAAAATTGATTTCCATTTGGTTATATATTTATGTTACAGATGACATAAAATATTTTGAACTGTTATAAAGTTGTAGAATTTATTTTTATGTAGAGATTAATGGGCTTTGTATCATTTTGATAATTTTTACTCACTTCGTGCTGTTACTGCAGAAACCCAGGGTTATTCTGAAAGAACATCTATACAGTTACTGATAAAACTGGTCATGGTGTCCAAATCTTGATGAGATTACTTCCCAATGTGGTAACAATTCAGTATTTTTAAGTATCTACTATATGCAAGTCTCTAGGAGATTTAAAGATGTATCTTTTCATTTAAAAAAATCCTAGTATTGATAATTTTAGTTAAACTTAAAGTTGAAAGAATCCTTATTCAGAGTTCAAAAAAAATCTTGATTTTGTTTCCAAGCAATCCTTATCTAAACGAGGAACATTTTCCTGCTCAATTTCTAGAACAGGTTTTTTTGTTTTTGTTTTTTGGTTTTTTTAGCATTTGGAAATAAAATTTTTTTTTAGTATTTTAAAATGGTAGAATTAACATGAAATAATGGAATAGAAATAATCTGGAAGAGAGAAGGAATAGTGGAAGAGAAGGAGGGGTTAAAATTGTGAACCATGACATCTACTTGTTGAATTTCTTTAATGCCTAAATAGATTGATTTTAACAGTTAAACTGAAGAACAAAATTTTGCTTTTTTATTATGAAAAATTAGGAAAAATAGAATTAGAGTAGTTCTTGAAACATGTAATTTTGGACACACAGCATGTTGAGATAGATTTCTTTAGCAGCTTCAAACACTTTTTTTCACAGTTTTCCATTGTTTAAGAGATTGACTAAGCTTAGAATGAGCAAAGTTAACCATAGAGAGAAAGTCTTTAAGCGTGATTCTTATAGAATTAGTAAATAATCCTTACCTCTGGTTCAGGCGACTAGCCCATCATCTCTTCATTGAGGTTTAGCTTAAAATAAAACAACCCTGTTCAAATGCCCTCAGAAGATCAGATAGAGATATTTCTAAAGAATAGAGCCCAAATATTTTAAGCTATCCCTTTGATTAGTGAGAGCATGAGTTATCTTTTGCTTTTCTGTCACCAACCCTTAGCAAAAAACTTGGTATAAAGTAAGACTTAAATGCATGTTGACTGACTGATGGCTATAACATGCATAACCTATATCTGGCAGAAAATGACAGTTTTCCAAGATTCAGTTATTTTATTGGACCTGGTCATGTGGATCAACCTTTGGGCATAGAGAAGTGTAGGGTAAAATTCTCAAAAGTAATGGAGGATCTGTGTTTGTGAATCCTTGAACTTAAGGGTATCCATTTTTTTCATGTAGATTACCATGAATGTTTGATGGAAATTTATAGTTTGTGTTCCACAGGTTTTTTTCCTTGAAAATGTTACCCCTATTTCAGAAACTATTGTTTCAAAATTTACCAATCTGCACAAATGACTATAACAATAAAAGTGGACAGAATTACCCCTCACAAAACAAACAAAAAAAGAATGTTGTGAAATTTAAAAGAACAAAGGTTGCCCCAAAGAAGAGATGAAAAGACACCCTTCCCTGTGTACTTTACAAGGGCAGAATGTCCATGGATATTGGATATTGCCTATAATTTCATTTTTGTTTTTGTTTTTTTGATGTATTGATTGGTTTTGCTGAATTTTCTCTTCCTCTTTTTTTCCCTTTCAAACAAATCTTATAAGGGAGAGTAGGAGAAATGAATTTGAAAATCTAGATGTAAAAATAATTAAAAAAAAAACTTTTAAAAGTCTGTTTTAAGAATTTAACAGTTACTGACTTGAAGAAGAGACCCCACCAGTAACTCTGATTACAAAGATCTGTGTACTCAATTTGGATGTTCTTTCCAGTGATGTAAACCATCTTGCCTGGTAGTTTTTTTGTCCATGGTCTCCCATAAGTTCACCACTCAACATGTTGAAGAGCCTTCTTATTTTCTCTGAACATTATAGGAGAACTGGTAGAGCACTTGAGCCATACACTTGCCATCTATTGCCCTGGCCACTTTACCAGCCCCTGTTCTATTGCTCTCATCCATTTTTCTGAGTATATTTCTTATTCCTGCTCAAAGTTCCTCATTATTTATAAGTTGCAGTCTTCTCATACCTACCTTGTGCTTTTCTACTATTGCCTTCTGTGTGATATTCTTTTCAGGTCTTCAGAAACTATTGTGATTCATATTGTTGCATAACAAATCTGTGGATGACATTGTGCTGACTTGAACAAAGTCCTAGAATATTGCAGAGGCTCAAGGAAGATTTGTAACCACTCAAGACTTTGGCCTGACTAGCCATACAGGAAAGATTAAGTGGATGAAGAGCATCTATGGTCCATATTAGAGCATGCAGTTGGGTAGAGCATACAACTTAAAGAGCTTGTCCTTCTTCAATATGTACATCTGAGATAGATAACACAAATAGAAAATGAGATTTAACCTGAAATTAAAGTGGATAACTCCAGCTTGTTATATTAAATGACCATTCAGTCAGTCATCATTGGTTGTAAATAATAAAGGAAATAATTTTTAAAATCATGTTAAAAATTTAAATAGTAAAATAATTCTGTTAATAAGTTGGGTTTAATTGGAAGTCCACAAATTGTTGCTGGTGCACACCCAGATTTTTAAATTGCTCACAGAATAAAATGAAAACAGGGGGTTATAAAAAGTCTCCCATTTTGCTATTTACAGCTGATATTTTTTAAAGAATTTTAATAGTGTTTTATTTTTCTAAATACATGCAAAGATGGTTTCAACATTCAAACAAAATCTTGCTTTCCAAAGTTTTTTCCCTCTCTCCAAGACAGCAAGCAATCCAATATAGATTAAGCAGGTAAAATTTTCTAAACATTCCCATATTCATCATGTTGTGCATAAGGGGGGGAAGAAAAAAAACACGAAAGGGGAAATTAAAAAAAAAGTTGATGAATCTATAATTCTTTCTCTGGCTGTGTATGGCAATTTTCATCACAAGTCTGTTGGAATTGCCTTGAATCACTTCATTTGAAAAGAGCCAAGTCCATCACAATTGATCATCACATAATTTTACTATGTACAATCTTCTCTTGGTTCTGCTCACTTCACTTAATATTAGATCATTTAAGTCTTTCCAGGCTTTTCTGAAATGTACCTGCTTATCATTTTTTATAGAACAATAATATTCTATTACATTCATATACCATAACTTATTCAACCATTCTCCATCTGATGGCATCCACTTAGTTTCCAGTTCCTTGCCACTACAAAAAGGGCTGCCACATACATTTTTTGCACTTGTGGGTCCTTTTCCCTTTTTTAAAGATCTCTTTGGCATACAGATTCAGTAGAGACAGTACTAGATCACAGGGTATGCATAGTTTTATAATCCTTTGGGCATAGTTCCAAATTACTTTCCAGAGCGATTTGAAACATTTTACAACTCCACTTCCAATGTAATGTATTGCTCCAGTTTTCCCACATCCTCAACATTAATCATTATGTTTTTCTGTTATTTTAACCAATCTGAGAGGTGTGAAGTGGTACCTCAGAGTTTGTTTTAATTTGCCTTTCTCTGTAGTGATTTAGAATTTTTTTTCATATAACTACATGGCTTTAATTTCTTCGTCTGAAAATTGTTCTTATCCTTTGACCATTTATCAATTGGGGATTTGCTTATATTCTTATAAATATGAGTCAGTTCTCTCTATATTTTAGAAATAAGGCCATTTCCCCCCCCCCCCCCAGCTTTCTGCTTCTCTTCTAATCTTGCATTGGTTTTATTTGTGCAAAAACTTTTTAGTTTATTGTAATCAAAATTGTCCATTTTGCTTTTGATAATGTTCCCTGGTTTTTCTTATCATAAATTCCTCCCTTCTCTATAGATCTGAGAGGTAGACTATTCCTTGTTCTAATTTTGTAGCTGAAATTTTGAAAGCATTTCTCATCATACTCTTCTCAACTAGTCTACATTAAGGGAATATTGCTGTGGATAACTCAAAAGATAGTTAATAGAGTTTTCACTTTACATAAATTGACCAGTCCACAACTCTTATGCATTGTGAATGTGGCCAAAGATGTGGGGAAAGGAAAGAGGGAGGGAAACAGGAAAGGGGAGGGGGACTACAAGCTTGTCTGTGGAGTTAGATGGGGGTGACCCAGGGGCCAAGGACACATGGAGGTCAATGACAAGCAAAATCAGGAGGAACACAAAGCCAGCTATATGGAACTGAGAGGAAGAACATTTTTGGAGCTTAACACAGGACAGTTGACACAAGGCCAGGGAAAGGCAATGATACCTGAGCACAGGGGTGAGTGAGCAGAGTGGGGCAAAGGTCTCCTCTTTCTGCTTTTAGGTCTCAAGCTCTAAATCTGGCAGTGGTGGCTTCTCTATGCATCCATTCCTTCAGCTTTCACTTGGAGGCTATTTTTTGTTTTTAATGTGGGGGTGGAAGGCTGTGCCAAGCAGAGGAACAGGAGTGGAGATGGAGTAAGCACAGTACTGTACAGTAAAGTTGACATATGTGGCTTTTTTGGAACTCAGATTTTCTATCATCTTTATGGAAAGTCAAATTTGCATTATGCAAATGCACATAAAGTGAGAACTGTCTCTGTTTGATTCGGAGCTGTATTATGATGAAGCATCTTATTGTCCTGAAATACTTTACAGTTTTCTCATGTCAACACTCTTACCTGTACTCCCACTTATCTAAGAATATTTGAAGGTACCAAGTTAATGAATCCTTAAAGGAATCTGTTAATAGCTGTGTCACTCAAGGAGAGAGTAGGCCCAATCAATATCAGGTTCTCTACTTGTAAAGTAGACCTGAACCCTCAGTGCCTTAGCACCTGAGCAATCTTTCTCTAGATTCTGATTTCTGCTGCTTAAATGATCTCCTTTGATTCTTGAACAGTTTTTCTTTACCTTTCTTACTTTAGCTTTTCCTGACTAAATTTCGGACTCAGTGCTGTCTTTTTGTACTTTTCTTGTTCCACTCAGCTTCTCAAGATTTCCATCTTTAGCTTCTGCCTTGTCTGTTGACTTCTGGGCTCATATTCAGGCTTAGTCTCTTCTTAGTCTAATCCTTTACCCTAAAATTCTTTCTGGCAGCCCTCTACTCTTGGATCTTTAAGGTATTAAAGGGTTTTTATTTTGTGAATCATTGTTTTGAAAAAGGTAATTTTATTTTATTTTATTTTTTGCTGAGGCAATTGAGGTTAAGTGACTCGCCCAGGGTCACACAGCTAAGGAATGACCAGTGTCTGAGACCAAATTTGAACTCAAGTCCTCCTGACTTCAGGGCTGGTGCTCTATCCACTGCGCCACCTAGCTGCCCCGAAAAAGGTAATTTTAAAAGGAGTTTGTACCTGCTGAGATGCATTCGGTCATTAAATGGCCAGAGAGTAGAGGCCATTTCCTACCCCCATTACGATTAAACATCTGCTTTTTGTCATGACAATATGATCACAAGTCAGTTGGACCAGTCATCAGTTGACTAATTGAGTGAATTAAATGATGCACATGTGTGCATTTTATTCCCTAAGTAAATTTATTTTTTAATACACATTACTTTATGAATCATGTTGGAAGAGAAAAATTGGAACAAAAGTGAAAAACCACTGGAAAGAGAAAAACAGAAAAAAGAAGTGAACATAGCATGTGTTGATTTACAGTCTCCTTAGGTTTTTTTCTAGATGCAGATGGCATTTTCTGTCCAAAGTCTATTGGGATTGCGCTGGCTCACTGAACCCCTGAGAAGAACTAGGTCTTTAATTGTTGATCATCGCACATTCTTGCTGTTAATTGTGTACAATGCTTGTTTCGACTCAGCATCACTTACTCATCAGCATGATTACATCTTTCAAGGCCTTTTTAAAATTATCTTGTTCATTTTTTATATAACAGTAGTAGTCCATTATCTTCATATACCATAACTTGTTTAGCCATTCCCCAATTGATGGGCATGTACTCATTTTCCAATTCTTTGCCACCACAAAAAGGGCTGCTATAAACATTTTTGCACATGTGGGTCCTTTTCCTTCCTTTAAGATTTCTTTGGGATACAGACCCAGTAATGGCACTGCTGGGTCAAAGGGAATGCACAGTTTGATAGCCCTTTGGTCATAGTTCCAAATTGCTCTCCAGAATGATTGGATCATTTTGCATATGTGTATTTAAAAAAAAATCTGTAGAGCATTATAAATTTTATTTTAATGAAAACCTAATGATTAGTCTAATGTGCATCCAATCACTTAAGTAGTCATTCCATCAAAAGGTATTTGTTAAGAACCTGTTTTGCATGTCTTGGTGCTATGTGCTGAGAAGCCTAGGAACTTTGAGGCATGGGCCTGGCTTTTGGAGGACTTGTAGTGCAGTTGGGAACACAAGCTGTGGAAACACCTCATGGCCTTGTAGCAGCCTAAACCCTTTGTTCCAATATGAATGACATTGATGAAAGGCTCTTGGGGTAGGCTGCTGTGGTCCAGAAGAAGTTTATGACGGGGAGAGAATCTGACCTGTTCTCACAGTGAGTAGGACTTTGGGAAAAACTGGGAATCAGGAATAACCATGCTGTTTGTGGATACAGTGAGGGGATGGGCTTGGCTGGGATAGTAACTGTTTTGTTAGGGACTAGTAGGCTATCCGAGCAGATACATTGTGATCACAGAATGTTAGAACTGAAAGGGACCTTAGAGGTAACCTAATCTCATTTTTTTCCATTTTTTTTATTAAAGCTTTTTATTTGCAAAATATATGCATGGGTAATTTTTCAACATTGACCCTTGCAAAGCTTTCTGTTACAAATTTTCCCCCCTTACTCCCCACCCCCTCCCCCAGATGGCAGGAATTCCAATACATGTTAACCATGTCAAAATACTTGACAAATCGAATGTGTATACATATTTATACAATTATATTGTTGCACAAGAAAAATTGGATCTACAAGAAAAAAAATCTGAGAAGAGAAACATAATGCAAACATCAACAGAGAGCATGAAAATGTTATGGTCCATATTCGGATCCCTCTCTTTGAGTGTATATGGCTTTCTTCATCACTGAACAATTGGAGCTGGTTTGAAATAACCCATTGTTAAAGAGAACCGTCTTTCAGAATTGATCATCATATAGTCTTGTTACCATGTATATTGATCTCCTGGTTCTGCTCATTTTACTCAGCGTCAGTTCATGCAAGTCTCTCCAAGACTCTCTGAAATCGTCCTGCTGCTCATTTCTTAATATTCCATGACATTCATATACCATAATTTATTCAGTCATTCTCCAATTGATGGGCATCCATTCAGTTTCCAGTTTCTAGCCACTACAAAAAGGGCTGCCACAAACATTCTTGCACAGGTGCATCCCTTTCCCTCCTCTAAGATCTCTTTGGGATTTAGGCCCAGTAGAAACACTGCTGGGTCAAAGGGTATGCACAGTTTGATAACTTTTTGAGCATAGTTCCAGATTGCTCTGCAGAATGGTGGGATCCAATCACAGTTCCACCAACAAGGTATCAGTGTCCCAGTTTTCCCACATCCCCTCCAACATACGTCATTATCTTTTCCTGTCATCTTAGCCAATCTGACAAGTGTGTAGTAGTATCTCAGAGTTGTCTTAATTTGCATTTTTCTGATCAATAGTGATTTGGAGCACCTTTTCATATAACTAGAAATAGTTTTAATTTCATCATCTGAAAATTGTCTGTTCATGTCCTTTGACCATGAATGGTTTGAATTCTTATAAATATGAGACAATTCTCTATATATTTTAGACACAAGGCTGTTATCAGAACCCTTAAATGTAATTTCCCAATTTATTGCTTTCCTCCTACTAATCTTATTTTGTTGATGAGTAAACCCAGAGAAATTAATTTATTTGATGCAAGGTCACACAAGGTCATCATTGAAATAGCTCTCAAATGTCAGAAGAAGGGGGAAAGCCATATACTACAGAGAGTCTGGGAATGGTGAGGTAACAAGCAAGAGTCAGGTATGGATCACTCATTTGGGAAAGTCAGCAGTGAAGAAAAGAACACAGGGTGATATTTAGGGGAATTGGTAGTCAGTGGAAGGTTTTTCTAAGATAGAAAAAAGGAAGTGAGTATTTGAGTCAGAAAGAGAAGACAAATTTTATTCTTCCAAGATGTCAAACAGAAAATACAAGGAGTGACCCAGCTTTGTAGAGTTGCACAATCCAGGCCTACTTTTTTTTATCATAAAATTTAACTCATGTCTGGTGGAGAGGATTTGGTGGATGTTACATCATATATGCTAGTATTCTTCATTTCTTTGCTATCATAGCTGATTTTTTTTTTTTTTTTTTTTTTTTTTGCACCTGGGGGCAAGTGTCACAAAACATGTCCTTGTGTTTTGGGCAGAGTGAAGCATCTCCTCAGGAGACCTGTTACAAGGTAGAGCATTGGCAAGTAGCTCACCTGTGTACCTTCCAGGGAGAGGAAGTCTCTGTTTGGTGTTTTATTTTGTTAAGTATTATTGTTAACTAAGTTATAAGCTGTGTTTGAAGTTGTTGAAAATAAGTTCAGAGTCCTTTTAAATTCCTGCATCTGGAAGCAAAGCTCTAGTGACTCCCACTGTAGTTATAGCTTTTCTTTATTTTATGAGAACCAGCTTGGTTGGATGGTGGCTAGAGCCAGGGCCTGGAGTCATGAAGACCTGAGTTCAAATTTATCCTCAGATGATTCCTTGACTGTGGGACCCTGGGTAAGTCACTTCACCTGTTTGTCTCAATTTTCTCATCTGCAAAAAGGGGATATATATACAAGCACTTACCTATCAGGATTGTTGTAGGATATAATTATATAGTATTTGAAAAACTCTTACCTGAATAACTATAGCAGTCTAGTGTTTGACAAACCCAAAGAACCCAGCTTTTGGGATAAGAAGTCACTATTTGACAAAAACTGCTGGGAAACTAGTATGGAAGAAATTAGGGCTTGACCCACACCTAATACCACATACCAAGATAAGGTCTAAATGGGTTCATGATTTAGACATAAAGAGGGATATTATTAACAACTTAGAGGAACATACAATAGTTTACCTCTCAGACCTGTGGAGAAGGAAGGAATTTGTGTCCAAAGAAGAACTGGAACTCTTAATTGAACACCAGATAGATAATTTTGATTATATTAAGTTAAAAAGTTTTTCTACAAACAAAACTAATTCAGACAAGATTAGGAGGGAAGCAATAAATTCGGAAATCATCTTTACATTTAAGGGTTCTTAAAAGGCCTATTTCTAAAATATATAGAGAATTGACTCAAATGGTCAAAGGATATGAACAGACAATTTTCAGATGAAGAAAATAAACTATCTCTAGTCATATGAAAAGGTGCTCCAAATCACTATTGATCAGAAAAATACAAATTAAGACAACTCTGAGATATCACTACACACCTGTCAGATTGGCTAAGATGACAGGAAAAGATAATGATGAATGTTGGAGGGGATGTGGGAAAACTGGGACACTGATACATTGTTGGTGGAACTGTGAACGGATCCAACCATTCTGGAGAGCAATCTGGAACTATGCTCAAAGAGTTATCAAACTGTGCATACCCTTTGACCCAGCAACGTTTCTATTGGGCTTATATCCCAAAGAGATAATAAAGGAAGGAAAGAGCTCCACATGTGCAAGAATGTTTGTGACAGCCCTTTTTGTAGTGACAAGAAACTGGAAACTAAATGGATGCCCATCAATTGGAGAATGATTGAATGAATTATGGTATATGAATGTCATGGAATATTATTGTTCTGTAAGAAATGAGCAGCAGGATGATTTCAGAGAGGCCTGGAGAGACCTGCATGAACTGATGCTGAGTGAAATGAGCAGAGCCAGGAGATCATTATACACAGCAACAAGACTATATGATGATCAATTCTGATGGACGTGGCTCTCTTCAACAATGAGATGTTTCAAACTAGTTCCAGTTCTTCAGTGATGAAGAAAGCCATCCACAACCAAGGAGAGTCCTGTGGGAACTGAGTGTGGATCACAACATAACATTTTCACACTCTCTATTGATGTTTGCTTGCATTTTGTTTCCCTTCTCAGGTTTTTGTTTTTGTTCTTTCTCTTGTAGATCTGATTTTTTCTTGTACAGCAAGATAACTATATAAATATGTATATACATAATTTGATTTGTCAATTAACATGTATTAGACTTCCTGCCATCTAGGAGAGGGGGTGGGGAGGAAGGAGGGAAAAGTTTGTAACAGAAAGCTTTGCAAGTATCATCAGTGTTGAAAAATTACCCATGCATATGTTTTGCAAATAAAAAGCTTTAATAAAAAAAATAAAATAAAAAGATCAAGTTCTATGAAGTAAAAAGCTTCATCTTCCTTTCCTGTAATCTCAGGGCATCTACTAAGGTCACCTAACTAGTTAGGAACAGACTTGGGACTCTGACCCAGGCGTTTTGGCCCCTGTGCGTTTGCCATTGTAATACCTTTCTCTTGCTCTTCTGTTTTGGGCTCTAGCCTTAGTTAGGCATAGCATTTTTCTCTTGAAAGTTCTTTTTAACTATTGCTAATGTAAGTTGCACACCTGGACCTTTATAGAAGAACAAAACTAAAGGGTTTCCAAGTTAGGAAGCATATCAATAGCCACATGGCTATTGGAAAATGTCCAATGTTCAATGAGACTGATCTCAGTATTAAAAGAAATCATGCATTTTATAAGATGGATTGTTTTACTTTATTTTATGCCTAATTTTTCTTTTGATGGACATGTTATTTTTAATTTTTTTAAAGTAATAACTTTTTGTTTTCAAAATATATGCAAAGATAGTTTTCAACATTCATCCTTGCAAAACCTTGTGTTCCAAATTTTTCTCCCTTCCCTAGAAAACAAGTAATACAATATATGTTAAACATAGGCAGTTCTTCTATACATCATGCTGCACAAGGAAAATCAGATCAAAAAGGAAAAAAAAGCAAGCAAACAATAATTAAAAAAAAAAGGTGAAAGTACTATGTTGTGATCCACCTTCAGTCTCCATAGTCCTTTCTCTGAGTACAGATGGCTCTCTGTGTCACAAGTCTATTGGAATTGTTTTGAATCACCTTATTGTTGAAAAGATCCAAGCTCATCAGAATTGATCATTGTATAATCTTGTTGTTGCTGTTCATAATGTTCTCTTGCTTCTGCTCATTTCACTTAGTATCAGTTCATGTAAATCTCTCCAGGCCTCTCTGAAATCATCCTCCTGATCGTTTCTTATAGAACAATAATATTCCATAACATTCATATACCATAATTTATTCAACCATTCTCCAAGTGATGAGCATTCACTCAGTTTCTAGTTTCTTGCTGCGAAAAACATTTTTGCACATATGGATCCTTTTCTTTGTTATATCTCTTTGGGATATAGGCCCAGTAGAGACACTTAGCTTTAATTTTCTACAGTTCATTTTCTTTCTCTTGATAACTTCTTTTGCTTTTAAGATTTGAACTAATTGTTGGGCTCATATTTGGACAAATTTGGATAAATTGCTTTGAAACCTTAGTTCTTTTGATTGTGATTGCTCTTTAAACACATTCACAACTCACTCACTGTGCCATTTGGACTTGCTCCATCCTTCATGTTAATGCCTTTGATTTTAATGACTTCTGGTGGGGCAGATGACTGATTGCATGTCTGTTGTTGGAGAACCAGTTAGCTAAGTCTGGAAACGTTCAACACCAGATTGGATATTGGGAGTTAAAAATTGTCCTGATAGAAAGCTAGGTAAGGGTTAATGTTGAAGAATTACCCACACATATGTTATGCAAATAAAATAAAATTTAAAAAAAAAAAAGAAGAAAGAAATCTGAGCTCTAGTTTGTCTGTTATTCATGATGGAATAATAAAATTTTCATATGGTACATAAAAAAAAATTGTCTTGATAGCAAAATACAGTTACCACCTATTTTTCCCTTTTCTTTAGTCATCCTCTCATTCATTCATGTCCCCAGCCTGTGTGTCATCCTTGACATCTCTATTAACCCTCAAGTGTTTAATTTATGAGCCTTTCTTTTTACTCACAGCCAGCATTGAATATAGGTTTTTATCACCTCTTGGATTGACTATTGTCTGAACATGGTTTCCTTCTCCTATTAAATCTATCCTCCAAACATCTGTCCTGGTTATTTCCCTGTTCAGTGAGCTACAGGGGCTCCCTACTACCAGGTTCAAATACAAAGTCCTTTGTCATTTAAAGCTTCTCACAACTTGGACCCTTCTACCTTTCTCCATTCACTCTGCCATATTGGTCAATTTGCTTTCAATTCTGAACTTCCTGCCCCTGACTATCTTCCATTCCTGGAATTTTCTGTACCTCTACCTCAACCTCTATTAGTTTCTTTGGCTTCCTTCAAGACTCATTTCAAATACCATCTTCCATAGGAGAAAGGCCTTTCCCAATAGTCCCATCTGCTAGAACCTTCCTCCCTAAGGCTGTCTTGTATCTTAAGTGTCCCCTAACCATTTACTTGTTTCCCCCCTGCTAGTATGTGAATTCTTTGAGGACAGAGACTGGTTTTTAGAATTATTTTATTTTTACTTTTTAGTAAACAAACATCAACTTATAAATTGATAACTGTATCCCAAAGGGGAAAAGCTGTATTCAACAAACAAATGTGGTACTTTTATAAATTTCTTAAATCTGCTAAGCAACAACAATAACAACAAAATCATGAAAAACAAATGTAAATAAAAAATAGAAGGAATGAAAGGGATTTATCTATAATTTTGCACATATTTGCATATTAAATATGTATATGTCATCTATGTATATGCAGGTGTTATCTATTTATGTATGTATTATGTGTGGATACACGTATAAAATAGAGAGAAATGCACACATGTGCCTATTTATAGTACCTATAGATGTGACTACATATATGCATACTACATGTGAATATAAATACACATAAATGTATCTATGTATCCATTCATCCATCTATCTATCTCTGTACCATGACATCATGACATAAGGGATAGAACTTTGGGTTTGAAGTCAGGAATACCTAGATTCAAATCTCATATCAGACACTTCCTAACCCATAATCAATACATTTTAATTTATTCAACTATAAAACAGTGTCCATAGTATGCCCAACCTAAAAGAATTTTTATGTTACAAATGAGAAAATGTGCATAAAACATTTTGTAAATTTTAAAGTGCTATATAAATGTGGTCCACTTTTACATATACTTGAATACATAAATCCATAAATGCATGCATATATGAAATATTCTGAGTGATTACTTTTTGCTAAGCATAATGTTGGAAAATATCACATAGTAGTAAATGTTTTTTAACTCTGAAATAGATTTGGATTAATTATGATTGGTTATATTTCTCTATCCTCCGAATAAAATATCTGCCTTATTGAAGAATAACTTCAGGGAAATGCAATTTCTGGATTGACTCATAAAATTCATCCTTGGTATTAAGAAAGCTTAACCTGAATGCTAAAACAATACTGTTATGTGTTTTCCGTCATTTCAGAATAATCTGGCTAGTGATTCAGCTTTTCCTTTCCATCTGCGTGAATTTGATTGTCTGCCTCCGGCTTGCTTCTGCATTGCTCCAGAGACTGGTTTTTGCCTTTCTTTGTATGACCAGGGATTGGCCCAGGTCCTAGAGCATGGCATGCACTTAATAACTCAGTGTTGATTGATTACTAAGTCATAGGAACTTATCTGCATCAATGAAGAGGAGATAGTGACAAAACCAAAGCTCCTTGAAATATTGGATTATTTTGAATAAAAGAATACTCAGTATTGAAAGTTTTTCTTTTTTTTTATTATTTTCTTTTTTTTATTAAAACTTTTTATTTGCAAAACATAAGCATGGGAATGTTATGTAATATTATTGTTCTGTGAGAAACGACCAGCAGGACGATTTCAGAGAGGCCAGGAGAGACTTGCATGAACTGATGCTGAGTGAAGTGAGCAGAACCAGGAGATCATTTTTCACGGCAACAACAATACTATATGAAGATCAATTCTGATGGACATGACTCTCTTCAACAATGAAATGCTTCAAACCAGTTCCAATTGTTCAGTGAAGAAAGCCATATACACCCAGAGAGAGGGATGTGAAATGTGGACCACAACATATCATTTTCATGCTCTCTATTGATGTTTGCTTGTATTGTATTTCCTTTATCTGATTATTCTTTCTTGTAGATACGATTTCTCCTGCACAAAAATGATGTATGGAAATAAGTATACATATATTTGATTTCTTAAGTATTTTAACATAATTAACATGTAGTGGATATCCTGCCATCTAGGGGAGGGGTGGGGGAGTAGGGGGGAAAAATTTGTAACAGAAAGCTTTGTAAGGGTTAATGTTGAGGAATTACCCATACATATGTTTTGCAAATAAAAAGTATTAAAAAACAAACAAATAAATAAATACAAGCGTGGGTAATTTTTCAACACTGACCCTTGCAAAGCTTTCTGTTACAAATTTTTAACATGCTAGTCATGTTAAAAGTATTGGAAGTTTTTCAAGACAGTTTCTCATTGACACAATCAAAATTTGCATTTTGTACCTGGAAAGCAGGAAAACTCTTGTCATTTGAAGTAGTAGAGATTTTAGGCATCTACATGTAGTCCTGTAGCAGCTGCAGATTTTCTGTACATATATAGATATGGCTTCTCTCTTGAATAATTTTCAATAATAATCTCTGATTCTGCCCCAAAGCAGAAGTCTCTCTGGGAACATTTGAATTTGGCTTATTTCTGACTCTACCCCAAGGGTCATCTTCAGTTCCCTTATAAGCAACTGAAGCTGCCAAGGCAGAAATCATAGAACGATTTTATCTTGCCTAACAAAAACTTTTTAAAAGACTCTAGAAAACTTTCCCCTTTAATGGGTTTTTACCTTCCCCAGGAATCTATGCATCTGTTCTAGACTTATATTACTACCCCGAGGTTAAAGCCCTTCACATGGGGGGGAAAAAAAAAACTTAAAAGAGCTGACTTGTCTGACGAGAATTTATCTCTCAAGATTTACTTAGTAGCTCCAAAATCATAGCATTGCCCAGGGTAGACCTCACACCCTCTCATAGTGTGCACTGGAGCCTCCATGAGTCAAAAGGTATGTTTCTTCTGTTCTCAGATGGAATTAGGTACTTCTGAGTTATTCTGCCACAGCCCCTCTGCTTTTGCAGATTTGCATTACTGCAGTAGCCATCTTGAACCAGCCAGTGAAGGAGGAAGAGCTTTTAGCGGTAGACAGAATTGTTTACATTTGGGTCTAGAGGTGCTTGTAATAGGAAGCCATTGGAATGTTATTGGGGAAAGTGATATGGCCAGATATGAGGTAAATCATTTGAGTGGTTTTGTGAAGGATGTATTGGAGTGGGGAAAGACGAGTAAAAAGTGGAAGCTTTTGCAATAGTCCAGGTAAGAAATAGGATGGTGACTATATGAATGGTAAGGAGAGATCATATGCAAGACATTGTAGATAAGAGAAAACACAGGATTTGATTACTGATTGGACGTGTGGGATATATGAGAGTGAGGAGTCAGAAAGAATGCTTAAGTTTTAAACCTGGATTACTAAGAAGATGGTGGGACCCTTGACTCTAAATGGAAAATTTGCTGTTTATTTTCTCATTCCCTTATCTTTTTTTTTAATTAAAGCTTTTTATTTGCAAAACATATGCATAGGTAATTTTTCAACACTTACTTGCAAAGCCTTCTTTTCCAAATTTTTCTCTTTCCCTCTCCCCTAGATGGCAGGTAGTTTAATATATGTTAATTATGTTAAAATATATGACAAATTGAATATATGTATACAAATTTATACAGTTATCTTGCTATACAAGAAAAATTGGATCTACAAGGAAAAAAAACCTGAGAAGGAAAACAAAATGCAAGCAAACATCAACAGAAAGTGTGAAAATGCTATGTTGTGGTCCACACTCAGATCCCAAAGGCCTCTCTCTGGCTTTCATCATCACTGAACAACTGGAACTGGTTTGAAACATCTTATTGTTGAAGAGAGTGTCCATCAGAATTGATCATATATTATTGTTGTTGCCGTGTATAATGATCTCCTGGTTCTGCTCATTTCGCTCAGCATCAGTTAATGCAAGTCTCTCCAGGCCTCTCTGAAATTGTCCTGCTGGTCGTTTCTTTAGAACAATAATATTCCATAACATTCATATACCATAATTTGTTCAGCCATTCTTCAATTGATGGGCATCCATTCACTTTCCAGTTTTTAGCCACTACAAAAAGGGCTGCCACAAACATTCTTGCACATGTGGGTCCCTTTCCTTCCTTTAAGATTTCTTTGGGATATAAGCCCAATAGAAACACTGCTGGGTCAAAGGGTACGCACAGTTTGATAACTTTGAGCGTAGTTCCAAATTGCTCTCCAGAATGGCTGGATCCATTCACAGTTCCACCAACAATGTATCAGTGTCCCAGTTTTCCCACATCCCCTCCAACATTCATCATTATCATTTCCTGTCATTTTAGCCAATCTGACAGGTGTGTAGTGGTACCTCAGAGTTGTTTTAATTTGCATTTCTCTGATCAATAGTGATTTGGAGCACCTTTTCATAGATCATCATATAGTCTTGTTGCTGTATATAATGATCTCCTGGTTCTGCTCATTTCACTCAGCATCAGTTCGTGTAAGTCTTTCCAGACCTCTCTGAAATCATCCTGCTGGTCATTTCTTTCTTTCTTTTTTTTTTTTTTCTTTTTTCTTTCTTTTTTTTTTTTCATTAAAGCTTTTTATTTGAAAAGATATGTATAGGTAATTTTTCATCATTGACCCTTGCAAAGCTTTCTGTTATAAATTTTTCCCTCCTTCCCCCCCACTCCCTCCCCTAGATGGTAGGAAGTCTAATACATGTTAATTATGTTAAAATACTTGACAAATTGAATATGTGTATACATATTTATACAGTTATCTTGCTTACAAGAAAAACCATATCTACAGGAAAAAAAAAATCTGAGAAAGGAAACACAATGCAAGCAAACATCAATAGAAAGAGTGAAAATGCTATGTTGTGGTCCCCCCTCAGATCCTATAGATCTCTCCCTGAGTGTATGTGGCTTTCTTCATCACTGAATAACTGGAAGTGGTTTGAAACAGCTTATTGTTGAAGAGAGCCATGCCTATCAGAATTAATCATCATATAGTATTGTTGTCATGTATAATGATGTCCTGGTTCTGCTCATTTCACTCAGCATCAGTTCATGCAAGTCTCTCTAGGTCTCTCTGAAATCATCCTGCTGGGCGTTTCTTACAGAACACTAATACTCTATAACATTCATATACCATAGTTTATTCAGCCATTCTCCAATTGATGGGCATCCCTTCAGTTTCCAGTTTCTTGCCACTACAAAAAGGGCTGCCACAAACATTCTTGCACATGTGGGTTCCTTTCCTTCCTATCAGATCTCTTTGGGATATAAGCCCAATAGAAACCCTGCCGGGTCAAAGGGTATGCACAGTTTGATAGCTTTCTGAGCATAATTCCAAATTGCTCTCCAGAATGGTTGGATCCATTCACAGTTCCACCAACAACGTATCAGTGTCCCAGTTTTCCCACATCCCCTCCAACATTTGTCATTTAATAGGAAAATTTTAGAGGGGAGAGATAATGAGTTGTGATTTGGACATGTTGAAATTCAAGGGAACTATTAATATCCAGTTTGAAATGTGTAATAATAGATAGTTGAGTAATATAGGTTTGTGACTCAGGAGAGATACTTGAGCTGGATGTAGAGATCTGACAGTCATTTACATAAGAGATCATAGAAACTAGGAAAACTGATGAGATCATTAAGTGAGAAAATGTACAGAAAGAAGACAACTCAACAGAATCTTGAAATACTTACATATTTAGAGGAAAATGCTTTGGGATGATTATCCAGCAAAAAAGACTGAAGAGTTGGGTCAGACAAGTAGGAGGAGAATCAGGAAGACAGTTTAATGAGCATACAGCAAGAAGCGGTCCAGGAAGTATTCCATTGCTCTACTGCTACTTTATCACTGCTTCCAGCTTGACTCAAGAAATTCTTGTCACTGCCTCAGTCATTGCCTTCCCAAGGAAGATTTTACTGCAGTGAAATAGAGCCAGTGTTTGAGGTATTTAACAGAATCTGAGAAATAAGGGGGGGAAATAGAAGACAAAGGAAGAAATTAGTTCTTTTCAAAATTTCCTATTTATTGCATTTATATTTAGAAAGCAAGTTGCTTCTGAGGTACCATTTCACACTCATCAGGTTAACTAAGATGACAGAAAAGGAAAATGACATGCTAGAGGGGATATGGAGAAATAGGGATACTAATTCATTCTCGTTGGAGCTGTAAGCTAGTCCACCCATTTTGGAAAACATTGTGTAACTATGCCCAGCCCTATTAAGTCTGTACTCAAGAAGAGCAAAGAAAAAGGACTCATGTACAAAAATATTCATAGCAGCTCTTTTTGTGATGGCAAAGAATTGGAAACTGAAGGGGATGGATAACCATCACTTGGAAAATGGCTGAACAAGGTATGTGAATGTGATGTAATACTTCCTACCGTAAGGAACAATAAAGGGAGATACTTTCCGAACAACCTGGAAAGACCTGTTTGAACTGATTCATAGTAAAGTGAAGAGCATTCTGAGAACAGGATTTCAGGAATAGCAACATCAGGATGATGCTAAACTGTGAAACTTAGCTATTCTGATCAATACAGTGATCCAGAATAACTCCAAAGCTTGTATAATGCTGATAGACTGCAGAATGAGAGAGATTTTTCCTCCTTTTTTGCCTGCAACTTGGCAAATACAAAGATATGTTTTGTGTGAGTTCATTCTCTATCATGGTATTATTTCTTGACTTTTGAGTGGATGGGGAGGAGCAAGTGGGAGGGAGAAAGTTTGGAACTTAAAATAAAAGTGAGTTACTTTGTCTTTTCAATTTTTGAGATTAAAACTTTTGTTAGGATAAGTAGTTAGGTTCTCTTTTTAAGACTTGCTAGAAAGTGTGCATATATAGGTATATGACTTCCATTACAAATTGTGAGGGCAGTATATTTGCCAGTATATCATTTAAATTTTAGTCTCCCATTTGTTCACTGGCAAGATTTACCCACTTAATGCTTAAAATAATTGTTGGGCAGTCTGACCTATTGGAAATGATATTCTATTGGGGATTGTTTTTACGTTCTCTCTCAAGTATCTAATAGTTATTTCTTCCCCTAAGAAATAACCCAGTAATTGACTCCTATTGGGCAAAGAAATTGCTTCTTTGTATTTTTCTTTCTTCACTGCTAACTGTTCCACTCTAGTACTTGAGCATCTTTCTATTTTCTTACGTATAAAATGGATGATAATCCTTCTATTAAACAACCTTATAAAGTGGTCATCAGGAATGCCATATGTTCTGGGACTTTTATATTTATTTTATATTTGTAGTTGTCCTTTCAGTTTAATTTAAGAGAACCAGCATTTTTGGCACATTTGTATATATCTTTAAATTTATTTAATGTGAATTCGATCAAGGAATAAATGTTATTACTTGTCCTTTGTTCTTGAAGAGGACCACAACATCAGGAAGGCAATGCCATGACATGCAAGTGAGTTGGATTTAAATGAGGTAGGGCTATGCAAGGTCACCAGCCTCACTTTCTCCTCCAGAGCCATCTGGGTCCAGTGGCCAGATAGAGACCATGATGACTGGAGATGGCTCTGGATACAGTGGGAGACTTTGGATTTTTTTTAAGCTGAGGTCTTCAGTAGGTCTCAACGTAACAGGGGCAACATCCATTCAATGTTTAAAGCAAGGTAAGAATTGAGGCAAAAATTGGCCTGTTTTACCTAGTCCAAAAAAAAAAAAAAAATTGTAGATAGGCAAGGAATCATTTAGACTTGTCTAAGCAGAACTTTCCTTTCAGCAGTTATATAGTATTTGTGTTATTAGTGGCTGGTTAGCTTCATTGGGTGGACCATGGTACTGATGACCTAAAGTGTCAGCTTAAATCTCCTATTTAAGGAGCTCCAATTGTGTGTCCATTGCTGTGCTAGACACTATGGATAAAAAGACATAAAAAGGGCCTTGGAACCATAGGGAGATAGCATTTTTTAGAGCCATGGGACTCCCACGAATGAAACAGAACCATGCAGAATATTAACTGTCATGTGCCAAACTATGTAGTTTTATTATTTGGGGGAAAGAGGCAAAATTAGTGTTACTTGACTTGCCCAGGATTACACAACTAGTAAGTGATTTAAGGCAGGATTTGAACTTCTAACTCCAGGGCCTATGAGCTATCCATTGTACTACCTAGCTTCCTCTCAAACTATGTAGTTTAGAGAATTTATTTTAAAAGGTAGGAAGAGACAGAGGTTAAAATGGATCAGCTTCATTTATCTTTGACAACTATCTGGAGCTGTGGTTCTCCACATGTGTACTACGATACACTGATGTGCATGTTAAGATATTTATTGAACACTTGCTGTGTCCCAAGAACTGTGCTAAATGCTATGGATTCAAAGAAAGGGGAGACAACATGAACAAAACAAAATGAAAATACAGGATGAATTGCAGGTAATGTCAGAGGGAAGATATCTGCATTTAGCATCAAGGGGAAACCGAGAAAGGATTCATGCAAAATTTGAGCTGAGACTTGAAGAAAAGCCAGGAAGAGGAGGGCAGTGCAAACATGGAAAACAACCAAGAGAAAAGGTTCAGAGTGCAGAGATACCATCTTGTATAAGGAACAGCGATCTACTGAAAGTCTGAAAGTGGAAAGCTGCTGGAAGGAAGAAGTTAGGAATGGCTTTCAGAATCAAACCAAGGATTCTACATTTGATCTTGAAGTTAATAGGGGGTCACTGAAGTCATTGAATGAGCAGGGCGAGAGAGAGCTTAGGCGAAGATTAAATGTGCATGGTATCACCGTGGAGAGAGAGAGAGAGACCTGAGTTCAAATACATTCTGAAATGCTTAATTCTTACTAGCTATATGACCCTGAATAAGTCACTTAACTCTGTTTGTCTTAACCCCCAGGAGAAGGAAATGGCAAACCACTCTAGTACCTTTGCCCAGAAAATCTCACAAAACATACTGGCCTCACAGTTGACTTGCACCCCTGGCCACACAAGAAAGTAGTCATACCTTTCACTCATTGCTGCATGTTAGCCCTTTTATTTTTCTTTGATTCACTCTTGTTTGCTCCACAATGCCTATCCCAAACTATTTTTAAACCATCAATGTCATGTCTTTCCATTATCTCTTAGAGAATCTTACATAGTTTCCTGAGAAATTAAAAGTACTTGTGGGCAGCTAAGTGGCCCAGTAGATAGAGCACCAGCTTTGAAGTCAGGAGGACCTGAGTTCTAATTTGACCTCAGATACTTAACACTTCCTAGCTGTGTGACCCTGGGCAAGTCACTTAATCCCAATTGCCTCAGCAACAAAAAAAGAAAGAAAGAAAAAGTACTTGTGAATGGCCTTTCTCTCTGTTCTGCACAACAACTTTTTAAATAATTGCCTGTTGTCTTCTCCTCTGCTCCAATCTCTTGAGTAAAATGATAACCCTTCTTTTTCATAAGCCAATTCCTTATCTTAATCCTATCCTCTTTAAAATTATTTTCTCTCTTTTGTCTTTACCCTTTTTATTCCTTGATTCCTGCTCAAGTCTTCTTCATGCTTAATAAATAGTTCCATTCAACTATTCTTCAACTTTTGGCATTGTCAACTGTCATCTCTACTTATATACCTTAGGATTCTGTGTCCTTTCTTCCTACTTGTCTAATTATTCCTCAGTCTGCTCTGCTGGATTCTCATACTCCTTATGGTGGTCATCCCTGTTCTGAGATCTCTTCAAAATCCTCCATATTCTCCCATGTGTTTTATTATTATTTTAATGCAAATGTATCATTCTCTTGGTTCAGCCTTTGTTTCTTTTTTTTTAAATTTTTTTTATTCGCAAAACATATGCATGGTTAATTCCTAAACATTAACACTTACAAAGCTTTCTGTTACAAATTTTTCCCCCCTACTCCCCAGATGGCAGGATATCCAATACATGTTAATTATGTTAAAATACTTGACAAATCAAATATATGTATACTTATTTCCACACATCATTTTTGTGCAAGAAAAATCCTATCTACAAGAAAAAATAATCAGAGAAAGGAAACACAATGCAAGCAAACATCAATAGGGATCATGAAAATATTATATTGTGGTCCACATTTCACATCCCTCTCTCTGGGTGTATGTGGCTTTCTTCATCACTGAACAACTGGAACTGGTTTGAAACATTTCATTGTTGAAGAGAGCCATGTCCATCAGAATTGATCATCATATATGTATAATGTGTATAATGATCTCCTGGTTCTGCTCACTTCACTCAGCATCAGTTCATGAAAGGCTCTCCAGGCCTCTCTGAAATCATCCTGCTGCTCATTTCTTATAGAACAATAATATCCCATAGCATTCATATACCATTACTTATTCAGTCATTCTCCAATTGATGCACATCTGTTCAGTTTCCAGTTTCTAACCATTACAAAAAGGGCTACCACAAACATTCTTGCACATGTGGGCCCCTTTCCTTCCTTTATGATTGCTTTGGGATATAAGCCCGATAGAAACACTGCTGGATCAAAGGGTATGCACAGTTTGATAACTTTTTGAGCATAGCGGAACTCATTTTCCATCCAAATTTGTCCTTCAATTCTATTTTTTTTTTTTTTTCTGTTGAGAACACTATCGTTCTCCCAGTGACCCAAGTTTGTAGCCTGGTGCCTCTCCTCTCCCTTACCCACAGGATTTAATTGGTTGCTAAGTCTTGTTAATCCTCCATATCCCTTATCTTTCTCCTCTCTGCTTATCTAGTCTTTTACTCTAGGACCTTTTCACCTTTCCTGTAGATAGTTTTTGCAGCCTTCTAATTGATTTCCTTGTTTTCAGTCTCCTTTGTCAACACATTCTCCAGGCTACTACCAAACTGATACTCCTAAAACATAAAACCTTGACATCCCACTGCACTATTGAAAAATCTGTAATGACTGCCTGTTAGTTCTTGGTTAAAATACAAAAATCTTTGACCTTAAAGTCAGGGACTTTTCATTTTTGTCTTTGTATCTAAATGTTTCTCATACTACATGCTTAGAAATGGTTGTTTTTGAATTGAGAGAATTTGAATTTATAAAATACTGAGAATATTGACAAAAACTTTGTGTGAATGTAATACTAGTTATTTATGTAAATGGTTTGCCTGACTAATTATAAGTAAGTTGTATTTAGTTAATTTTAAATCTGGGCCTTTGCTGATACTCTCAGTATTTTATATCTTATGATACTTTTTTTTTCTGTATTATGTTATATTATATATAATATTATAATATTACAGTATTATGATAATTTAGCTAATAGTGGCTTTTTAAATGAAGTTGTCTATCTTCTAATATCATCTAATATGCATTCAATGAATGCTAGTTGAATTAAATAAATGTTCAATCAATCTGGATAGCTTTTTAATGCAGTGTAGTTATGTGGTTACAATTTTTTTTTTTACACTTAAGAGAAAACATTGTTCAGAAAGGTTTTTTACTTGATTCTACATTCAGAGGGCAGCATGGAGTAGTGGAAAGAGAATGAAACTTGGGTTTGAATCTCCATTCTTTGATTTCTGAGATACTTGAGCTTGAGTGGATCTTCTGTAGTCCCTACAGCCCTGTCATCTGACCTGCAGATATAAAATGAAGGATCCTTGCACTTTGCCACCCTTTTCCTGTACTTCCTGCTGTTACTCCCTTAAATCTTCAAGGTCATTTACCTTGCTGCTAAACTTCTTCTTATGGTTCTGTCTTCCCAGTAAAATGTAAGCTTAACTACCAGAAGTTTCTTTATTTTTCTATTTTTAAGTTCAGCATATATCAATAAGTTCTTGACACATAGTAAATGTCAATATGTGCTTTTTCATTGATTCATTTATTCTGTAAAATAAAGATAGCACTTGTAATATCTGCCTTAGGACTTTTAAGTGAGGTGCTTCATAATTCTTAAAGAACTTAGGCATGTGTGAATTGCTGTTATTCATGAAGCAATATGCTTGAAATTACCATAACATTGATACCTTATCCTCTTTAAACACAAAGCTCATCATACTAATTCTCCTAAGATCCTTTGAGATAGATCTCCATTTTATAATAGAGGGAAGTTGTTCTGAAATTGAATAAAGCCTAGTCATTTACTTGATGGAGATGTTTTAAGCGAGTGTTTTAAGTCAGATCCAGATTGTGCTTGAGCACTGAGATAACTTTCTTTTTTTTAATTAAAGGTTTTTATTTGCAAAACATATGTATGGGTAATTTTTCAACATTGACCCTTGCAAAGCTTTCCCTTACAAATTTTTCCCCCCTAGTCCCCACCCTTCCCCTAGATGGCAGGAAGTCCACTACATGTTAATTATGTTAAAATACTTGACAAATAGAGTGTGTGTGTGTGTGTGTGTGTGTGTGTGTGTGTGTGTGTGTATTTACAGTTATCTTGCTGTGCAAGAAAAGTCAGAGCTACAAGAAAAAAAATCAGAGAAAGGAAACACAATTCAAGCAAACATCAATAGAGGGCATGAAGATGTTATGTTGTGGTTCACATTTCATATCCCTCTCTCTGGGTGTATATGGCTTTCTTCACTGAACAATTGGAACTAGTTTGAAACATTTCATTGTTGAAGAGAGCCATGTCCATCAGAATTGATCATCATATACTATTGTTGCCATGAATAATGGTCTTCTGGTTCTGCTCACTTCAGTCAGCATCAGTTCATGCAAGTCTCTCCAGGCCTCTCTGAGATCATCCTGCTGGTCGTTTCTTACAGAACAATAATATTCCATGACATTCATATACCATATTTTATTCAGCCATTCTCCAATTGATGGGCATCCATTCAGTTTCCATTTTCTAGCCACTACAAAAAGGGCTGCCACAAACATTCTTGCACATGTTGGGTCCCTTTCCTTCCTTTAAGATCTCTTTAGGATATAAGCCCAATACAAACACTGCTGGGACTGAGATAACTTTCAACTCTTAATTTTATTTTTGTGATTCAGGAATTATTGGTAAATTGTTTTTCATCTTGAAGGAAATTTTTATTATTTTTGTATCCTGTGGTGAAAAATGAACATTTTCACTGTTTTCTTTCTAAGTCTTTAAAACGAATCTTTTACAATGGCCAGATCACTTGATTGATTTGGAAATTTAGTAGTATGGAACAGCTTTTACTAGAGAAGCAGATCATACTGGAAAGAATACTTGAAAACTTAGGAGTTCAGATTCTGCTCCAATCTTGGTCTTAATTTGCTTATCTGAAAATACACTGTAAAGAACTTGATTTGCAAACTAAAAAACATCGTAGAAATGGGTGTTCATATTACTCATTCAGAATTTTTCTGAAAAAGACATCTGGCTTTATTAGATCAAATTGAATGATTAGGTGCTTGAGTTGAGAATAATTCAGGGAAGGGAAGAACTGAAAACTGAAGGTAAAAAGGAATTTCATGGCTACAATGTAGTTAATCCTCAGAGACAGCATGAGGTAATAAACAGCCCTGGATTCAAATTTTGACTGTGCTGCTTTATACTTAGCTAAGTTTTGTGACCTTTCTGGACTACAATCTCTGCATATCACAGAATTGTAGAATTTTGAGAGTTGGAAATGACCTTAATGGCCAATGCAATTATGACTTCTACCTGGCTAGTGATCTTCCTATGCCTGAAGATATCTAAGGAGAAGGCAACCATTTCACTTTGGGAGAGCTCTGTTTCCCTGACATTCTAGACAAAATTGCCTTTTTGTCCTTTCTAATTGTTGTTTCTGGTTCTTCCTAGGGTCAAATTGAATAAGTCAGATCCTTTCTCTGCTTGTTATATTGCCATTCTCTTTGTACACTCTCCCCCAGTCTGCTTTTCTATAATCTTAACTTGTCCAGTTCTTTTGATAATATGTCATCAACTCAAGGCCATTCTCTATCCACTGTCCTGCTTCCCCTCTTTTGAATAAACACTCTGTACCTTATCAATATCCTTTTCAAGCGTTGGTTTCCAGAACAGAATAAAATACTCCAAATGAAGTCTGAAGAGGGCAGAATGCAATGGAGTTAAAACTATCACCTCTCCTTTCCTGAAAATTAAACTCTTAATTTACTCCAAGATTGCATTAGCTTTTTTCACTGACACAACACTGCTGACTCATCTTGAGTTTTCAGTCCTCTAAAACCCCCAGATCCTTTTCAGAATAATTGTTGTTTTCTGATATGGCTTCCATTATGTATTTGTGAAGTTGCTTTTTTTGTACCCATGTGCAGTGTATTACATTTAATTCCTATTGAATTTCATCTTACTAGATTTACTTGGTGTTCTAGACCAATGGTTCACAAAAGTATGATCCAGAGAATCCTGGGGGTTTCTGAAACCTTTTCAGAGGATCTACATATTCATTTATTTATTTTTTAAATGCATTTTATTGAAGCTTTTTAATTGCAAAACATATGTATGGCTAATTCTTCAACAATGACCCTTACAAAGCTTTTCTGTTACAAATTTTTCCCCCTTACTCCCCACCCCTCCCCTAGATGGCAGGAAGTCCACTACATGTTAATTATGTTAATGTCAAATCGAATATATGTATACATATTTCCACCCTTATCATTGTTGTGCAAGAAAAATAGTATCTACAAGAAAAAAAATCGGAGAAAGGAAACACAATGGAAGCAAACATCAATAGAGAGCATGAAAATGTTATGTTGTGGTCCACATTTCATATCCCTCTTTCTGGGTGTATATGGCTTTCTTCACTGACCAAATGGAACTGGTTTGAAAGCATTTCATTGTTGAAGAGAGCCATGTGGATCTACATATTCAAAATTGATTTTTATTTCTAGCATGGTAAATATCTATAAATATAATCTACATAAATAAAAAACTCTTTTATCTATCCAAAGTTACTAAGAACAAAAGTTCACTGCTCTAGACTGGTCACTTCCTTTTGCATAGCATTCAAGATAAGTATGATTTTTACTTTTTAAAAATACTCTAAAACTTAATTTACAGACATAAAAACCATTCTCAGTTTATGGCTCTACCATACAAAAACATGTGCTGGATTGAATTTTATCTGCCAGGCCAGATACACTGCTCTTGGCTGTCCAAGACTCTTTTGGATCTTAATTCTGTAAGCTTTCCAGTGTGTCGGCTATTCCTCCCAACTTTGTCTATGCAGATTTGACAAAGCATGCCATCTTTACATCATTGAAAAAAAAATGTTAGTCAGCACAGGACCAAGCATAGATCCCTAAGGTACTATACTAGAGACCTCTACTGCATTAACATTAAACCCTCAACAGCAGTTACTTGAATTCACTTATAAATTTATCTGATTGTGTCCTTGTATAATCCATACTCTTCATCATCTCCATACACAAAAAAATTGAGATGCTCTATGAAAAGCTTTGCTAAATAGGATATCAGTATGAATTAGAATTCCAATATGTTGTTTTACAGAAGCACACATGAAACAAAAAGATACACAGTTAAAAATAAGAAACCGGAGCAAAATCTTTTATGCATTGGCTGAAGTAAAAATGGCTGCTGTAGCAAGCATGATCTCAGATAAAGCAAGAGTGAAAATAGACTTAATTAAAAAAGATAAACAGGGAAACTACATTTTGCTGAAAAGTACCAGAGAGAATGAATTAATATCTATACTAAGCATATGTACCACATGGCAGAGCATCTAAATAAAGAAAAAAATTAAAATAAATTGCAGGGAGAAATAGCAAAATTAAAACAGTTGGGGGATATAGACCAAGCATTATTAATAATTAATCCTGTGTGCCAGGCACCATACTGAACACTTTAAAAATATTTTTTCACAGGGAATGCTTCAGCTTAGTCCTCTCAGGTCTAGATAAATCTTATTTTGAAATATGCATAGTTTTCAACATTCATCCCTGTAAAACCTTGTGTTCCAAATTTTTTCTCCCTCCCTCCTACACCTTCTCTTAGACAGCAAGTAATCCAATATGTTAAACATTATCTTATACATATCACCACAATTAGGTCTAGATAAATCTTAATAAAAATTAAATACAAAAGATTCTAAAATTAGAAAACTTTTTAAAAAGTGAATTAATTGGGCATGCAACTCAAGAAAAAGTCAACAAATCAAAAACCTATACACCAAGTTAAAAATGCTGAAAATAAAAAAAAATTGACAAAATTGAAAGAAAAACAAAAAAAAGAAAAAGACACTGATTTAGTATAACCAATTTTTTTCTTAAAGAAAAAAAGATACACAATTAGCATATCTGATTTTTTTTTTTAAAAGAAGAAATCTAACTCTCTTCAACAATGAAATGCTTCAAACCAGTTCCAATTGTTCGGTGAAGAGAGCCATATACAACCAGAGAGAGGGATGTGAAATGTGGACCACAACATAACATTTTCATGTTCTCTATTGAGGTTTGCTTGCATTGTATTTCCTTTATCGGATTATTCTTTCTTGTAGATACAATTTCTCCTGCACAAAAAATGATGTGTGGCAATAACTATACATATATTCGATTTCTTAAGTATTCTAACATAATTATCATGTAGTGGATATCCTGCCATCTAGGGGAGGGGTGGGAAGTGGGGAGGGGAAGTTTGTAACAGAAAGCTTTGTAAGGGTTAATGTTTTGCAAATAAAAAGTATTAATTAAAAAAAAAAGAAAAATCTAAATTGTATCAAAAGCGAAAAAGGTAAATTCACATTGAGTGAAAAGAGAAACCATCGGGAATTATTTTGCCTGATTATATGTTCATCAAATTGACAAGAAAAGCATAAATAAATAAGTGCCTCTTTTTAAAATATGTTTTATCTCTCTAAAACCAAAAGGCAGTATTATCTGTATGGAGAATAAATTTAGAGGTCTTTCCAGTAAGATCAAGGGTAAATAAGAATGTCACTATTTTTCAGGATAGTGATAGAAGTGCTAATTATGACAATAAGATAAGATAAAGAATAAGCATAGGCAAAAAAAAAAATTAACAGGTTTTTTTAGATAATATAGTTTACTTAACAATCTAATTAACCCAAAAGAGCTATCTAAACAGCTAAATGAAATAACTTCAGTAAAGTTGCAGTATATAAAATCAAACTACAGGAAATATTAAATTCATGGTAATTTTCTTGTCATAATACCTACAGGAACTATAAGAATACAATTATAAAACATTTTCTATAATAAGAGCTAAATAATTGGAGAAATATTAATTCCTCATGAGTGGAACAAGTCAATTTAATAATATTTACAGGACTGCTTAAATTAATTTACTTCAGTGCCACACCAGTGAAAGTATCAAAGGATTTCTTTAGAACTAGAAGAATTGGTAATAAAAGACCAAAACTGTCAATCATGAAAAAAGTAGGAAGGAGGACTAGATCGCACACCATACTGACAAGCCATAATTGATGAAAATAAGATAGTACTACTAGTTAAGAAAGAGAAGTTCATCAGTGTAACAGATTTGGTATACAATATACAGAAACAAACAAGCATAGTTGCCTAGTATTTGATAAACCCAAGGCCCAGGTCTTAGGTCAAGAACTCATTATTTGATAACAGCTGTTAAGAAAATTGGAAAACAGTCTGATAGAAAATAGATATAGGTGAACATCTCACAACACCAAGTTACGATTCAAATGGGTTCATGATTTAGAAATAGTGATATCATAAACACATGAGAGGGGCTTGGAAGATACCTATCAGATCTATGGGAAAAATTTATGACCAAGCTATGAGATACAGGAGAACACATAAGGCAAAATGGCCAGTTTTCGATTAATTTACATAACCAAATTTACATCTAAAGTTAGAAAAGAAGCAGGCATGTGGGAGTAGGGCTGGTAAGGGAATCTGCAGCAAGTTCCTTTGATAAAAGTCTCATTTATAAAGATACATGGTATAGTTAACCAAGGTTGGGAAGAAAGAGCCATTTCCTAACTAATAAATGGTCAAAGGCTATGACCAGGCAATTTTAAAGGATTTCACTGATCTTATGCCATACTATAATTTGATTTGTGATTTAAAATCACTAATAATTAGGAAAATGCAAATTAAAACAGCTTTACCTCATTTTATATTTTTCCTCATATTCCTCAGATCGGCATAGAGAAGTGTCTGGTGGAGGGGTATTGCAAAAACAGATACGTTAATAATACACTATTAATAAAGTGGTTAACTGGTCTGCTTTATCATTCAGAAAAACAGTTTGGAATTATGCCCAAAAAACGATAAAACTGTATAACCCTTAGATCCAAAGATATCATTACCATTCCATAGAGACAAAAAAGGGAAAGAACCTATATGTACAAAAACATTTATAGCAGCCCTTTTTGTGGTGGCCAAGAACTGGAAACAGTGGCAATGCTCATTAACTGGAGAAGGGCTAAGTGAAGGGAATGATTTCAGAGAAATTTGGGGAGACTTGAACTGATGCAAGATGAAGGGAGAAGAACCAGGAGAACAATTATACAATAACAAGTATTGCAAAGATAAATAGCTTTGGGGGGAGGATCACAATTCCAGATAACTCCTGATGAAATGTTTCCTTACCCATTTTCTGATGAAAAGATGATTGACTCTGAACACAAATTGAGATACACACCTTTTGAATATGGCTATTGTGGGACTTAGTTTTGCTGGGCTATATATGTTGCAATAGGTTTGGGGTTTTTTTAAATTCTCAATTGGCAGGGCAGGGGGGGAAAGAGAGGAGAAGGAGGAAAATTTCCATTTGGAAAAACCAGTTTAAAAAAAATAAAAATCTGAAGGTTAACTAATATTTAGGTAAATCATATCTACAGTATTCCCCTCATCTATTAATTTAATAATCCTGCCAAAAAAGAAAAATTATATTTGCATGGTGTGTCTTATTCTTGATGAAGTGATGTTAGATCCTTGTAATCACTGTTTTCCCTAACAAGATCCTCACCAACCATCTCTTTCATGATCTGCTCTAGAATTTTCTCATAAATCTAAGTGAAAGTAAACTGTTCTATTGTTTATAGACTTCTTTTTTTTTTTTTTAAATTGCAGCACTTAACCCTTTTTCAATCTTGTATTACCTTTCCTGTTTTTCATGATTTTCTTCTTCTTGATCAGAGGATGACATTTTTTCAAAGCTTTTCTGTTTCGCTTTGTTTTTCTTTTGGTCTTCTTTTTCTTCCATTAATTTTTCAAAAAATTCTTCAGTGCTTTTTTTTTTTTGCTTCCCCCCCCTTTATTTCTTTCTGATGGGGTCAAATATATCCCTTGCCTTCCTCTCCCAATTTCAAACCATGTGAGAAAATGTCTATCTCTTTCTGCAACTTGAGTTCATCACCCATTATCACTGTGGGATCATGGTTGGTCATTTCATTATTCAGAGTTCCTAAGGTTTTTGAAGTTGTTATAATATAATATAATAATATAATATAATATGATATAATATGATATAATATGATATAATATAATATAATATAA
>JAJPUD010003551.1:32323-59653 GCA_023553655.1 Myrmecobius fasciatus | reverse complement strand
GTGGGCCAGAAATAAAATGGAATAGAATGCTACTGTGTCATAAGAAACAGTGGGTATTAAAAATTTTAAATGGGGACTCAGTATGAGTTGATGCAGAGGGAAATAAACAGAGCCAGAATGTGCACAAGGATTCCAGAAATAGAAATACAAACAGCACTGAAGGGGCCATACTCAGACTAATGACAGTGACAATGCTGATCCCAGAGGATAGGCAATTGAATTCACTGCCATAAGTATTTGTCATGTGATTGCTGTGCACAAGGCAATGGGAAGACAGAACTTCCCTTGTGGTTGAAAGGGATTTTGGAAGCAGAATGGTGCCCAAGTCATTCAACTCATTCACAATCAGTTTTCTTTAATTGTTGGGTATGAGGATTGTCAGGAAGTGAATATTATATTAAAAAAACAAAACAAAACAAAAATGCATGAATAAAACCAAAAAATAAATAAAACCACCAGAGCTGTCCACGATCTGGTTCCCACTTATCTTTCTAGGCATTTCACTTTACTCCTTTTCCTTACACTCACTGAAATCAGCCCCTCCCTGCCTCTGCACAAGGGATCCTCCTAGTTTGGAGCGAGCTCTCCTTCCTCCTTGCTGCCTGATCTTGGGGAGGTAGAAAAAGCTGAAAACCAGAATCTTATAAAAGTGAATGATGAAATCTGTCTTTACATGTGATTGGAAAAAATGAAATACTATAAAGTGGGAAGAAAAAAGTGACAAAAAAGGAGGAAAAATAAAATGATATCCTGCCCCTCGCCAACTTTCTTCAAGGCAGTCTCTAGGAAACCATTCTTGAATCTTCTTTCCTTGGCCCATCCAGTTTCCTTCCTTCTTTTCTTTTTTCTTCCTTCTCTCTCTTTCTCCACTGCTGCTCTTATCAGGAACATTTAACCTGCCTCTTTTTCTGAGTCTGTACCAATTTGTCCCTCAGCCTGGTGGGCCTTGTGATCCTAGGAGCTCATCAAATTGTTGTTGGATTTACTGGGAATACCTTATCAGTTTTTGCAAATCAGAATCTGAGATCTAGAGGTCTTCCATCCCTCCCTCCCCTCCTACCCCCAGCCAAGCAGACTCTATTACTTGTATGTATTTGTGTACATGCTTTATTCCTAAAGTAGAATGAGAGCTCCTTGAAGCCAGAGATTATTTTGTTTTTTATATTTGTGTCCTTATTGTCTAGGTTGATAGTAGTGGTTAATAACATGTTTGCCTTGGATTGAACTTGGGCTTCCATGTATGCACATTGCAAACCTTTATGACTCTATAGATTACAAATTGCCAAAAAAAAATTGATTTCTCCTAAATTGCTTCTGCTAGATTGATCCTGGTAATTAACATTCAGTCTATGCTTAACCCAGCTGATGCTTAATAGTCAAACATAGTTTGTAGTTTTCAGGAAACCAGAGTAACTTTATGCCACAATGAGGCACTGAAATATGGCTTGGGAGACTTTGAAATACTGCCTAGGCCACAACCTGCAACAGATGACCCTTTTTTTTTTTTTGTATGTATGTATGTATCAATCAGTTGATCATTAAGCACCTGGATTGTGCTAAGCGTTATGCTAAGTGACAGGGAAACAGAAAAATAGAACTGATCCAACTTTCAAGCAGTTTCCAGTCAGTCTGGAGAGTCAACATATTCATATATATGCATGCACAGACACTTTCAAAGTAATTTGAGTCATGGTTCTCTTAGCAAGTTGTCACATTTCCTGTGCAAATGACATGGGTTATTTTGTATTTGTTTTGAATATAGACCAAGTCTTAGGTATCCAATATTGATACAGAGAGGGGAAGATCAATTTCAGTGCATTTGTTCAGAATTATGTTTAAAAAATGTTTAATTACTGCAAAGTTGATAATAATTTGTAACTATTATTGTAATAATAATAAGTTAATAATAAAGAATTTAGGAAAAAAGTAGCTCAGCAAAACTAGACAATACATCAGCTGAGATGACAGTTTTTGTGATATTCCAGTCTAGTAGTCGTCTCCCGCTGCTGTAGAGGGAGAAGTGTATTTTTTCATCAATTTTTTTTAAATTTTGTTTTTATATCTTTATTTTCCAAATACAACCCATCACAAAGAATAAAAAATGAGGTTTTCTTCTCTTTTCTCTGGAAACAAGTTTGGTCATTATAATTATATCCCTTTGAGGCTAATATTTCTGTTTTGATTTTATCTTGTTCTTTCTGTTTACATCGTAGTAATTTTCATAAGTTGTTTTCCTGGAATTCCTTGTTACTCTGCATCAATTTGTTTTCTCATGCTTCCCTGAATTCTTCTTTATGTGATTTTTTATTATAGCATTTATATAACACTTTTAAGATTTGTAAAGTATTTTACAGTTATCTCAGTTTTTCTATTATAATCATGCATATTTTCTTAGTTCCTTGAGCCATCTGTCTCTTCAGTGTTCAGCCTTTCGTTCTTGGGAAGTTTGCATCTCTCCTGGACTGACTTCTCCTGTAAATTTCATCTAAACTCTTAAGATTTGCTAATCCATAATCTAGGTACATATCGGACTTAGAGGTGGTGTGATGGAGTGAATATGAAGCTGGTTCAGCCCCAAGAATATGAGAGTTCTTTTTCTTCACCGACCTTGACCCTTATGTGTGAACTTGAGTCGATCTCTAGGAAGCCTTAAAGTTGCAAAGAAAGTGTAGATCTGCTTTAATAGAAGCACCTCTTTGAGAGGGCCCTGTATCCTACATCTAGTCCCTCATTCTAAGGGCAAAATTTTCATTAAGGCCAGTTCTGCTTTGGGTGGACGTCAGTATGGTTGAAACCTCCAGTAGCACAGCTCAGGATCAACCTCGTGGTCTGGTTCCCAGACTTCTAATCTCTTTCTTTTCTGTCCAGGTAGGTATATTTTGATGGCATTCTGGCTTCTCATACCTTCATGGATCTTCAACTAAATACTCCATCATTTTCCTTTCTTGCTTCTTGAATGCATCATCATAGGATTATAGGATCACAGCTTTGGAGCTAGACAGGACCTTAGAGGCCTCTAGTGCCTACGCCTCATGTTGACAGATGAAGAAATGGAGACTTAGAGAAATTTACATGGCTTATGGTCACACCGTGTCTGCGGTAAGATTTGAATCCAGGTGTTTATCTTTAAATCCTATGCCTTATATGCTATACTTGAAATACTTTAATGCTTCTCATCTTAATGTACAATGATAACCCTCATTTAATCCTAAGAACAACATTGGGAGATAGGTGCTGTTATCCCCATTTAACAGATGAGGAAGTTTGAGGCAAACAGCCACACAGCTAGTTCATGTCTGAGACTGGATTTTGCTTCAGATTTTCTGAACTCTAGGCCTGGCCTCCTATCCACTGGGCCATGTAGCTGCTCCTATTTCTTTTAAATAAGGTATCTCTTCTAGAGACAAATTCCAGTCCTCAGTTTCATTCTGCCAATTCTCATCAATATCTCTAAATTCAAATTTA
Source organism: Myrmecobius fasciatus (assembly GCA_023553655.1). Taxonomy (NCBI): domain Eukaryota; kingdom Metazoa; phylum Chordata; class Mammalia; order Dasyuromorphia; family Myrmecobiidae; genus Myrmecobius; species Myrmecobius fasciatus. The sequence goes on along the minus strand of JAJPUD010003551.1, from coordinate 56,188 downwards.
TCTCCCTGTATTAAGGCTTCTAGTTCATCTTGCTTGTTGTCTAGAGTTCATACCATTGTACATAGACCTATAAGATTTTCTTACTATTGACTTCCCTAATTTGTGTCTTCTTTGAACTTAAAAAGTCTTTCCAACTATTTTATTCTTTTTACTTTGTAGCTATTCTCTAGTATCTAGCTTGGTGGAGATGATGTAGGCAGTTTTCTCTTCTCATTAAGTTTAAAGTCCTTCAAATTATATTTTTAATACACTGGGCATAAGCCCTTGGCAGGTATGACCAGGAATCTGTCATTATATATTTTAGCTGTGGTCCAGAAATCCAAATTCCATTCTTAAATATCCTCAATCTGCCTTTCACTGGCCAGTTCTGCTTTAATCTTCATCTCTTGCCTTTGAGGAGCTGGGGAAGAAGGGATAAAAAAACCAATTCTGCCTCTCTGGCTTCAATTTCTCATCCAAGCTTTTGTAAACTTTGGCAATCCATTCTAGGTTCTTTTTGCTAGTCACCTATTTAAACAGTATTTTTCTGGCTTTCTCTCACATCCTGTATACATGCCTTGGGAATAACATAGTCTTCTCAGTTCTTGTTAGCTTGGCAGATAGTTCCCTAGTATTGCTGATTAGGGGGAAGCTAACCACCAGTAAATACTTTCCTTCTGAACTTTGCTGAATGATATCTCACTTGAAATCACCAGTAAATCTAATTAATCTTTCCTTGGAGTACTACTTCCTTCTGAGAGCAACCAGATTCAACCTCTAAAAGAAAAGTGTCAAATTGGGTTTTTTAGCATCAGGTAGTTAGTGATTCTTAGTTCTTTCTAAATCTGTGTTTTCTTCCACTCTTCAGTCTCCTGACTTACCAGGATTCCCTTCTGCCTTTTCAAATCCTTGTTAGAGAGCATTGCTTTAACTCTGATCCAAAATGTGAAATGGAATTACTTGAGCTCCGTTAGGTGGGGGTGGATCGGGTGAAAGAAGATCAGCTTGCACTGAGAGATAGCAGTCACCTGGCTGTGATAGGAATAAAAATGGTGGTGGTCATCACCCTTCTTTTTTGAGGAAGATCAGAAGAACATCAGTATATTAGTCAAGTTACACCGTGGCTGACTGGCTATGCAGACAAATATGAGCTCAGAATGTCTATCAAAAGTCAGGCACAAAATAGTCCATTGAACATTTGCTCATAGAGCACCAATACCTTCTCTAATGAGGGCTGCCATGCTGCACAGTCCTGTGCTAGTGTCTCGTGTCATACAATCAGTTTTAAATTTCTTAAGAGATACCTTGAGGGTGTCCTTGTATTGCATTTTCTGATCACCTTGTGAGCTTTTGCCCTGTGTGAGTTCTCCATAAAATAGTCTTTTTTGGCAAGTATATGGTTGACATTTGAACTATGTGGGCAGGCCAATGGAGCTGTGCACTGTGCAGTAAAGTTGGAACGCTCAGCAGTTTAGTTAGAGGAAGGACCTCCGTGTCTGGTGTCTTACCCTGCCAGGTGATCTTCAGAATCTTTCTGTGACAGTTTACATGGAAGCCAGTCAATTTCCCAGCATGGCGCTGTTAGACTGTCCAGGTTTTACAGGCACACAACAATGAGGTCAGCACAACGCCTCTATAAACCCTCACTTTGATAGTTAATACCTCTCTTCTCCCACACTTTCCTTTGGAGCCTCCCAAACACTGAGCTAGCTTTGGAAATGTGTGTGTCAACCTCATTATCAGTGTGAACATCCCTGGAAAGTAGACTGCCAAAGTAAATGAACTTATCCACAACATTCCAAACTTCTCCATTTGCCATAACTGATGGTTCCACATATGGATGGTTGATGCTGGCTGATGGAGGACCTTGGTTTTCTTTGTGTTAATTGTTAGGCCAAAATTAGCACAAGCAGCAGAGAATTGATCCATACTCTGTTGCATCTTTATTTGGGGGGCTACATTGCTCAATCATCTGTAAACAAAAAATTATGCATCAGTACTCCCTTATTCAGCTTGCACTGAGACGGAGCAGTCTCCTGGCTGTAACCAGAATAAAAATGCCAGCTACTCACTACATAATTCTTTGGATTTACCAGATATCTGAGCCCATGTCCTTGTTTTCCCCCCACCTCCCTTTCTCTCTCAGCTGCTCCTGGATGATTTCATTAATACCTAGTAAGCCTCTTTTAGAGCTGCCACACCCAGACTTTTTACTCTGGTCTCATATCTTGTCTAATTTTTTTTTTTTTAACTTGCTTACATAGGCTCATTACCTTATGAGGCTTTCCTTTCCTTTATACCTCAAGTCCTTTTGGCCATAGAATATTTAAATTGAAATAGACACTCAATTTGGGGGGGAGGGGGAAATCACTTCCCCACTGTAGCTAAGTGGCCTCTGTTGAAAACCTTCAGTGAAGAGAATCTACTACTTCCCCAGACAGTGTATTCCACTTTTGTACAACTCTAATTGCTATGATGTTTTCCCTCACTTCAAACCAAAATCATCCTCTTCTTGTTGGTTCTGGTGACAGCTTAATTCCTTCCACATGACAATCTTCATTTAAACACAGCTCATTGTGTTCCCTCTGAGTCTTCTCCATGCCAAACTTTCTTAGTTCCTTCACCCTATCCTTGTGTGATATAGTATGGACTCAGTCCTTAAAATAACTCCAGGTGTGCTCCAAATTATCAGTGAACTTCTCAGTATTTTATTTTTTCAGTTACACATGTAATTTTCAATATTCATTTTTGTAAGATTTTGAGTTCAAATTTTTTATCTCCCTTGTTTCCTTACATCCCCCCTTCCCAGATAGCAAGCAATCTGATATAGGTTATATATGTACAACATATACATATTGGAACATTTATCATGTTATGAAAGAAAAATCAGAACAAGAAGGAAAAAGCAAACAACAACAAAAAGATGAAAATTGTATGTTTCAATCCACATTCAGTCTCCATAGTTTTCTCTTTGGAGACAGATGACATTTTCCATCCTAACTCTATTGTAATTGCCTTGAATCACTACATTGCTGAGAGAGCTAAGCTATTATAGTTGATTACACATAATCTTTTTTTTTTTTAAACTTACTTTTTTTTTCCCAAGCTTTTCCTTTCCTTCCCCCCACCCCCCACCCCTAGATGACAGGTAATCTAATACATACTAGATAGGATAAATTATATGACAAATACAATACATGTATACATATCTATACAGTTATCTTACTGCACAAGAAACATCAGATCTAGAAAGAGAAGAAAAAAACAACCTAAGAAGGAAAACAAAATGCATGGAAATATTCACAGAAAGGGTTAAAATGCTGTGTTGTGGTTCACTCTCAGTTCCCACAGGCCTCTCTCTGGATGTGTATGACTATCTTCATCGCAGCACAACTGGTTTGAATCACATCATTGTTGAAGAGAACCATGTCCATCAAAATTGATCATCGTATAGTCTTGTTGCTGTGTATAATGTTCTCCTGGTTCTGCTGATTTCACTCAGCATCAGTTCATGCAAGTCTCTCCAATCCTCTCTGAAATCCTCCTGTTGGTCATTTCTTACAGAACAATAATATTCCATAACATTCATCTACCATAATTTATTCAGCCATTCTCCAATTGATGGGCATCTTTTCAATTTCCAGTTTCTTGCCACTACAAAAAGGGCTGCCACAAACATTTTTGCACATGTGGGTCCCTTTCCCTCCTTTAAAATCTCTTTGGGATATAGGCCCAGTAGAAACACTGCTGGGTCAAAGGGTATGCACTGTTTGATAACTTTTTGAGCAGAGCTCCAAATTGCTCTCCAGAATGGTTGGATCCGTTCACAGTTCCACCAACAATGTATCAGTGTCCCAGTTTTCCCACATCCCCTCCAACAGTTATCATTATCATTTCCTGTCATTTTAGGCAATCTGACAGGTGTGTAGTGGTATCTCAGAGTTGTCTTAATTTGCATTTCTCTGATCAATAGTGACTTGGAGCACCTTTTCATGTGACCGGAAATAGTTTCAATTTCTTCGTCTGAAAATTGTCTGTTCATATCTTTTGACCATTTGTCAATTGGAGAATGGCTTGAATTCTTATATATTTGAGTCAATTCTCTATATATTTTAGAAATGAGGCCTTTATCAGAACCTTTGGATGTAAAAATATTTTCCCAGTTTACTGCTACCCTTCTAATCTTGTCTGCATTCATTTTGTTTGTACAAAAACTTTTTAACTTGGTATAGTCAAACTTATCTATTTTGTGATTAATGATGACCTCTAGTTCTTCTTTGGTCACAAATTCCTTCCCCCTCCACAGGTCTGAGAGGTAAACCGTCCTACATTGTTCTAATTTGTTTATAATATTCTTTATGCCTAGATCATGAATCCATTTTGACCTTATCTTGGTATATGGTGTTAGGTGTGGGTCAATGCCTAATTTCTTCCAGACTAGTTTCCAATTATCCCAGCAGTTTTTGTCAAATAGTGAGTTTTTATCCCAAAAACTGGGGTCTTTGGGTTTATCAAACACTAGGTTACAATTGTCATTGAGTATTTTGTTCTGTGAACCTAACCTATTCCACTGATCCACTGCTCTATTTCTTATCCAGTACCAAATGGTTTTGGTGACCACTGCTTTATAACATAGTTTTAGATCTGGTGCAGCTAGGCCACCCTCAGTTGCATTTTTTTTCATTAATTCCCTCGAAATTCTTGACCTTTTGTTTTTCCAGATGAATTTTGTTGTTATTTTTTCTAGTTCAGTTAAATAATCTCTTGGGAGTTTGATTGGTATAGCACTAAATAGATAGATTAGTTTAGGTAGTATTGCCATCTTTATTATATTCGCTCGACCTATCCAAGAGCACTTGATGTTTTTCCAATTGTTTAGATCTGACTTTATTTGTGTGGAGAGTGTTTTGTAGTTTTGCTCATATAGATCCTGACTTTCCCTTGGCAGATATATTCCCAAATATTTTATACTATCGATAGTTATTTTGAATGGAATTTCTCTTTGTATCTCTTGCTGTTGCATTTTGTTGGTGATGTATAAAAATGCTGATGATTTATGTGGATTTATTTTGTATCCTGCAACTTTGCTAAAGTTGTGGATTAATTCTAATAGTTTTTTAGTTGATTCTCTAGGGTTCTCTAAGTAGACCATCATATCATCTTCAAAGAGTGATAATTTGGTTTCCTCATGACCTACTCTAATTCCTTTAATCTCTTTTTCTTGTCTTATTGCCAACGCTAGCATTTCTAATACAATATTGAACAGTAATGGTGATAGTGGGCAACCTTGTTTCACCCCTGATCTTATTGGGAATGGTTCCAGTTTATCACCATTACATATGATGCTAGCTGATGGTTGATTACACATAATCTTGCTATTACAGAATACAATATTCTTATCCTGATAATTTCACTCAGCTATCAGTTCATGTAAGTCTTTCCTGGCTTTTCTGAAATCATCCTGCACACCATTTCTGATAAAATAATCTCTGTTAAGTGATCTTCTCAAACTGTAGTACCCAAAGATGTAAATAATACCCCAGATATAGTCCAATTAGGGCAAAGTATTATAGAAACCTCATTTATTATTAAAACTTCATTTATGGTAAAATGGAATTTTTTTCCCTAAAAAGCTCTTTGTAAAATCTTCCCAAAAATTAGCTTGCCTAACAAAAGAGAATAAAAGAAAAGATTGTTTTGTTGTCTGAGAAACTGGAATAAATTCTTATCTGATAACCGGACTTAGCTCTCATGGTAGATAAGGTCTTCCCACCCTGAGGTACTAGGATCTGCTCTGGGCATCTCCCTTTCATTTGAAAGGGACACTCTTCTCTCTATTTCCTCAAGAAAATGATCCCAGGGGAATGGAATGGAATAGTTAGGATTTTTATCTCTTCTTTGCTTCTGTAGATATTAACTCAAGTTATCTTGTAAAAAAGAGGTATGTCAGATGATCTCATTTTACTGTTCCTGAGTGCCATCCTGGGACTCTACTGCTGATTACCTCCACTTTATCCTGTATCTTGTTAGGAACATAGTTGTGCTGTGTGTTGGTTCGACCCCAAAATTATGTGGGTGATGTGATTACCAGATGATGGCAAGTGTCAAAATTTGGAGTTCAGTCATATGAAGAATTCACAATTCACAATGGCCATTCTCTTTGGCAAAAGGTGAGAATGAGAGCATGCAAATTACAGAGATATAGATAAAACTCTTTCTGCCTACTAGCAAATGTATGATGATTTAAAGAGAAGACAGTCTACACTGCTAAAATATTTTGGATGACATTTTAGTTATACCATCAAGGTTTGCTTACCTTTAGAGGTATAATTTTAACTTCAAGTAGTGCAAATTCTAATATAGCAACCACTTAATGAAAATCTTTAGTGATTTAGTCTAGAACTAATGATGGTTCTGGCTAGAGATATGGGTTTCCAGAGACTGGACCCTAACTTAGTAGTCACATACCAGTATGCAGCATGGACAGGGATGAAACACTCTGAAGTGAACCCATTTGAGAAGAGCTGATTCAGTGTTAGGCCCTCATGTTCAAGGCTTGATCCTTTTAGTTTTTAATCTGAGACTTGAGGACTTTCCTTCAGATAGAAGTCCAAAAAATAATCTCTTAAGGTCCTCCTACAAGTTTTATCCTCTGAAATTTGAGGGATGTGTTATTTGTCTTCATTGCTACTTGAGTAATAGGTAGTGAAGTATCCTTGTGGAGATGGTTATAGGAAGATGGTAGCCAGGAGCATAAGATAGATTATGTTAGGGATGGATTTAAAGTGAAGGAGATGAAATTAAATACATGTTAGTTGTGGTACCCAGGATTTGCTTGATTAAGCTGGTGGGCTTATCATTTTGTTCATCATGCACTGCTCCGAAAGAGAGAATGAATTCTGTGAGGTGGTGGAAAGTGCAGTCATTGGTCTTGTAGCCTCAGTAGCACATTGGAGATTGCATTCTTTTCTTGTATATTGCAGTGGAACCTTCCTGATGAGTTCTTCCAAACACTACCCTAAATTTGATTTTCTTAGCAATTAACAAGTGGAAAATTCCATACAATATAGAAATATTAAAAAATGCATCTTAAGTATGCTCACATATGATTTGTATGTCACTAAGATGGATGGTAACTTTGTTATTCCTACAGATTCAGTGTAGAAAAAATTTGGTAAATAACAAAGATAATAACTGAGAAGGAAATGGATTATTTTTGTCCTCTCTGATTTACTTGTTGGGGCAATTAGGTGATTTAGTGGATAAGAGTACCAAGCCTTGAGTCAAGAAGACAAATCGGATCTCAGATACTTTTGAGGCAAGTAACCTTAAATCCCTTGTTGCCTCTTTCCTTTTTCTGTAAAAAATGAGCTAGAGAAGGAAATGGCACACCACTCTAGTATCTTTACCAAGAAAATCCCAAATGAGTTCGCTAAGAGTCAGACAGGACTTTAAATGACAAATAGCAATAATAAAAAAAAATTTGTTAGTGTTTATCTTAGTCCCTTTGCCTAAATAGAACAATTCCTGATTGTACCAAAAACACTCAACTTTCAAAACACATTGCAGTATTTTATTATTCAAATAGAAAAACAAGAATAACTACAAAGTTATCTTCTCTTTGTTGATCATCTTGACTCAATACCATAAGATAGGAAGATTGAGGAAAGGACCCAGTGGTGCTGAGTTCAACCTCGTCAGACTCTTAAGAGCTGGACATTTGTAAATTTGATCCTAGTACTATCTCCATTCCAGAGTTCTTGCAATAAAGTATTTTGTAAATCTTAAAGTGCTGTATAAATGGAAATTGTTGTTTTAACCAAATGTGGGGTTAAGCAAGTATGGTTTTATATTTTTAAAAAATCACTGTGGATTCTCTGATACACTGATACAATTCCCTGTAGATTTATAGGATTAACTGTAAGGGACTTTCCCCCTTCACCCTTGTTTTACAGATAAGGAAACTGAGACCCCAAGAGGTTTGGGGACACCAGCTTTGTATTTCAAACATTTCCAGCTTGGCTGAACAAGCCCGAGGGAAACTAAGGGGTATTGCACTGCATTGACCACTCTACCTGAGGTCAGGAAGATCTGAATTTAATAATAGTCGGAGACCAAAGTTATATTTCTTGTTACATTTTTTAAGGAAACTTTGATAAAGATGATCAAAGCAGTGGATGGAGCACTGGCCTTGGAGTCAGGGAGGCTCGATTTCCCGAGTTCAAATCCGTCCTCAGACACTAGCTGTGGGACCCTGGGCAAATCACTTCACTCTGTTTGCCTCAGTTTCTTCATTTTGTAAAATGAGCTGCAGAAGGAAATGGCAAACCATCCTGCTAAGAAAACTCCAAATGGGGTCATGGAAAGTCAGGCACAGTTGGAACAATTCCACAACAAAATGAATCTGCCAGACCTTGTTAGGATCTCCTCTTACTATTTGTGTCCTCTCTGAAATGGGGGGTGTGGAAGGGTACAGCTGATGACCACCATGATTTCTCCTTCCAATTCTAAATCTCTGATTCTAGGATTATTTGTAATGAGTTATATAGGATGAATATGAATAGTGCTGTTCCAAGACAATACCTGTATCTCTGAAAGTATATAGATTCATGGAATCAGCTTTCTTATGGATTTGCAAAAGTCTTCTTTATTAATCATTCATTTTGGGAGAAATCCCATCATCCTCTGGGAGTCCATCCTCTTGGTAATCTGTTTCTTTCATGATTGAGTGACACCATAAATTACAAATCCTCCATTAAGGAGGGATCTTGGCTCAGATATCTCATTTCTCACTTGGCTGCCCTATTTTGGGACTTCTCTCACTTTTCTCTCATGCCCCTGTTTGGGGATGATCTCTCCCTTTTCAGCTTCCTTTTGGTGTTGTGTTAGAATGTTAGCTCCTTGAGAGCAAGGACTGACTTTCCCCACTTTTGAGGGTGGTATTTAAATCCTCAGTAGTTAAACACAGTGCCTGGCACATAGTAGGCACTCAGTTAATGTTTACTGACAGAATTTGAATAACTTTGTTTCACTTATCTGGAACAAGATCAGATAATATTGTACATTGACCAAAACAACCCAGAGAATTCTCCTTTTAGTGAATAATAAGATTATGGCTATCTGACATGACCAAGGCAACTTTAAAACATAGAAAGATTGAGCCTAACAAGGAAAAGCAAAAAGAGTTCACAAAAAACATGTGTCTGCTGTATGACAGTTGTGTTAGTAATTTGCCCTCCGGTTCCATCTTTCCAGATCCCAAGAAGCGGAGGACCTGGCCCCTTGTAGTCTCATCCCAGTTCTCCTGTGAAACTGCTCTATATTGTCCCATAAGCCCTCCATTGAAGCCTTTCTCCCCTAGGTCTTTGTTGGTTTGTGGGGGGGAAGGGAGGAGTAGGTATCTGTTGCCCAGTCCAGTGCTTCCATCTGCTTACGTGATTCCTGTGAGACCCTGCCTGTTCCCATTCAGCATCTCCAACTCTGTGATATACTGGTGAGATGAAGTGTTGGGTCAGGTCTTCCCATCTCTCAGACCAGCTCTTTTTGAATCACAAGCTTTGAATTGATATTTTCTTTTTTACAAAAGAGGAGCAACTGACTGTTTTGTAATAGTAACTAAATTTATGTAGCCTTTCCCAAATAGGATCATCTGACTTCCCACAATCCTGTGGGGCTGAGGCTATTCTTATCCTTGTTTTATAGATGAGGAGATAGAGACATGGGAAGTTAAGGCATTGCTCAGCTGCTGTCTGAGATAGCATTCAGACTCAAAGCACTCAGACTCTCCATCTGTATCATCACCCAGTGGTTAGAAAGTATCTTAACACAGGCTGTGACATTTAATCAAAATCTGGAATTTTAAAGTATAGAAACATCACAATTCATGAAGCATCTGAAGATAGGACTTAAACTATATCTTTAGGTGATGGCAAATTTAGAGAAAAAACTATAGACTTCGGTGGATTTCTGCAGAAAGTAAACTTTATTAGGGTCCTTGGATTTTTTTTAAAATGTGAATAATCACCTTTTCTAGCGCCTTAAGATTTGCAAAACACTTTCCATCCATTGTCTCATTTGAGCTTCATGATACTCTCATAAGGAAGTACTCTATGGGTTGTAATCTGTACTTTTTAGATTAAAAAGTTGTTTCCACAACTTCCCCATAGTCACATAGCTAGTAAATCTTGGGAGTAGAAGTTGAACCTTCTTTGGCTTGACTGCAAGGCCAGCACTGTATCCCCCATTCCATAATACATCCCAAGGAAGTAAATATCTTAGCTCCAGGATTCTGAAGGTCATGGATTTTCTTCATTATCATCAGAAAAAATATTTTACAGGTATTTCTCATTATTGATGGACCAAAGTAAGTGTAATTCAGGGGAAAAAAGAATGCTCAGATGCATTCTTTGCCCTGTACAATATTACTGAGAGGCAGTATTTAGTGTGGACACGAAAATTGTTCAGTCATTTAATTTTAACTAACTCTCTGTGACCCCATGGAATTTCTTCCATGAAGGTTTTCTTGGCAAAGATATTGGGGGATTTCCTTCTCCAGCTCATTTTACAAACGAGCAAGCTGTGGTAAACAGGGTGAAGTGACTTGGCCAGCCATACAGCTACTAAGTGTTGGTGGTCCAATTTGAACTCAGGAAGAGTTCTAATTCTAGGCCCAGTGCTTTACACACTTTGGTGCCACGTAGGTGCTAGATATGCAGGTACAAGATTGAAAGGAAAATATACACATTAAATTGATAAATGTGTTTATTAACATTTTTCTCAAATTTATAACACTTCAAACTATTACTCAGCCTTTATTTGAAAAAATGCTCTCTGAAATCTTCTCTCCCCCTCCCCCAATTCTTTATCTACATGCTGGAGAAAGTTTTCGGAGGGAACCCAAAACTGCTGTATTTTCAGAAGTAGGGGTATTTCAGACTATTAGATAGTTCTCTTTTCATCATTTTAAAACAATTTAAAAACTTTTTTTTCAGTTTGAAAATTAGGGATTTCCTTATATTCATTTAGTAACAGAACTATCTAGTGTTGTTTTCAGTATATTCTTGAGTACTCTTAAGCTTGATAGATACATGTGTGCCTATTATATAAAAAAGCATTGCTGACAGAGAATTCTGCTTTAATTACAGCTTTTGGCCTATGGCAAACAGCACGTTTTTTGAAGTACCTGCCAATTGCCAGCCTTCTGGTTGGTACTGGGGTTACAAAGACAAAACTAAAAGTTGTGCAGGGGAGACAACCACCTCTAAGTGGAGGTAGACAAAATGAACCCAAATTAACTGGGCCCGAGTAGAGTTAGGGAGAGCACATTTCAGACATGGTGAGAAGAAACCTGTGCAAAAGCCTCGGAGATGCTGTGTTTGGTGCGAAGAGGAAGAATGCCAGTCTGGCTGGATCAGTGAGAATGTGGGAAGTAGTTAGGGATAGTCCTAGAGAGCCAGGCTGTAGCCAGGTCTTTAAATGCCATATAGGGGCTGGAGTCCCTGGGACTGCTGAGAAGGGCTGTGCTGCCCCTGGCTATGGAGGAGGAGAGGTGTTCTGGCAGGAGAATGACCAAGAGAAATAATGTGGGTAACAAGAGGAGAACTAGAAACAGAGGGTGATTTTCAAGGATTTTTAACCTGTGTGACTAGAAGGATGATAATGTACCAAGCTCTGTGGTAGTGTGTGTGTGTGCGCATGTGTGTGTGTGCACACGCACACGCTGATATGTGTATAGACGCATAAAAATGTCTTAATGACTGGAGCCATTATTATCTTTTCAGTATTAGTGAAAGAACAATTTAGACGTATCAACTGAGGATTCTTCTTAGTAGAAGTAGGTTTTATTCCTGTAGCTTTTGTTGTGACCATATTTTGATAAGTGATAAATTTTCCTGCAAGTTTAATGTGAGTCAGCAGTGCTATGTAAGACCCCAAAAGGCTAGTATTATCTTGGATTACATTAGGAGGGTACATCAATTCCAGGAATAGGTTGTTGATGGGTCCGTTGTACTCTATCAGCATAGCTCCTCTGGAGTTTCGTGCCCAGCTCTGGGCACCTCAGTTTAAGAAAGACAAATTGGAGAGTGTCCATAGTAAGACAGCATATGAGAAGTTGAAAGAAGTGGCCATATTTAGCCTGGAAAAGACTCCAGGGACCATGAAAACCAGTTTCAAATATTTGAAGGTCTGTTCTGTGGAAAAGGGTTTAAACTTGTTCGGTTTGGCAGAACATACATAGTTCTTTTGACCTCTAGTGCAATTTGACGATCCCACATACTTCTAAATTTCCAGGATGTGGGCAAGTCAATTTACTTCTTTGGGATTCAAATTCTTCATTTGTGAAATGACTATTTGACTAGGTGGACCCCTAAGGTATATCCATTTCTGAAATCTATTAGTATATGTATTAGATCCTAAAATATGCTCATTGACACTTAACATTGTCACATTTTTTTCCTTTTAATTTGTATATTATTATTATTTAAAGGAAAAAGAAGTTAAATTGCCTACTTTTGAAGAGAAAATAGGGAGACTAAACCACAAAACCATCAAAGTATGAATTATAAGATTAATTTCCATTCCAGTTTCTTTGTACATTTTTTTCAATGAAATTATAAATATTTTTTTAAGCATAAACATTATCTTAGCAAAATGAAATGACCATCTAGAATGGAGACAAGCTTTTTTTTTTTAACTCTTCCAGTTGAATCATTTATGAACTGTTCCTTGGATATAACTGCTCCTCAAAGATAGTCTTGGAATAAATTCTGTATTTTTATGTTTTCCAGAGAATGTAGAAATAGAAAACCCAAGAGAATTCACATAGTATAGATGTGCCAGCTCCTTGAAGGTCCTCATCTGGGTATTTATATTGTGACAGCAAACAATAGAGTTATGGTGGTGAGATAATTAGGCACTTTGTTTATAACTTAAGTCTCAGTGGATTTTGCTAACATTTTCCTCTGGGTTCAGAAAAAAGTTGATGACGCTCCTGACTTTTAAACACAAATATGAAAGAAATTTTCTGTGATGTAGCTTGCTAGCTTTGGCTGGCTAAACAGCAGAACTAAATAGCTTTAAACAGTAAAAGTTAACCAGAAACAGAGAAGGCATCATTCTGGCCTCTAAATATCTTTTGAACTGTTTGAGGAAGCTGGGGGCTCTGACTGAATTTGTGAGGTGTTATTTTTTTTTTATTGGATTTTTATTTTAATGGGAAAGTACCACTTCATTGCTTTGTTCTATAAATAGCAGCTTCCTGGTTTCCTGTTCATTATTTAGCTTTCTTTGCTTTTCAAATATTTGAATGTGAAGTTTATCCTGTTGCTTACTCTGGGTAAAAAGTATGCCTAACCCCTTTTTATTAACCAAAAGCAGGATAAAATGTAAACGAGGACCTTTAATAGAAGCCTTTGTTCAAGTATAAGGAAACCCCACTTCACCCCCTGAAAGTAAAATGGAATAAATAACTTGATTCCTGATCTCAGGACCCTCTCAATAGTGTTTGCCTTATTTCTCTTTGAGAAATCAAAGATCAATACCTTGCATAAATTATATCCTATTGAAGACCCTGGAGCTAGGTGTTTCACCAGCCAGAGGGTTGTTATAAGAATTAAACCAAATAATATCTTCTGTGTGAAAGTACTTTGTAATTTGTAAAATAAAAGTCACCCTGCCAATATAATGTGGCAAGAATTGTGAGTGGGGAGAGAGTATTATCCAGCCAGAGCAGCACTGTGAGCAGTACAGAGATCCCTTATTTAAAGCTCCTTCAGGAAAGGATGTGGGCAGTTCCTTCACAGTGCAGATGTATGTGATTAATTCTAGTTGTTAACTGATTCTTATTGAACAGAAACATGATCTCCTGTTTTCAAACTATTGGTCTTAGTTAGGTCCTGTGCATTCTGGCTGGGGGTGATGAGAGGGGAAGAAGGAGACAGGTTCTCAACTAAATGGTACTGTGAGATAATATACAATTAAAATGGCCCTCACCCAAATGCTTAGACAACATAAGGAAGAGGAGACAGGCCAGGTATTTGGGATAAGGCGCTACAAGCCACTGTGGGGGATGGAAGAGGGCAAGAGGAATGACTTGGAAGGAATAATTGACTGGGCAGTGCACTTTGTCCCCTCACCCGGAAGTGGGGTGTGAAGTCAGGCCACCCTTTAAATTCTGTTTTTGTCCCCCCTCTTAAGCCCTCTCACAGACGTTTTTTCTTCCTTCTTCCTCCCTTTTTTTCTTTGTTTTTTTTTTTTTGTTTGTTTGTTTTGTTTTGTTTGTTTTTCTTAAGGACATGTAGTAGAAATTACTTAAGTACTTACATGACCCAAATTCTGTGCACTTCTTTTTGGAGAGGCAGCCTGGAATAGAGCTAAAGACTTGGGTCAAGGGTACCTTCCGAAGCAATGACATAAGTCATTTCCACTATACTCTGCCCTAGTTGGACCACCCCCAAGCATTGTGTTCAGTTCTGAGTACCACAGGTTAGGAAATCACTTCAGGAGCTAGAGAATAGACAGAGGAAGCAGTTCTGATGTTGAAGGGTCTTGAGGCCCCACCATGCATGTCACATTCAATTGTGAGAACTAGAGAGAAGATGAGCAGTGTTGCTGTTTTTGGGGAGAGACAATTTAATTTGTTCCACTTGGCCCAGAAGGCAGAATTAAAAACATCGGACATTGCAGACATAGATTTGGGTTTTGATCAAATTGTTTAACTTGGTTCAAGATAGAACCATCTGAAAGTTGATTGGAATCATATGAAAAAATGCCCCGAATCATTTGTCATAAGAGAAAAACAAATGAAAGCAACCCGTAGGTTTTACCTTACCCATAAAATTGACAAAGGCAACGAGAAGACAGGCACACTAATTACACTGTTGCTAGATCTGTGATTTGATCCATGTGTTTGGAAAACAATTTTGTATGATGTAAGAAAAGTCTCTAGGAGGCCTGGAGTCATTATTGGTACATAAGAGTCAGAAAGAATCAGACACAACTGAAAACTACCAAAGAAAAGTCACTATAAACTGTTCGGATCCTTTAGCCCAGTACTCCTCAGCATATGTGCCGAGAAGAAAGGTTCCCTGGGCACCAAAAAGTTTCAGGCAGGGGGTATCCATTGATTCGGGGAATGGTATTTAATCATGTTATCAATGGAAATCATGCTTCAGAGACACTGAGATGATAGCAGATACTGGAGAATAACCTTCATGATTTCACTGATAAAAATGAGAACATCATCAAAGGCAGCCAAGCGTGGCCTGATCTGTCTGGATCTTAGAGAACAGATGATGAATGCAGCTCACTTTGCTCCTCTTAGTGGATAGGCAGGCAGTTCAGAACCTAATGTCTCTTTGCTGTTAGGCTTGGTTATATCAGCTTTACTTACATCTTTTACTTTGGGTAATTTTTTGGAGGGGGGGAAAGACAAGGAGGAAAATGTATGTATCTGGAAATATTGTTTAAAAGGGGGAGGATCAATTAAAAAGGGTCTGAACATGGGAGCCTGGCCTCTTCCTCAGAGATCTTGTTGGTAAAGTTATAGAATAGCTTCTCTTTCCACTCTTGTGTCCATTCCAACCCTGAGATTCTGCAGTTTGATAAAATGAAAGATCAAAAAAAGATGATTTACTGATAAAATAACCATTAAAATTTTTATTATTTATATAGTATATTTTCTGTTAATGAGTTAGTTGTCTTTATGCTACTTAGTAAACAAGTAATATTAAAATTAATAATCCCAAGTAATTTATATAATGTTAGTTGTCTGTAGTTGAATCTAATCTAAAACATGTATTTTTTTTTGGGGGGGGGCATTTGAGTGAAAATGAAACCTGCAAAATCTGAAGTAGAATTTGGAGGGAAGGTCATACTTATTGTTGCTAATAGAAGGAAAAAAAAATTTGTCCCTTATCAAAGCAAGAAAAGTTGGCAGAAATATAAAATTTCTACCACATAATCTCAGGATTCCCAAAGGATCGATGGTGTTTTCAGAATAAGTTGTTAACTTTAAAGTGATTTTTAACATTACAGGAGGATTTTTGGAATAGTTCGTCTTTGTTTTACTTTCTCAGATTAGCCATTTCTTCTGATCAGAAATTAAAAGAAAATGTAACATACAATTGTAGATTCCTAGAATGTGCCTGTGGTGGAAGTTCTTTTTAAGTTTTCTCTCTTTCAGAATATTTTTATTGACTGTTCAGAATACCACCAGAAAAAAAGTGGGAGTTAGGGGCATTGCAGAGGGAGAGAAGTGATAATTATTTTAGTTAAGTTTCCTTTAAGATTTTCTTAAGAATCTTTACAGCATACCCATTTGTAGAGCTGAACAAGGCAAAGGTTAGGCCCCAAGCTTGCTTTCTCAATAGGAATCTTGATCTTTTTCAGTGGGAGGAATAAGCCTTCCTAGTATTTCTGGAGTGGCAGATAATCCTCTTGGGGGCTCCCGTTGCTTAGTAGAGGACTGTATACTCAGCAAGCATTTAGTAAATGATGATGATTTTAGATACAGGAGCAGCCTTTTCACTTGTTTAGAATAATATTGTTTTGACTGAGTTTCCTTCCTGACCTCTCCCACCTGAGGACATCATGCCAAGGTAAAATACATATTTCCCTTAAAAGTTTTTTTCAGTCTTATGCTATTTATATATTACAGATGCCATTTGATTTCTAAAAGATTCTTACTGTATTAATACTCTGGCAGAGCTGGTCCTGATGCATATTCATGGTGAAAACCACCTGATTCCTTATTTTGATAGTGAAACTCAAAATTAAGGGAAGAAAAAATGAAATGTCTATCCTTTTAACTGAGATAGTTCAAGTCCTTCAGATAGTTGACCTACATTTTAATGATGATAGTGGGACATATATAAGCAGCAGATCTGTTTTCTCTGATAGAATGAGGGATATGCTTAAATTAGAGGAATTTTCATATATTTTTGGGTCTCTATTGTGTGATAAAATCTGTTCTAAATATTTTAAATAAGGTTAGTAGACTACTATCTTTCTAAAGCTCAAAGCTCTTCATTGTGAGCTCCAGAACACTAACAGTTGTTAAATTTACTCTTCTAGGAGAATACCTCATTTAAAAGAGTTAAGGATGCCTACTACTGTTCATTAAACTATGACCTATTAGCAATCTTAGGCTAACTTCTTTTGTGTAGTGAATTTTCAGGTAATAAAAAAGAATCACTTTGCTGATTTTAATTACTCAAGTGAAAATTTTCAGTTACCGTGTTAAGATAGGGACATATATGCTCTCTTTTATATATGTAAATGCCAGAAAATGCTGTTAATAGGACAAGTGACAATCCCTGTGGGATCATATTGGGATAAATTAAATGTTATATTTATCAATCCTATTTTTTAAATATCTGAGGCACGTGGATCACTATTTCCAAAATATCTCTTATGAATATTATATCTTGCATTGAATGTTAGAGAGAATATTGTGCTGAATGGACAGTTTGTCTAATCCAGTAAGACATTTTGTGTGCTTCTATAGCACCATTGTAATGTGTGAGGATTGAGGGGAAATGGAAGGGCAAGGTCACCATAGATTATTTCTACCTACTCACCCCATACAATTGATCCCTTCCCTGCCTGAAACATGGACAAGGGTGTCTTTCTTATTCCTTTTCTTCCTCTGCCCAGAGGGAGTCAACCACAGTCCCACCACCATCACTGACTGTGGAAGCACACTGGAGACTTCGGTGTTATGGGGGATGCCCTCTTTGGCTGGGGGTGGGGTGGGGAGAGGGGGCTGTTATGCCCAACTAAAAAGAAGTGCCTCTGGTCTGTTCATTCAGCATCTATTTGTTGGGCATGTCAAACCTTGCCGGTGTTGCACCTGATTGAGACTGTGAAGGAAATCTATGTGGATATCGGGAATTGGAAAGCCTTGGTTCCAGTGTTGCTGCTGATGCCAGTGTTCTGGTCTATGTCAGCTTCCTTCTGATGGGACAGGACATAAGGAATTGTTCTGATGTGTCATTTCAGCTGAGAATTTTGGTTTCTAGGTGATAGTGCTACACAAAGAAACAGGAAAAGAATTCCCATCAGGGAGGATTTCCATGGGAATCAGAACTTTTGCTATCATTGTTTTTTTTTTTCCCCCTTCTCTTCTTCACCCTCTACTTCAGCAAGTAGCCTTTCCCAACCACCACCACCTTCCTTCTAAGATTATCTCCAGTTTGTAGGATCTCTATCTCATTTGTCAAGTTGTATTAATTTGCTTGTTTGTCTCTCCTATGAGACTGTGAGCTTTTTGAGGAAAAGAATTGTCTTCTGCCTTTCTTTGTATACCCAGAGTTTATCGCTGTGCCTGGCACATAGTAAGTACTTAATAAAATGCTTACTGGCTGATTGGTCAATAATAGAATTTAATAAAAGTACTTAATAAATGTTTGTGAATTTAACTATCCCAAGACCTTCTGCCCCTTCCCCTAGGAATTTAATATGACAGCAGTTGGAATGAATATAAGGGAGTTTGAATAGTCTCTTAGGTAAGAGAAACTTAGAAAAGGATAATAACAGGCCAGTTCCAATGATCTTGTGAAGAAGAGAGCCATCTATACCCAGAGAGAGGACTGTGGGAACTGAGTGTGGATCACAACATAGTATTTTCACTTCTTTTGTTGCTATTTGCTTGAATTTTATTTTCTTTCTCATTTTTTCCCCTTTTTGATCTGATTTTTCTTGTGCAGCAAGATAATTGTATAAATATGTATGCCTACATTGGACTTACATATATTTTTACCCTGTTTAACTTGCCATCTAAAGAAGGGGGGCATATTGAAACACAAGGTTTTGCAAGAGTCAGTGGTAAAAAATTATTCTTGCATATGTTTTAAAAATAGGGAGCTTCAATTAAAAAAAAAGAAAATAGAAGAAATTTGGGCCACCTATAAATGATAAATGACTCTGCTAATTATTTAATTCTTTCTTTACATAGAGGGCTTTTTAATTATGTTTAAGGAAGTCCCTTCACATGTGTTGATAAAACTCATTCTCAAATTTTTAAAAAAAGGAAGAAAAGGAGAATAAGAAATCATTTGGTATTGCCTAGCATCCCTGTTTTTATTGCTCACAGATGAGTGAGTTTCAATAAATACTTTTTACCAAATTTTTATGTATAATGTTGTACTCAGAAACATTTCTCACTTCTAAGCCTGACCCCTTTCCCTATTTTTCTTTCTTAATGTGCCTAGACTTTGCTGCAACTGTCACCTGACCCGATTCATCATTTCCTTACCATGATCATTCCTCTTCTTTGGACCTCAGTTCCTTCTTTAAAATGGAGGCTTGGATTCAAAGATTGCCACCAACATAAAATTCTCCTTTGCCTATGCTTTATTGCTGATGGTCTTTTTGAATTTAAATACTTAGCCATAGAAAAGCATATAAGGATAACCAGAGTATAATTTTATAATTGTGAGAGGAGGATTTACTCTGCAAAGTTCACTTGAGTTTTAGAGTAGATTGGCAGGGGAGAGAGGACTAGACCTATTTTGTCTGGCTCCAAGGTCAGGGGAGTGTTAGATGGAAATGGCAGGATGGCCCTTCCAGGCTTGAGGTCCCAAAGCTTCCTAACACTTAGAGCTGTCCCCTTAGAAATCTTCAAAGTAGAAGCCAAATGCCCACTAGTCAGATACCTGACAGTGGGCATTCTTTAAATGCTACCACCTGGCTGCTGACTCTGTGATTCTGGATCCTGTGTTTTAGGCTGTCGTTACTGAATTCAATAGGGAACAGAGCAGGTACTCCATTTTAAGTGGATTTTCTTTCTTCCATGTAGAGCATCAAACAGTATTGTATTATAGTCCCAATTCAGACTCTTTTCCATAGTTTCTCTCCAGTAGCTGCTTCTGCTCTTCAAATTAGAAAGACATTATTATGAATCTCCTTTCTTCCAGTGCTTTGCCTCTCATAAGTGGACCTCTGACCTTACAGAAGAACATACTGTGCAGGCACTGTGCTGTAGAAAATTAGACCCACAGTCAGGTAGAGCAATCTCTGGAGTAGTAATAAGTGGGCTAGAGGTCCTTAGTTCAGAAGGCAGGAGCTATGTGGTTTGCACCCTTACCAATAATGGCCGAGCACATAAGCATTTCAATTGTTGTTATGAGGAAGAATCATATTGTTTCCTTCTTTAGCCCAATATGATTTTTTTTAAAAATTACTAGGTTGGCAGATTAAAGAATGTTACAGATACACCATCTGGTTTTCCAAAAGATGTTTGAGTAATATTTTTCATAATACCCTTGTGAATAAGATGACAGGCCTGTCAGTTGGATTTGCAGCTATTTCAATAATTTGTACTGAAAAATACTCATTAATGAATTGATGTTAATCTTACAAGTTCTTTAACAGTCTGCTGCCATAGGATTTTGACTTGGATATGTTTGATTGAGTATCATTATGAGTGATGCAAAGATTGCATGTGTCACATGTGACACAAAACTGGTAGAAATAAATACCTCACATACTGGATTTAGGAGTCTTAAAGATGGGAACAAGCCAGAATAATAGGCCAAATCTTAAAAAGATAAAAATATCATAGGGACATATGTACATTTTGAACAAGGAAATGTGCAGCTAAATTGAATTGCCTGCAAGCGCAGTATGAGTCACTAGGACAACAAAAATGAATGCGATCTTGGGTTCCGTTAATATAGCTATAACATCCTAAATGACAATTAAAATAAACCAAAAAATCATACAGCAAAAAAATTAGAGTAGCCCCTGTAAGTTCTTCCTTCAGAGCAAATTTGAATCCCACTTGAATTACTGGTATCAATTTGTGTGGCCATTGTTTATAAGAAAAGGCCTGCCTAAGGCATGATGTTGATTGAGTTCAAGTCCTTCTTACCTGGTCTGGAGGGTAGGCAAGAATGTTCTCATTGTACAATTGGAAGGCCAACAGAGTCATGCCAAAGAACAGTCATCTCTGTGTCTCTCTTTGGCATGCTTTTAATGAGTTGTGTGTTATTAGCACTTGCCTTTAAAGCTGACAGAAATAGATATTTGGCAGCAAAAACAGTTATTAAAAACCAAACATGGTTTTAAAAATCTTGGGAAGTACAGAATAACTTGGGTGTGAGGACTTTTTGGTAACTCTTTTTCTTATTAAGTCAAGGAGAACGTATTGGGGGTGGCAAGGAGCTATAGTAAAGAATTTGTGGTTTTTGGGTGATAGTATAAATCAATTCAGTTGAGTGGATGACTTTTTAATTACCCTACTAGGATTGAATTAGATGGTTTTTGAATCCTGACTTCTCCTTCATACTTTTGCTCTTCCTGGCTACATTCTTCTAGGATTAGGTTTTTCATAAATATTTACCATTTGAGAAATCCATGCCACCACATATTCTTTTTTAAATCTTTTTACCATTTTTTGTCCAAAAAATTCATGAAAGTACAGTGATTTGTGAATTTTAAAGAATATCATAAGGATTATCCTAATTCCTAATTCTGGTTTGGAGTTTCCTAAATCTTATTTATTCATCTCCCCTTCCCCCCCCCAGAATCTTTTGCCTAGATATTGTTTCATGGCACAGAAAGGCAAACATACAATGAAATACAGCTTTTGATACCTGTTCAATGGAGTATTTTAGAACTACATACATTATTTTTTTTTTTTTTTTTGCTTTTTGCTGAGGCAAATGGGGTTAAGTGACTTGCCCAGGGTCACGCAGCTAGGGAATGTTAAGTGTCTGAGACCAGATTTGAACCCAGGTCCTCCTGACTTCAGGGCTGGTGCTCTATCCACTGCGCCACCTAGCTGCCCCGGAACTACATACATTATTAATAATTATTAGAAGCATGATATAGGGCAGAGGTGCCAAATTTACAATTCCCCTCCCCAATTCCTGTCCAGGTCTAAGTCCAGAGGAACCAGATTACAGTGTAATTGGGAAATATTTAACAAAATAAATAATTATTTAAGAAAATAAATACAAATACAGTACAATAGTGTGGTGAGAGAGGAAGCTAACATTAGAGCATTGGAGAATGTTCCTGCTAGGAAGGAGAAAGAAACTAGCTGAAGAAAAAAATGGGACAAAGAAGTAAATAGAAAAAGGAGAAACCAAAGGCAGCAACCTCATAGAAGCTCAAGGAAGAGAAAAGCACTTCAGAGGAGATGGCTAGTGTTATCTGTTGCCACAGAGAATAAGGTTTCATGAATTCTAAATAAAAGCCAATGGATATAGAAACAAAGAGATCATTAGTGGCTTTTTGAAAGATCACAGTTTTATTGGAGTGGTAGAAAGGGAAGGCAGCAGAGATTCTGAGAGAGAGAGCATAAGCATGGGTAATTTTTCAACAATGAATCTTGCAAAATCTGTTCCAAATTTTTCCCTCCTTCCCCCCACCCTCTTCCCTAGATGACAGGTAGTCCCATACATGTTAAATATGTTACAATATATGTTAAATCCAGTATATGTATACATAGTTACACAGTAATCTTGCTGCACAAGAAAAATCGTCTCAAGAAGGGGAAAAAAATTGAGAAAACAAAATGCAAGCAAACAACAACAGAAAGAATGAAAATGCATTGTTGTGGTCCACCATCCTCTCTCTGGGTGTATATGGCTCTCTTTATCACTGAACAATTGAAACTGGTTTCAATCATCTCATTGTTGAAGAGAGCCATATCCATCAGAGTTGATCTCCTGGTTCTGCTCATTTCACTCAGCATCAGTTCATGCAAGTCTCTCCAGGCCTCTCTGAAATCATCCTGCTGGTCGTTTCTTATAGAACAATAATATCCCATGACATTCATATACCATAATTTGTTCAGCCATTCTCCAATTGATGGGCATCCATTCAGTTTCCAGTTTCTAGCCACTACAAAAAGGGCTGCCACAAACATTTTTGCACATGTGGGTCCCTTTCCTTCCTTAGAGATCTCTTTGGGATATAAGCCCAATAGAAACATTGCTGGGTCAAAGGGTATGCACAGTTTGATAACTTTTTGAGCATAGTTCTAAATTGCTCTCCAGAATGGTTGGATCCGTTCACAGTTCCACCAACAATGTATCAGTGTCCCAGTTTTCACACATCCCCTTCAACAATCATCATTATCTTTTCCTGTCATCTTAGCCAATCTGAGAGGTGTGTAGTGGTATCTCAGAGTTGTCTTAATGTGTATTTCTCTGATCAATAGTGATTTAGAGCACCTTTTCATATGATTAGAAGTCTCATTTAATTTTCATAGCTTTGATTGTTGTTGGAGTTTTCTTGGCAAAAATTCTGGAGTGGTTTGCCATTTCCTTCTCCAGCTCATTTGACAGGTGAGGACACTGAGGCAAATAGGGTTAAATGATTTGCCCAGAGTCACACAACTAATATCTGGGGCAAGATTTGAGCTCAGGTTTTCCTGGCTCTGTACCAGCTTTGGGAGTTAGGTAGTGTTATTATTACATTTTACAAAAAGAATCCAAAGACACTCTCTGTACTCTAGAAGTTTATAAACAAATTGGGGAGATAACATGGAAATAAATATATAGAAAGCAAGCTCTATCCAGGATAAAAATCACTAGAGGTTTTTGTTTTTAATAATAGCTTTTTATTTTTCAAAATATATGTGAAGATAGTTTTCAGCATTCATCCTTGCAAAATATTATGTTCTAAATTTTTCTTTCCTCCTCCCCAAGACAGCAAGTAATGCTATAATACAGGTTAAATGTGCAATTCTTCTCAACATTTTCACATCTATCATGCTGCACAAGAAAAACTAGATCAAAAGGGGGGGGAAATGAGAAAGGAAATAAAACCCAAGCAAATAGCAACAAAAGAAGTGAAAATGCTATGTTGTGATCCACACTCAGTTCCCACAATCCTCTCTCTGGGTGCAGATGGCTCTCCATCACAAAATCATTG
>JAJPUD010003551.1:0-32223 GCA_023553655.1 Myrmecobius fasciatus | reverse complement strand
TTTTTTTTTTTTTTTTTTTTTTTTTTTTTTTTTTGCTTTTTTGCTGAGGCAATTGGGGTTAAGTGACTTGCCCAGAATCACACTGTTAGGAAGTGTTAAGTGTCTGAGATCACATTTGAACTCAGGTCTTCCTGACTTTAGGGCTGGTGCTGTATCCATTGCGCCACCTAGCTGCCCCTGCTGGTCTTTTCTTACAGAACAATAATATTCCATGACATTCATATACTATAACTTCAGCCATTCTCCAACTGATGGGCATCCACTCAGTTTCCAGTTCCTTACCACTTCAAAAAGAGCTGCTACAAACATTTTTTCACATGTGGGTCCTTTTCCCTTTGTTATGATCTCTGGGATACAGACCCAGTAGTGATACTGCTGGATCAAAAGGCATGCACAGTTTGTTAGCCCTTTGGACATTGTTCCAAATTACTCTCCAGAATGGTTGGAAAATTTTACAACTCCACTAACAATGTAGTAGTGTTCCAGTGGAAATCTACTAGAGTTAAGAGGGGTTGGATAAGGCTTTTTATAGAAGTTGGGATTTTAATGGAACTTAAAGGAAGCCAGAGAGATCTTTAGTTGAAGTGGAGGAGGAAGTGCCTAGGATAGGTATGGGGGTAAACTGGAGCAAATGACCAAAAGTTGAGAATGGAGTGTCTTGTTTATAGAAGAACCAGGAGGCCAGTATCACTGGGTGGGAGAGTAAGGAGTAAGCAGTCTGAAAAAATAGATTAAAAAGTTTGGGAACCTGCTCTTTCATTTGAGGGACAGCTAGGTGCTACAGGGATTAGAAAGAATACCAGATCTGGAGTCAGGAAGACTTAGCTTTCTGAGTTCAAATCCAGTCAAACCCGTTTCTAAAATTGGGATTTCTCATGAAACAGATTGCTGATTAGTGTCAGCACTGAACCAGGGAAAAGAGCCCAAAAACAAATTTAAAGAATTAGTAGAATGAAAGGGAGCTTAAGGATGGAATTTTCTCCAAGTATCAAAAATTTTCAGTGAAAGCTTGTCTTGATTTCAGATCTAGGCTTGGGAATGAGAATCTTGGTGAAGCTCCTCTGCTGCTAAGTTGACAATCTATAAAATTCAAATGGTGTAATGGAAAAATCAAAGTCTTGGAACCTTAAAAGGAACATCTTCCTGAGAAATACTCATCACAAGGGAACTGTTTTGAAGAGAGTGATTGGAGCCCATCTAAACACATGGAAATGTCATGAAGTCTGCTTAAAAATGGGTCAAACTTTTGGCAGCAAGTCTTAAAGCTGTGAAGAACATGTGTGAACATTCTTTCCAAGAAGGAGAGCATAGTTCTAATAAAGAAACAAATGGTACAAATTCAGATTGAAACTATACAATTAAACAGTGATTGAAAAATAGTTGTGCTGGGGCGTGGAATCATCCAACCAAAACTAAAGTCCTTGTGCATTATATCTGACAAGTAGCCACCCACCCTATTTAAGGACCTCCAGTGAGGGAGCAACTCCCTGCCTCAGAGCAGTCCATTCATTCTCCTATAGAATCATTCTCATTTTTGTAAAGTTTCTATTTATATCAAGCCTAAATTTGCTTCTGCAGTTAACACTATTGCTTCCAGGTCTGCCTCTGATTCCAAGCAGAAGTAGCCAGATCCCTCTTCTAGTTGACAACCCTTCTAGCACTTGGAAACAGCTCTCCTGTTCAAAATTCAGTTTGTGCCAGGGTAAAGATCCCAGGTCATTCAGCTGGTGTTCAAAAGGTCTAAACTTAATGGCATTCATCACCTGATTGCTCTCCCTTAGAAATTCTTCAGACTTTTTAAATATGTGGTTTTAAAAAAAAAAAAAAAAAAAAAAGGAAGGAAGAAAACAAGTAATCTAATAAGTCATCTATTCATACTTATTCCCCTGCACAGTATGGAAGGGGAATACGTGAGGGAGTAAACTTTTCTTTAGCACCTACTATGTGCTAAATACTAATTGCTCTATAAATATCTCATTTGAACCTTAAAATAACTTGGTAGTTAGATGCTAGTATTGTCCCCATTTTACAGTTGAGAAAATTGAGACAAAGAAGTTAAACTGCCTAGATGGCCCAAAAATGTTCTGAGGAAGAGTATAATGGAAATACCACCTTTCCTTTACAATCTTTCCCAGCTGTTAACTCATTGAGTTTGTCATCCACCATTTCCAGTTTTGCTCTCAAGGTTTATTTTCCCCTCCACTCCCATCCCAAAACTGTTAACTAATCACTACTTGTACTTTGTGTAGTCAACTTTCTGGTATTAAATATAAGACTTTTAATTTATCCCTATTAAATATCATCTTATTTTGATTCATCCCACGATTTTTTGAATTTCATGTTATCTTTCCATCCCAGTTTTGTGCCATCTGCAAATGTGAAAATTGTGCTTTTATCCAAGTCATTGAGAAAAATGCTGGCGAGCACAAAGCCAAGTAGAGATCCCTAGGATACCAGGGTCCTGCCTTTAGGGAGCACACATTGGTGGGGAGAAAAGGCATAAACATGAAAAATCAAATCAGCACGTGAAACAGTTGTAAAATCTTCATGTGATGATATCTTTAAAAAACCAGTGGCTGACTATATAAATTAGAAAAGAGAGCATTCAGTCTTAGCTAAGTAATCAAGAAAGGTTTCTGGGAGAAGATACCACTTCAACTGGGCCTTGACAGAAAGCAATGAGGAGAACATATGCTATCTGGGAAACAGCCAAAAAAAGGGATTCATAAACAAGTCGGCTAGAGCAGTGGTTTATTGGAGGGATGAGGAGGCCTATTCTTCTGGGGATTCTTATATAAATGATAGACTTCAAAATTGACCAAGATCAATGGAAAAGAGCCAGCAAGAGATGGAGAAAGAGAGCAAAATCCAGGAATTAAAAATTTCCTGTTTGTATTTGTAAATAAGAGGCAGTTTGGTCTAATAGATTTTGTACAGGTCAGTCTTAGAGTCAGGAACACCTAGGTTCAGAGCCTGCCTTTGACACTCTGGGTCAGTTGTCCATTCCTCCCATCCCATTCAGCTTTCTGAAACTGGCAGTCTGAGAAGGGCTCTTAAAATTTGATAGGCGGAGTTCTCCTGCACACTACTGTCAGTTTCAGCCCCTTCAGAAGTGGTGGAGCTCTTCTCTTGAGCTCTTTCCTTGTGGAACATTCATCATTTCAGTCAGTAGATTTGTGTTGAACATGAAAATCCTCACAGCAACAATTAGATGTACAGAGGATCCAGCCGGGGCGGTCTTGCCTGAAGCAGATGTGAACCAAGCTAGATAACAGACCTTGTCTCTGGCTGATTTTGTCTTTTTTAACTACGTTTCAGCAACTAGTTGAGCATTGTCATTTGTGGGCTTATGGATTTATTCTGCAAGTTGAAGGAAAGAACTTTCTTTTAAAATGTATTCTAACCAGTAATTTCAGTGATAATTATTCCATTGGTTTTTAATTTAATTGTTTTTTAACTCTTAAAAACCAGAATCTTCTAGAAATGCTTGGATATAGTTTTTCTCTTTTTTTTCTCTAGGGCCTATTCCCTGGTGGATTCCAGTCAAGTGTCAACGTTTCTGATTTCCATTCTCCTTATCGTCTATGGCAGCTTCAGGTAATGGGCTTTTTGAATTTTTGTTGTTGTTGTTGTTTTGTTTGAAGAATAAATACTTTCCCATAGAAAGATGGGAACTGGTTGAGCCAGTGTTGAGTCTTCTTAGTAGATAGATCTTGAAGGCCTTGTCTGATAGTCAGGACAGCTCTGGGTCTGGGCTGTCTAGCCCTAAGTGCTATAACATCACACTGCTCCCTTTCCTTCCCTGTTCTGAGCTTTCTTCTGGTAACCCTGTCCCCCTGCCTCCAGGTGTCTCCAGGCCACCTGTAGCCCTTTTCTGGGCCAATTAGGAGGCAGTAATTTTACTAGTGAGAGGGCCTTTCCTATTTTCCATGGACTTCAGACTTTCCTCTGTGGTTTTAAAATGGAAGAAGTAACTCACTGAATTTCCTGATTAGTATTTGATTATCTATACAGATTTCTCTTCCATAAATCTTTTCTCTGATGCCTTATCATAGCATAGAAGTGACCCTGAGTGCTCAAAGGATTAGTTTGCAAAGCATTAGTGTGGGCAGACAACACCAGACTTAAAATATGTACCTGCAATGCCTGACCAGGCAGACAACTTGAAAGACAAAGACTCTATAATTACAAAATTTATTTTTTTAAATTTCATGTAGAATATAGTCACTTAAGAATTTAAAACTTTTATTGGAAGATGTGGCATACTTTCTGAATTGAAGAAATTTAGATATTTCCTTTAATGTAACTTTCATTAGGTTCCACAAAAGCATTATCCAATTCTTTGGAATTTTGTTACACTTTTGCTTATTTTATAATTATACTAAAAGGTTTTGCCTCTTTGCTGTAAAAAAATATAGTTTGAGAGTTTAAAAAATTATTTGAGTGAAAAATTATTAGAGATTTTTTTTAATTCCTTTTTTTCCCCTGAGGCAATTGGGGTTAAATGACTTGCTCAGGGTAACAGATTTTGCTTTTTGCTGAGGCAATTGGGGTTAAGTGACTTGCTCAAGGTCACAGAGCTAGAGAATGTTAAGTGTCTGAGACCAGATTTGAACTCAGGTCCTCCTGACTTCAGGGCTGGTGCTCTATCCACTGCGCCACCTAGCTGCCTCAGGGTAACAGATTTGAACTGAGTTCCTCCTGACTTCAGGGCTGATGCTCTATTCTCTGCGCCACCTAGCTGCCCCTTTTATTCCATTTTTAAGGGAGTTCCTAGCTCATTAGGGAAGAATATTAAGTTTTCTTGCTATGCTAAAAATAAATACATTTATAATTACACACGAATTGATTTTGAAGAAAGAAGTAGGCTACAGCTTCTTCCTGGTTAGTAGAGCTAACTGCATTTGTCAGAGAGAAGGGTTTCAGTAAGTCAGCAGGGAAAAATTTTACATGAGTTTTTCTTGCTCATTTCCCATGTCCTGCTTTGAAATTATATTATATGACATTTAATACCCTTACTCCTAAACCTTCCTTTTAGGGGAAAAAGGAGAGATCTCTCTCCATGTTCTGAGCAACTAAAGTATATATGAAATTAGGAACGAAGTCCTAGTATTCTCAAATGAGATCATATTTATGACAGCAGAGTGCTGGCATTTGTGGCAGTAATGTGGAATTGTATTCTGGCAAGGAAATAAAAGGGAGGGGAGAGGAAGAGATTTTAGAAGTCTACTTTTGAAACTGAAATGGACTTTAGATATCACTCAGCCTGAAGCCTCTATTTTATGAGTGAGGTGGCAGAGATCCACAGAGGTAAAGTAATTTACTTTAGATCAAAGCTCTAGTAAGTATCAGAAGTAGTATCTGAACCTGGGTCATCCTAACTACATTATGTCCAATTTTTCCTACACTACTAGTGACCTCCATCTCCCCTGGGACATTTGTCCTTCATGTGAACTAGACAGAGATGTAAAAAAGCAATCTTTCCTGGTAGGAGAAATTGGTTTTAAAGACATTTTTTCAGCTTACTTCTCCAAACTTAAAGAACTGAGAATTAATTGAGTGTCATGTGGCAGGAGGTCTCCACTGGATTCTTCCTTGACCTTTGTGCCATTTAACATTTTCATAAATGACCTGGATAAAGGCCTAGATGGTAACTTATCAGACTTGTGCATGGCACTGACCTGGGTTGGAAGAGCTGCCATAATGGAAGACAGTCCATTTTCTTTGGCTTTGGAAGTTTATGAAAGGGAATGATGCCCAAAAAGCCCAGAAAAATAGATTGTGAAGGGCATTTACACCTGAAGCTTCTTGAGCAGGGAAATAACGGGAATGGATTTGTCCTTTTGGAAAATGATTTGGCAGTCATGTGGAAGAATGATTTGAGAGATGAAAAAGTAGACACTGGCAATCCCAAACAAATTCACTTAGACTGTACAGTTGAGATATAACAAGGGCGGAGAGAAGGAATTGAATATAAGAGATGCCATGCAGGGATAATTGACTAGATTTGGCAATTGAATGTATTGTGGAGGAGGAGGGAATTGTGCTGCTGAAAATGCTGAGGCTCTGGAGTTGAAGGGCCAGAAGGATTCTGGGTGAAAAGACCCAGATTGTGTTGTCCAAGTCTTGAAACAGTCAGTGCTGAATTAATAAAATCACTTTATTTGCTAATACAGGGAATATTTTGGGGGATCATGGGAGATGATATTGCTTCTTCTTCATCATCCCTGAGTTATTTATTTGTCCCTAAGAAATTTTTAAACTGCACAAAGTGAGGGGGAAAGGTCATATTGGAGGTTTGGGGTTTTGTTTTGTTTTTTTAATTAACAGAAATCCATTTTTTCTTCTTTTCATTCTGTCCCAACCTTCATTAAAGGGAAAAGAGAAAAGTCAAAATCCTTATAACAAATATGCCTAGTTTAGCAAAATCACCTCATTTGCAATGTTCAAAAATATTGTTTTCATTCCATACCCTGAGTCACTCATCTTTGTCAGAAGATTTCATTGGTCCTCTGGAATTATATAGGTGGTCAAAATGTTGTCAGTTTTTAAGGTTTTCAGAGTTGTTTGTGTTTACATTGTAGTAAATAGTGTTTAAATTGTCCTTCTAGTTCTGTGGTTTCATTTTTCATCAGTTTACACAGTTCTTCTAAAGTGATTGTTTTCATAATATTGTTATTATAACCAATAGTTGTAATATATAGCAGGCAGATAGTTGGTCCAGTGGAGAAAGTGCTGGGCCTGGGGTCTAGAAGACCTAAATTCAAAACCAGCCTCAGGCACTTACTGGGTAACCATGGGTAATTCACTTCACTGCTTTCCGCCTCAGTTTCCTCGAATATAAAATAGAGGCAATAATAGCACCTACCTCCCAGCATGATTATAAGGATCAAATGAGATATAATAATAAAAATATTTAGCACAGTAGCTAGCACATAATAGGTACTTAATAAATGTTTGTTCCCTTCCCCTTATAAAGTTTTTTTTGGTTCCATCCAAATTCTGCTTGCATCACTTTATCCACATTTTTCCATGTCTCTCTGATATTATTTTTCCCCTCATTTCTTATAAAAAAATAGTATTCCATTACATTCACATCCCAATGTTCAGACATTCCCCAATTAGAGGGGATCTCCTTAGTTTCCAGGGTTTTTTGCCACCACAAAAAAGATATACTGTAAGTATTTTTGCCAATCTGATGGATATGAAGTGGAGCTTTGAAATTGCTTTAATTTGTCGTTCAATCATACCCGACTCTTTGTAACCCCTCTTGGAGTTTTTTTGACAGAGATACTGGAGTGATTTGTCATTTCCTACTCCAGCTCATTTTACAGATGAGGAAATTGTGAGGCAAACAAGTGTGACTTGCCCACGGTCACACAACTAGCAAGTGTCTGTGGCCACATTTGAGCTCAGGAAGATGAATCTTTCTGATTCCAGAGCTGGTACTTTATCTACTTTGTCACCTGGCTGCCCTCTTTCATTTATTCTTCTTTAATTATTAGTGATTTGAAGTGATTTTTTTTTTCCATATGGCTATAGATAGCCTGGCTTTCTTCTCTACTTGTTCATGTTATTAGATGAGGACTAGATCTAATTCTTATCAATTTTAATCTTGGAAATACTCCCTTTATTGGAGAAAATTTTCTGTAAAGATTTTTCTCCCAGTTAAATCGTTTCTCTTTTAATCTTAAGCTTTATTGGATTTGTTTGTATGTGAACTTTTTAAATTTACATATAATCAAAACTATCATTCTTATGCTCTCTTTCCCTTGTTTAGTGATATATCTTTTCTCTCTCCATAGATCATTTTGAGAATTATTGCTTTTAGTATGGTTTGAGTTCTGGTACCTTCTAGGTCCTTGAAAATAATTTTCCCTGAGATTGACCCAATTTGCCTGCATATGAATTTTGTTACTATTTTTTCCTAGTTCTGTGGAGTTGTACTTTTGACAGTTTGATTCCTAGTTATTGAATAAGCAAATTAGTTTAGATTGGAGATTTTTGAAGAAAAAAAAGTGATTGTAAGAAGTAAAATATATGTATGCCTTTTCAAAGTATTCTAGTTTAAAAGCACAGTGTATTAAGTATAATTTTGTTCCTTTGTAAAATCATCTTTTAAAATTTTTGGTTTATCATCTTTACATTCAAGGGTTCTGATAAAGGTCTCATCTCAAAAATATATAGAGAATTGTCTCATATTTATAAAAATTCAAGCCATTCTCCAATCAATAAATGGTCAAAGGATATGAACAGACAATTTTCAGAGGATGAAATTAAAACTATTTATAGTCATATGAAAAGGTGCTCCAAATCACTGTTGATCAGAGAAATGCAAATCAAGACAACCCTGAGGTACCACTTCACACCTGTCAGATTGGCTAAAATGACAGGAAAAGTTAATGATGAATGTTGGAGGGGTTGTGGGAGGGCTGGGACACTGATGCATTGTTGGTGGAGCTGTGAACGGATCCAGCCATTCTGGAGAACAATTTGGAGCTATGCTCAAAAAGTTATCAAACTGTGCATACCCTTTGACCCAGCAGCATTTCTATTGGGCTTATTTATATCCCAAAGAAATCATAAAGAAAGGAAAAGGCCCCACATGTGCAAGAATGTTTGTGGCAGCCCTTTTTGTAGTGGCTAGAAACTGGAAATTGAATAGATGCCCTTCAATTGGAGAATGGCTGAATAAATTATGGTATATGAATATTATGGAATATTATTGTTCTGTAAGAAATGACCAGCAAGATGATTTCAGAGAGGCCTGGAGAGACTTACATGAACTGATGCTGAGTGAAATGAGCAGAACCAGGAGATCATTATACACGGCAACAACAGTACTATATGACAATTAATTCTGATGGACATGGCTCTCTTCAACAATGATATGTTTCAAACCACCTCCAATTGTTCACTGAAGAAAGCCATATACACCCAGAGAGAGGGATGCGAAATGTGGACCACAACATAACATTCTCATACTCCTTGATTGATGTTTGCTTACATTGTGTTTCCTTTATCCGATATATCGTTTGTGTAGATAAGATTTTTCTTGCACAACAATGATAAGTTTGGAAATATGTATACATATATTCGATTTGCCAACATTTTAACATAATTAACATGTAGTGGATATCCTGCCATCTAGGGAAGGGGTGGGGAAGTTGGGGGGAAAAATTTGTAACGGAAAGCTATGTAAGGGTTATTGTTGAAGAATTACCCACACATATGTTATGCCAATAAAATAAAATTTAAAAAAAAAAAAAAAGAAAGAAAAAAAATAAAAAAAAAATTTTGGTTTATTAGTGAGAGGGAATATAATATAGTGGTTAGCACCAGACCCAGATTTAGGAACTACCTTGAGTTCAAATCCACCCTTTGATACATCCTGGCTATATCACCCTCACCCTCATATCAAACTTGATTCAGACAATTGAGGTCCTTTACCAAGAGCTTCCCCTTTTTTCCTCTTCTTCATCTCATATCACTCAGATGTCTTCTCCCTTCTCTCCTTTACAGTGGTTTTGGCTAAAAAGGGAGCCTTTCTCTTTGCCAAGGCCCACCCTTCGAAGGCTTCCTGCCTCCTCCAGCCAGACGCTCTCACTACTAGCCCTGCACTCCTCCGTCTCAACTGTGTGCAGGCTCCTTCATCACTGCATGCCCATACCTCCCTCTATGCTGTTCGTTTTTCCCCTTCTCAACCTGACTCCTTGAAAAATCCTTTTTCTATTTGGTGTGTCTGCTTCCTCTTTCCTAACTCCTTTGTAATCTGCTGTCAGTGAGGGAGGACAGGAGACAGGACACAGACTTTGGATACTTGTTCAATTTAATTTGCAAACAGAATTTCCCTAACAAATTGTTTTTTACCAAATCATGGCTTGTAAGCTGTATATAGAAAACTCAGGGATAAAAAGCACTGTTCATTGTGGAAAGCCTTAAATTACATGATTGCATCAGAAAAGTACAGGAGGTAGAAGGCTAATGCTGTGTTAGACTCTACTCTGGAGCTCTTGGAGCTGTGGAAAACATGGATTTAAAAACAAAACCAAACCCACTGGATTTCAGCAACTAGAGAAAATAGAATAAATTTGCCATGAAAGCCTTTCTATCATGCTTGATACAGGATAGAAGGACCCAGGAGACAGGACAGTTTATCTCTGATTCCTGCTTACTTCACTGAACTTGTCACCTCCTTTGACTTTAGGTTCAGATTCTTCTTCTGTATTCTTGGGTCACTATAGATTTTTTCATTTGCTTAAAAAAGGTGCTTTTTTCCTTTTGTGACATGTGCATCTTTATACCACTTTAAAATGAGCTCTTCACTCAAGACTTCAGCTTCCTGGGAAAATGCCATGACTTTCTGGAAGTCTTTTGTGAAGTGACTATTACCATAACAGTCCTCCTGAACCTTCCGTCACAGACTGACCTGGAGAAGTAAAGGTGGTGCGCAAAGGGCTGTCCACTAGCTCCTCCTTTCTGTGAGTTACACTTTGACCAGACTGTGCCCATGATCTGTGATGTTGTTTTCTTCCTGTCCTCTTTGACATACACAGTTATATTCTTAAATGGATCACCATGTGACTTTGTTCTTGAAGTTTTTTGGTAGCCCTTTTTATGAGCTCCTGTGGTTCACTGATTCTGAACATATAGACAGTTCCCTTAGACCTGCTACGATAAACTATTTTGTGCAGTGCTTTTCTTTGCTTCTCAGGAGGAAGTAGTGCCATTTGAAAGGTCTGCTGACCTTTCAAAAACTGGCAGTTACTGCACTGATACCTTTTTCATTTTTCCACTATTAAATAGCTTTAACCAAATGCTCATTTTCTTTTCTTTTTTTTTTCTTTTCCCCAAATGCTCATTTTCAAGGCTGTTAAGAATAGATGCATTAGGGGCAAGTCCTTTTTCAGTGTATTTGTAACATCCAATTCACCTGTTGAATACCTGGGAACAGGAAGGCTGGCTTGCTCTCTAGGTTTGTGCCACAAGTACCCATCCTGTGCTCATGTACACCACTTGGGACCAGCACAGCACCAACCATCAGGATAGCAGAGGGTTTCTACATAACAGCCATTATCAAGTTTTGCTGCAGAAGCCCCAAGAAGTTTTGCTATTCGGTATGAAACTATACCCAAAGGGTTATACCCTTTGGTTCAGCAGTGTCTCTACTGAGCCTTTATTCCAAAGAAATCATTAAAAAGGGAAAAGGACCCATGTGTGCAAAAAAGTTTGCAGCAGCCCTTTTTGTAGTGGCAAAAAACTGGAAACAGTGAATGCCACTCAGTTGGAGAATGGCTAAATAAGTTATGGTATATGAATGTTACAGAATATTATTGTTGTATAAGAAATGATCAGCTGGATGATTTCAGAGAGACCTGGAGAGACTTATGTGAACTGATGCTAAGTGAAGTGAGCAGAACCAAGAGAACATTATACACAGCAACAAGATTATGTGATGATCAATTGTGATGAACATAGCTCTTTTCAACAATGAGGTGATTCAGACTAGTTCCAATAATCTTGTGATGGAGAGAGCCATCTGCACTCAGAGAGAGGACAGTGGGGACTGAATGTGCATCACAACATAGTATTTTCACCTTTCTGGTTGTCTGCTTGCTTTATTTTCTCTCTCATTCTTTTCCTTTTTGATTTGATTTTTCTTGTGCAGAATGATAATTGTGGAAATACATAATAGAAGAAATGCACATGTTTAATGTATTTTGCATTACTTGTCATCTGGAGGAGGGGGGAGGAGAGAGGGGAAATTTCCACAGTTATCATGCTGCAGAAGAAAAATCAGGTCAAAAAGGGAAAATATGAGAAAGGAAAAAAGTAAGCAAACAACAGAAAGGTGAAAATACTATGTTGTGATTCACATTCGATCTCCACAATCCTCTCTCTGGGTGCAGATGGCTCTCTCCATCACAAGTCTTTTGAAATAGTCTGAATTGCCTCATTGTTGAAAAGAGCCACATCCATCAGAATTCATCATCGCATAATCTTGTTGCTGTGTACTGTGTTCTCCTCACTTCACTTAGCATCAGTTTATCTAAGTTTCTCCAAGATTTTCTGAAATCATCCTTCTGAGTTCTTTTTCGGGATGCAGATGGCATTTTCTGTCCCTAAAGCAATCTCTATTGAGATTGCTTTAGATCACTGAACCACTGAGAACTATAGTTGACCATCACATATTCTTGCTGTAATTGTGTACAATGTATTTCTGGTTCTGCTTGTTTCGCTCAGCATCAGTTCATGTAAATCAGAAAGGTAATCCTCAGTTGGAGAATTTTACTTTGTCATAAGTGCTAAACTAAATGGTTTTCAGGGAAACATTGGGAGAGTTGAATGAATGGATGTAGAACAAAAGGAGCAGAACCAGGAGAAGAGTGTATACAAGAGCAACAACATTGCAGAGTTCAGAACTCTGACCCAGGCCTTGGCTAACCAAGATTGTGAGGAGTGGGAGGCAATGGGGTCAGGATGCAGAAGGAGTTCATTGCCAGTCCTCAAAACCACTCCCTCTCTTTCCAACCTCACCCTGATTTTATGATCAGGCCAAATTGGCCTGCCTGTCCCCAAGCCTTTTGCACTGGCCATCACCCATACCTAGACAACATTCCCTCTCTTCCTTTAAGATGCTGTCCAAGTATCATTTTCTTTATACATCTAGCCCAGCCTTCTTATTTAAGAAGAATGAATATTCATGGCACCTGAGTTTCAATCTGAAACCCATTCTAATCTGATAACAACTAATTGTACCTTTATGTTCCTGGTATTCCATTCTGTCCCTGATATTCCATTCTGTCATCTCTTCCCACTGGGCTCTGAGGGGACTCCATCTGGAGGCCAAAGTTGGAGGGATGTTCATCTCAAGTAAAGAAATTTCATAGTCCATGGAAATAGATGTGGAACAGTTGTGGGTGATGATCGGATCAAGGCTGTGCTCCCTCTGTGTGTGGCTATAGTGATAGGGGAGAGAGAGTCAAGGAATTGTTTGAGGGAATGCCAGCATGCTGAGGAATTGGGATGGAAACCTGGAAGGTAGGGACTGACCTTGTTGAGGTGAGGACAGCGTCTTAGGGATCAAAACCCCCAAACAACCTCCAAGGAGGAAAGGTCACTGAGACACTTACATGGTGATGAGAACAGCCTGAAAGTGAAGTGCCAGCAGTGAGTTGGGAAAGCAGAGCCAGAGCTCTTCAGGGCGTCCAGAGAAGCTGCAGAAGGCCAGGTTTAGTGACTCCTGACACCGGGAACTGGCCAAGGAGAGACCAAAGCAGTGGGGTGCAACATCCCGAGGCCAGCTGGCTTACCCTGGGGAGAAGAGAGCCTCTCCTCTTGTTTCCTTAACTGGTCTGATTTCTCAGCAGAGACCCTTGGTCTTCTTCTGTGATACATCATTACATGGAGTGTCTTTTCCTTGTTTTCTGCAGGTCCCTTAATATGGACTTTGAAAATCAAGATAAGGAAAAAGACAGCGGCAGTTCCTCTGGATCCTTCAATGGCAACAGCACCAATAATAGTAAGAAATGCAAAGATCCCACTCTCATTTGTCCACCTTTCTTTGTTTAGCCCTTCTACCCTTAAGCTATTTGTTTTCCAGGTTCAGAGGGAGATAATATAGGTCAGCAGTTAAAAAAACAAAACAAAACTCAGTGGTCTGTTTTGCTTTCACCTGAACTAAAAAATACTTAGAAAGTTCCATTTTTAAAATGTCTAAAAACTGTTTTGCTCTAATACTAACATTTCACAAAAACCAATCTACACAGCCTTAAGTTTCAGTGACTCCCTGAAGTTTGCAGTGAGGTAGGCTTCCTTTTTTTTTTTTTTTTTTAAATAGTTTATTTTTGTGTTTTTCCCCCCTGAGGCAATTGGGGTTAAGTGACTTGCCCAGGCTCACAGGCTAGGAAGTGTTAAGTGTCTGAGGCCAGATTTGAACTCGGGTCCTCCTGACTTCAGGGCTAGTGCTCTTATTCACCCCACCACCTAGCTGCCAATTGTTTATTTTCCAAATACATGCAGAGATAGTTTTCAACATTCACCCTCCGGAAACCTCATGTTCCAAATTTTTCACCTCTCCTCTCCTAGACAGTAAGTAATCCAATAATGTTAAACATGTGCAGTTCAGTGGTAGGCTTCCTTATAAATCATGCAGCACAGGAATGCTGGATGAAAATTCCCCAAGTATCATCTTCACCAAGATTCCTAAAAGTCCCTCCTAGCATTTCTCTGCTGATTATTGCTATTTTATAGCTTTAAGTTGAAAGAACTGCAAAGTTCTGTTAGTGGGAGAGATGTGCTCCATGTAAAAGGTCTGGAGAAAAATGAGGTCTGCCCAAGGTTCAAGAGACTTCACACAAGTCATCCCATCCTGGGTGCTCTGATTGACCCCAAGGAAACTGAAGCTGAGCCTCCTGCTCAGTTAGCTTAACCTCCCAAAACATCAGGAAGCAGAGGGGCTGTCCTGCATAGGTTGAGGGGTGGGTGAAATCATAGGTCTAGTACACACAAAAAAACAAAATAAAACAAAACTTCACATGTATCAATTCATTTGAGTTTTATAGTGAGTCACAAATAGAGCCTACAGATATTATACCCATTTTATAGGTGAAGAAACAGAAGTGTGGAGAGGTGAAGTCACACAGTTAGTGTCAGAAATAGAATTTGAATACAGGTTTTCTTGATTTCAAATCCAGCCCTTGATCTCTTCACTGGGCAGTTGCAGGATAGTGTCTGGGCAGCATTCATTGGGCACAGCAGGGGTCAGGCCAGTCAGAGAAACCTTTCTAGAGGTGAGTCTTCAGTAAAGAGGAGAAGATGAGAAACCATTCTAGACAACAGTGGTAGAGAGAGAGAGGCACAGCCAGCCATTGAAACAAGAATTTATTAAATGCCTGTTGTGGGCTATCTCAGGCCTTCCACAGACTTGACTTCAAACTAGAAGGGACCTGAGGGGACATTTGAAGGGAAGACCAGTTGATGTGGAAGAACTCCCATAGAATCTTAAACTTTTTGTTTGGAAAGAGCCTAAAAATCTCAATTTACAGATGAAGAAGCTTTGCAACCAGCATAATAAGGAATTAAATAATAAGGACTGGCGGCCTTAAATCCCAAAGTGAACAGATGTCATTTTCTCTGGTTAGCAGAACTCCATGGGGTTCTGAGGTGAGGGCAAGTTCTAGTTCTAGATCTCCCTTATGCTATGATGCTATGAAGTCACATAACCTCTTTGCCTCAGTTTCCCATCTGTTAAGAGTCCTGCTTTCCATATCAGAAGTAAGCAGGTTTTAGCTCTTGTGAGTGTGCCATTTAGCAGAATGAGTGGGAATAAGATGTGACAAGCACAAAAAATAGCCACGAAATCATAAAAGTTTAACCACTGTTTTATTAAGCTTATAATATGACACTGATCTCTGTCTAGGAAGAAATCCCTCACCACAAAGTTTAACAAATTTTGGAACAAACTGTCCCAGTAAGCTCCTAGAATCAAGCTTACTGTGGATCCCCTGTCAAAACCTAATTTTAAGGCAGAGCTGTGAGAGATCAGCCTGCTTCCTGCCAGCATGGAATCCAAATCTCTTGTACTCAAAAAAAAGCCTTTGAAGTCCCTTGTTGCCCAGAATGCACAAAATGACTCCGTATAAATTTTTATAAACTTGGTATGAAATAATGTCACTTCATCCAGTTCATAAATTTAAGAATCTGATTTTCCCCCCTAAATACAATTTCCAACTTGAAATAATTGTATATCAGGGCATTCAAAAAGTCTTAATGTAATTTGAAATTTTAATGACCATACTATCATAAATCTTTATAGTGGAGGAAAGTGATTTTTGTTTAGTCAGCCAGTTTCCATTCTCATACAAAGATTCATGTCTAATTGATGTCTTCCTTATTATAGGTGATAAGTTTTTTTTTCTTTAAGGCATTTTTATAACCACTTTGTCTTGTTTTCAGTTAATGATTTTTTTCCTCTTTCCCACCTCCCTTTCTTCTTAATTAAAAAAAAATCAAAAGAAAAAAACCTCATAGCAAATAGAGCTAATCTAGCAAAGCAAACTCTCACATTGGCCATGTTTTTTTAAAAAAAGGTCTCAAATCTGTACTCTGCATCCATCACATCTCGCCAGGAGCAGAGAAGCACATTTCATCTTTGGGCCTTTATAATCATGGTTGGTCAATACATTGATCAGAATTTTTAAGTCTTTCAGAGTTTTCTTTATAATATTATTGTTATTATGCAAATTGTTCTCATTCTGCTGTACTCTCCATCACTTTAATTTTTTCTGGAAACATCTATTTTCTCATTTCTTATGGTACAGTAATATTACATTATATTCATATTCCTTTAACCATTCTCCAGTATATGAATACCCTCTTAGTTTCCAGTTTTTGCTACCACAAAAAGAGCTGCTTTAAATATTTTTGTACATGGGGCTTCTTTTCCTCTTTATCTGATCTTTTTTGGATATCAGTCTAGTAGCAACATTGCTAGGTCAGAGGATGGGCACAGTCCAGATTGTTTTCCAGATTAGGTGGACCAGTACACGGTTCTACCAGCAGTGCTTCCCTGTACCCACTTTGCCACAACTAGAGCAGTGTTTTATAAAATGACAGTACACTCAGTAATTTTGATTTTGGTTTTTTGGGGGTTTTTTGCTTTTTGCTGAGGCAATTGGGGTTGTGACTTGCCCAGATTCACACAGCTAGGAAGTATCTGAGATCAGATTTGAACTCGGGTCCTCCTGACTTCAGGGCTGGTGCTCTTAACTACTGCGCCACCTAGCTGCCCCAGTAATTT
This sequence comes from Myrmecobius fasciatus, assembly GCA_023553655.1. Taxonomy (NCBI): domain Eukaryota; kingdom Metazoa; phylum Chordata; class Mammalia; order Dasyuromorphia; family Myrmecobiidae; genus Myrmecobius; species Myrmecobius fasciatus. The sequence goes on along the minus strand of JAJPUD010003551.1, from coordinate 15,422 downwards.
TAATTTTTTAAGGCAGAATTGGAGCCTTCTTACTCCCCAGTCCACTATTCCATGCTGCCAGTAATCATTTGTTGACTGCCCATCGCAAGTATGTGTTAAAGATGCATATATGACCTCAAGACACTTAACAGTTTAATTGGAAACAAAAGACATTTATTAAAATTTGTAGAATAGTAAAAGGCAGTGTAGGATACACGCCCAATGAATGGTAAAGTCTGCACCCGATATCAGAGAACATATCTTAATGCTGCTGCCTACCCTTTTCTGCTTTGGTGTGAAACTTGTTACTTTTCAGTTCAATTCTTGTTGCTTTTGGATATCAGAATTAATAAGACAACTTGCCTTCAGATCCTGAAAGGAAGTACACACACATACTTTTGATCTAGCAATCATGCACAGATGTTCCCCATTATTTTAATTATCACTGTTATTATTTGGAGAGTAAAACTTGGAAATCTCTTTATTACATCATAGTCTCTTGTCGTTCCATCTCTCTCATTTCCCTACCCTTCCTAATTCTTGTCGTTCTCAATGGGACTACTGTTCCCCCTGTCCCTCAGCATTCTTCCAGGCCAAAGCAGCCCATACTTCAATCTCAACTTTCCTCCCTTCCCATTCTTGATCTTGCAGTTAACAAATCTCAGCTCTGTACCATCATCTGCCCCCTCATTCTTGCCCTCTATCCTGTCTGTGCTCAGACCTTGTCAAATGCTGCCCTAGATCATTTACACTGTATGACCTCTCTACTCCCCTCATGCACAAAAAATGGAACTGGAGGAAATCACAAAATTGAACTGAATTCACACAAAACTTACCCTTTTGAATCCCCAGAGCGCTCTTCCCTAAGGGATTGTTTACTCCAGGCTATTTTCTTCTTGAGCTTCCCTTACTCTCCCTCACTACAAACTGTGCTGAGGAAATAGTGACCATTCACCATAGGTTGCTGCTTCTCCACTTCTCTACTTTATCCTAGTCTCTGACAAGACCCTTCTCTTCAAAACCTTCCATTTGTGCCCTTGATCCCATTTCCTTTACTGATTCCAATGGACTTCCCCTTCCCTCAGCAGTTATCTCCTCATCACTAACTTTTAATATCTCAGTAATTACTGTTCCCCATCTCCCTCCCTCCCAAACTTGTTCAAAACTCCTTCCTGGACTGGCAAAAAAATTGAATAACTCTGCTGATCTCTCCAGCTGTCACACTCCATCTCTCCTTTCATTATCAGATACTTAGAAAAAAATTGCACATACCCATTGCTGCCATTTGCTGTCCTTTGTTCTCGGCACTGTGCTCCTTTACAGTCTCTCCATATTCTCTCCTGGTGACATCAGCATCAAGTGACATCACCTCTGTGCAGAGAACTCCCAGACCTTTATAACCGGCCTCAGTCTGTCTCCTCAGCTGCAGTCATGCCTCACCAGCTTATCTCCAACTGGATGTGCCAAAGGGATCTCAAAATCAACCTCCCTTTTGGCTGTCCCTCACAACTGTCGCCCCATCTCTATGTCTGTCTCCTTGCCCAGGATGCTTTTTCTCCTCCTCTGCCCATCCAGGAAGTCCCATCTTCTGCCTGAAGTCTTTTTCAGTTCTCCCTCCGGCTCATTCCTTCCCTCTGGATTCTCTCCAGTGTATCCTTTCTGTAATTACAGTTGCTTACATGTTGTTATCTTCATTACACTGTGAGCTCTTTGAGAACAGGGACTGGCTTTTTTCTGTCTTTGTATCCCTAGCACTTAGCACAGTGCCTGACACATAGCTAATTCTTAATGTTTGGACTGACGTGTCCAAAATTGAACTACTTCTGTTTTCCCCCTTCCATGCTACTCTGTTTCTGACAAGAACACCATCATCCTGCTTGGAAACCTCCACATTAACTTTGGCCCTTTACTCTCCTTCACTCCACATAGTCAATCAATTGCTAGATCTCATTGTTTTCTGTCTCAGATCCATCCTGTTCTTTCTTGGTCTCTAATTCAGGCCCTCATCATTTCTAGCCCTATCACAATCATCTTCTAATTAGACCTCTTGCCTCAAGTCTTTCTCCTCCTGATTTATTGTTGCCAAAGTGATTTTCCTAAGTGCAGCTCTTATTGTCATTCTCTGTTTAGTAACTCCAGCAGCTCCCTGCTATGTGAGCTCTGCTTAGCTTATACAAACCTTTCACAACCAGCGTTATACATGTACAAACCTTTTCATACTGATCTTACTTTCTTATGTATGTATGTGTATATACACACACACACACATATATGTAGATATTATGGCTTCGTTTTGGACTAGGTGATTTTAAATGTCCCTTCTATTTGATTCCATTTTTCCTGAAAACTTAATCCAGAAAATTAAAGGAGAAATCTCACTTTCTATTTTAGGCACTGGCTTTAAAGATATACTGACTTTCGTAGATAATTTAAGAGTTTATTGCTTTTTTTGTTCATTTCATCCCTTTCATCAGTTTTTTTTTAAATAGCTTTTTATTTTTCCAAACACATTCAAAGATAGTTTCCAGCATTCATCCTTGCAAAAGCTTGTGTTCCAAATTTTTCTCCTTCCCCTCCCTAGACAGCAAGTAATCCAATATAGGTTACACATGTGCATTTCTTCTAAACGTATTTCTACATTTATTATGCTGGCCAAAGAAAATCAGATCAAAAAGGCGGAAAAATTAGAAAGAAAACAACAAAAAAGGTGAAAATACTATGTTGTAATTTAGTCCCCATAAGTCAAGAGTTTATTGCTTTAAAAAAAGAGAGGAAGTGGAGGTCGAGTGTTACGCACCTAATGTATACCAAGTACTGTGCTAAGGAAGACAGAGGGAAGGATGTGTACAAAAGGGTAGACCATAGCTTTCCTCCAGGAACTTACATTCTATATTACACATAAAGGGGAAGAGTTGAGGCTGCACAGTGTGGAGGCACCTGGAAAATGGTGTGGAGGCCTGCTTCCAAGCGCTCACCTGATGACACCTGTGCCCTGGGGCAGAGTAAAGGATAGATGGAGAGGAAGCTGACCTAGGGGTGAAATAAGGCCACGTTGGGAGGAGCTTCATACTGAAGACAGATGCAGGTGATAACCGGATGCTTGGTCATTCCCTATTTTTAATAAGTCTAATTTACATAGTTAAGACTTGCTCAGAGTCACATGGTACATATTAGAGAGAGGACTTTAACCCATTTCTTCCAAAGCTGGCCCTCTGGGTACTGCCACATGCTGCTGTGAGGTGGGTATTTGCCAACATAAACACACCACCACTCCTCACACCACTCCTCTAGCAAGTGCAGCATGCCTAAGGCTTCCATCCTGGCCCCCTACAGTCATCATCCAAGGAAGTGACTCCTGTAGAGTCCCATCTGTCTTCCAGCCCCATCTATCACTGCAGCCATTGTGACAGGCAGCAGCCCCCACGGAGAAGGGACCAATACCAATACCTATTGCTGAGCCATTACCACAGACAGGCAGGTGTGCCAAAGAATTCCAAGAACCAGGAGCGATCTCCAGTCATCAGCTTCCAGCCCTCCCCCAGAGCTACCATGGGAGGGCACAGACCTTGGAGAGACCTGCCAGCTGCCTCCCTGGGTGCTCAGCAGCCACAGCTATTGAAACACTGAAAGCAAAGTTCTCTGTGCCAGAGTCCTTGGCACCAGCCAGTGGCTTCGCATCAGCACAGAGATGGCTTTAATGATGACAGCAACAATGAAGAGGAGGCAGGACCATCGGCTTTGCCCTTTCCCCTCTCACCCCCCTCAGTCCTGGTACTTCTGTCCAAGCTGCAGCCCAAGCGTCCTGGGTGTCTGGGAGCTCCCCAAGAGCAGGGGCGGGCAGACTTCTTTTGGCATTTCCAGCACTCAGCACAGATCTCAGCAAGTGCTTAAGAAATGGAGCCTTTTCCATTTATTAATTTGTTATATTAATCTGGGGGTCTTGAACAAGCACTGCGGAATGGCAGTAAGCTTACCCAAGTCAAAGTGTTAGAAAGCATGGCCTGGATCCCACCGGGACACGGCTCAGCATGTTTGTTCAGCTCTCATGCTGGACTGGGCATGATTGAGGGTGACTGGCGTGGCAAAGGGCAGTGATAACATGGAGGGGGGGCAATCACAGACTTTTCCCTTATGCAAAATAACCTTTTTTAACCCCAATATTCTCCTTGCAATGTTGCATGATTATAAATGATGGGTGGCAGTGTGGATGACAAGTGGACATAACTCATTTGCAGCCTATTAGCAAATGAGGATGCACGCACAGGATGTTCCATGACAGCTGCTCCAGGAGAAGGAGGCTTTGCTCAGAGGAGGTGGGCAGGATACACTGTCCTCCCGGGGAGGTTTGGGCAGGAGTTACATAGATGAAGAAACAGTAACAGGCTTTCACTCTGCCCAGGGCTGGGCTCTATATTCCTGTGTAGGAGATTTCAGGTCCCAATACAGTGTGCATCTGAGGTGAAGGGGAGAGAGAGAGAATTGGAAATAGAGAAGTAAAAGTGGAATCGGAAGCACCCCCTGGAAAAGGTGAAGTGAAATGTAACATGTATTCATGGTAAAAAGACATGCTGGGGATATGGCTAAAAACAAAACATTGTTAGCCCTTAGAAGTCTTTCACATAGCTGGACAAATTGCTTGTCCTGTTTATAGAATACTAGTTTGGGAATCAGAGCAACTTCTCTTTGTTCCCTCCTCTTTTCCTCCTCCTGGCTTCCTGATCTTCCTCAGTACTTTCCCTCTTTGATCTCCTCTTTATCCTGTAGGCACATGGCTCGTCCATTGTGGTCTGTTTGTTGTCTCCTTTGTTAGACTGTGAGGAAGCATTGTCTCTCTTTGATTCGGGGGTGAGGGGGTGTTTGCTTCAGTTTTCTAAATAATATAAAAATAAACATTGTTATTCAGTAGGAAAATCATGCTTAGATGGAATGATAGACTCAGACCTGTACCTTGACATTATTTCAGGTCCAAGATAATAGTCCAGATTAGGAGCTATATGTTTTTTCTCTTAGGACCAGCATGATTAAGTTCAGTACTTCTGTGAAGAAGAATGGATTGGAGAAGAGAGAAACTGTCCAGACCTTGAATTGTCTTACTTAAATTGTGCCAACATCCTAATTGTTGTTTCTATCTTTCTCTTCTGTCTTCACTTCTAACTTATCTTTATAACTAAGATGATTTTTCTCAAGCACATGTCCAGTATGTCTCTGCCATCCTCATTGACTCACTGTTGCCTCTGAGATTCCTCAGAATGGCATTGAAAACTTTCAAAGTCGTTTGTGTTTTAGAAAATGGGAAGAATAATACTAAACTGCAAAATTTGCTGAAAGGAAAGTGCTTTATAAACCTAGAAGCCCTATAGTCATAAGATTACTGCAGTAGACAGATTCTTCTCCATCTCAACATGCCTTTTCCTATCTTCTGTCCCTACCTCCCCCTTTGCTTGTTTTCCCATTTATTTATTGCCCAATAATATTTAAATGGTCCCAACTATAAAATCATCATTCTTGTTTTCTACTTAAGATCATGGTGGTTTTATCTTTTCATCCCTAATACCTCACATCAATGCCTTGCGCCTAATAGGTATTTAATATATTTGCTGAATTGAAGCCATTCTGTTGTCAAAATGAAAATACGTTCAGAGACTTTGGCATAAAAATGTTAGTGTCTCTTGACCAGGCACTATAATGGACAAAAAGGCTAGGCCCAAAACTAAATAAGCAATGGACAAGTTTGCATTTGGAAAACTACACAGTGCTTTCCAAGTGATCTCAAGTTACTGCCCCAAACAAACAAAATCTTTAACACTAATGTTCTGGTTACATACATAGCTATAAATAATAGAATAAATACCAATCTTAGAAGATTCAAAATTGTGAGGGCCCTATAGTGAAAAGGGGGAAGAGATCTAGAGCCCTTTGCAGGAGTCATGGGAAAAACATGGACAAAAGATCCCAGATTCTGTGCCATCTCATCTTCCTTTGCTTTCCCCAAAGCTCTGCTTGTTTGCCATCTCGAGCAGCTGTCTCTCCCACTGGTATGGATAGGGCATTTTTTCCCCTTCCCCCAAATGCTGCCTGCCTTTGTGTAATGTAAACACAGCCATCCAAATATCCCTCTAATAAGCACACTGGCCTAGGAGAGAGAATACAGTACTTGGATTGTCAGGGTGTCGGGAAGGCCAGCCTTCACAGAACACCCAAGTGCTTAGGCATGACCACGGGCAGCACTTTCATTTCCCTGGGCCTCAGCTTCATGAGCAGCAAAACCTGCAGTCTCCTTGCAGGGTTCCAGTGAGATAAACTCATGTAAGAGGCTTATTTGTACAATAAAGTACCCTAGAAATGGCAGTCGTTATTGGAATCTCAACTTCTCAATAGCAGACTCTTTTTTGTCTCCTCAAAGCTTTGAACATGATAGGCACTTAACATTTGCATTAAAGCTATTGATACACACAATCCTATCCAAACCTTTTTTAATTTGTAGAGAAAAGAGAACATTAACAAATTAAATTTGTACAAAATCAGAAGACATTTAAAAAGGGAGTTTTAACTACCTCCCTCATCAGACCTTTTTACCATGTTCCTTTGATGAAGTTCCTCAAATTAGCTAGTTTGAATCTCAGTGCCCCTCACTGTCCTTGGGGAAGTTATCTTCTATAGAAATGGTTAATAATAAGTAGAGAAGAAGCAAAGAGTATGAATAATCCACATGTGATAGAATTCTCCAAAGGAAGCCAGCTGAGTACAATCTAATGAAATCTGTCCGGTTTTTCTTTTGCAGGTATCCAAACGATTGACTCCACCCAAGCACTGTTCCTTCCCATTGGAGCATCTGTCTCCCTTCTAGTCATGTTTTTCTTCTTTGATTCTGTTCAAGTAGTCTTTACAATATGTACAGCAGGTAAATGGTTCTCCCTGTTTACTTATGGTTGTAACATTATTGAAAAGAAAACACTTGGCTTTCTAGGCTTTCCAGTAATAAAAAATACAATTGTATAGTATATACTCGATACGTTATTTCCATGAACTCCGACTCCTCAGGTGTTTACATAGAGATGGCTTATGATGACTTAGGCTTTTTTTTTTCTTTTCAGTTTTAGAGCATAAAAAGAGGATGAGTGGCAAGGTTGTTAGGGATAGAATAGCCCTTCTCCCTTCCCCCCCCAAAAAAAAGGAAAGAGAAAGGTCATTTAGGTATTTTTAAAAACAATGTACAGAAAAGAACCAGAGGAGGACTATGAAGAAAAGCAACAGTTTTGAAACATGTTGAATTTATTATATATTTTAAAAGAAAAGCAAAAGGTATGTACTAGACAGTTGCATGTATAGGCCTATTTTTTCTGATCTTTGTATATACAAATGATATTTGGTTAGTGCTTGATTTCAGAAGAAAATTATAACTATAACTTAAGTCCTTGCTTCTATCAACTTATCTGAACAAAGCTGCCAAAAGACAAAAAGAATAAAGAGAAAATTCAAGCCACTAAGAATTAATGAGAGAAAGAAAGTGTCATGCATGGCCTTAGTTGTATTAATGCATTTCCAGCTCTTTTCTTAATGATTCAGACAGGCCTAAAGATAAAATAATAACAACCCATCAGTTGCCATTACAGAAAATTGGCCAACCACTCTGTTTCTCCAGTCCTAGCCCTTTGTAGCAAGTTTCAGAGCCAGGACTGGAATTAGACAAAATAAATAGACCTTTTGGGCCTAACCTATGGGATTAGAGGAGTGGGAAAGAGGTGGTGGTGATGGAATCATTTTATCATTACCATTATTACCTTGTATTGCCCTGTGTGCATACATGTTTAATATTATCTATTCTCTAAGACATGTACATATTTATTGTGTGATAAGTGTATAAGAATACATTTTTTAAACCTTGAGTAAGACATGCAGGTATTTTATCCTAGCTCTGGAAAGATTATTAGTAAATATATGTTCAACTAATGAACCTGATGATGCCTGTCTGCATTGGTGTGCTAATAAGTTGACAATTAAGGAGACAAGCAAACTGCCCCGTACTCCCCTCTTTAACCACTTATTTTCACTCTAGGTGGGAGATTGTTATAACTCCTAACCAAACTCAAAATGCCTAAAGGCTTTCCCCTTTGGTTAGTTGATTGTCAATCTCCTGTCCTGTGACTTTTGTTTTTAAGGGTACAGTATGAGAAGATGTAGCCAGAGAATCCATTGCCTTGACTTTGAAAAGGCAGCATGAGGCAATGAAAAGAACGCTGGATTTAGAGGCAGAGGCCTTGTATTCCAGTCTGGGCTCTGCACCTTGACTTCCTGTGTGACCTCACTAAACCTCTGGGACTCAGTTTCCTTCTCTGTAAATTGAGGGGACTACATGAGCTCTAAAGAGGCCTTCCAGTGCTAAAGCTGTGATCCTTACATTGACTTCTATTGAACTTCCCTCCTCGAGGACTAGTAACAGTTAGGTGAGTGGTTAGCTCTGTATGTAGGAAGGCTTTATTTCTCTCTAGTGAATCGGGGTCATGAGAAACTTGCTGCAGGAAATGCAAAAAGAGAAGTAATATTGAGGAGAGCTTTGAAGTCATTGTCAAGTAGACAAATATATTAATATTGTTTTTTCTTTCTCTAGTTCTTGCAACAATAGCTTTTGCTTTTCTTCTTCTCCCGATGTGCCAGTATTTAACACGACCCTGTTCACCACAGAACAAGTAAGGGCTTAATGCATTTTTTATAAACCACGGGCTTCTATTTGTTTTTCTCTCACACTTGATAGTAACCACCAAGAACCTGACTTGCTGGTGCAGGCTATTCATTTTAACACGTGAGTGTTTGGAGCCTGTATTTGCTGGAACTATCCAAAAAGTTTGCTCTTTGTTGCTTCCTGAAGAACTCTATTGCAATTGTGAAAATACAGGTATATCTTAGGAAGTTGGGGCCATTATAATGTGCTTCTTTTTTGAAATTTGGAATCTAAGCTCATGGGAGACTGTTTTTTTATTGTGAAGTGTCCTTTCCAGGACTTAATATGTAGAGATGATACTTGATAGGAATCAAATATACCTTTTGTCATATGCTACTTAAGAATTTAGTTTTTACATGTAAATCATTTTAAGTATTGCTGAGCAATAGAAACCTAAGGGTTTTATATAACTGGTGTGACTTTAAAATGTTGGTTCAAAAAGATTTTTCCAATGTTTCACTTTTAAAAGTTTAAAAAAATATATATATATAGTTTTTGGCACTTTGATTTAATTTAATCTTTACACTTAAATCTTAACATCAATTTTCCCACACAAATTGAATCCCCAGCTAATATTTCTACCATGTCTTTTTTCATGTAGAGATTTAAGTATTTTAAATATTAATAGAAAAAAAGCTACAGTGACATTTTTTTAAAATTCATTATGTGAATTTATTGGATCCACACTATGAACATAAAAGATAGCTCAACACTAAGAAAAACAATAACCATGGTTAAATGAGTCAGTAGTGGAAAACCTCCACAAATGGCTCAGCAAAATGCAGCACTTAAAAATGCTAAAAACAATTTATTCAGTAATGAAAGAAATTTGATCAAAAACCCTTAAATTCTAGCATTATTTTGTGTGTATATATATTTTTATTCATTTATTCCTGTTAGAAACACATAAAGTCAAACAAAATAAATTCCTATATTAGTCATGTCTTTAAAAAAAAAAAAGTCTTGCTCTATATTCTGGGTCAGTCATTTCTCTGTCAATAGGTGGGGAGCAGGTTTCATCATGAGTCCTCAGGAATTATAGTTGGTCATTGCACTGATCAATGTTCTTAAATCTTTAAAGTGTTATTTTATAAATTGGACTGGGCTTCTGAGTTTTGTGAGCAAAAATAAGGCAGGCTATATATTTTTTAGAATCACCACAACCTCTTCAAAATGGTCTAGAACACCCATAATCTAAAACACACACACACACACACACACACACACACACACACACACACACACACACACACACACACAAAGTAGCAATGACTGTGTGAGTTCACTCAGAACCCTTCCTCCATCCTTCACTCTTTCAGCAGAGCAGCTGGACTAGCAATTCCGATCCCATAGACATAATACATGCTTACATCCAAACCTACTTCATACATCCTACTCCCTTCCTTTACAGTACCATGGAGACTTCAGCTTCAGGATGCCCAAGATTGCTCAGGCTTAGACAGCCTGCTTAGTTGCAGCTCTTCAGGAGCAAAAGCCTGGTGGGGGCCAACAGCTCCAAAGCACCAGTACTGCAAAGCTATGAACTGCTGGTGTCCACCCAGAGAACTAAGGAATGAAATAGTGAGACAAGACACCATGCTACTTGAGGGGAACTGTGCAGCACCCAAATGAGACTGAGAGGAAGAGCTAGGCATCCAGCTGGGGCTTGTTCTGACCATCCAAAAGTCATTTGGAGCAGAGAGCAAGGCTGGAGGACAATGAATTGCTCCATATTTGAGAAGGCTAAAGATCCATCTCCTAAAGAAGCTACCATCAGAGGGGAGACGATGGAAACGAAATAATGTTGGGTAAATGACTGAAAATGCCAAAGAAGGAAAAACTTTGAATATCAACAGGTAAATCAGCAGGAAAAACACAAACAACAAAAGGAAACATGGCCTTCAGATCTAGTAAACAAGTTCAAGGATCTTTGAATAAATAACGGCAAACAAAGGAAAGTGATCCAAGCCTTGATGAGACAGAGAACCTGTAGAATTTGAGAAGGACATGTAACCATAACAAACTGCCCCTTAGTGGTTCAAAAGAGAATCCAAGGACTTGAGCAGAATAGGAAAAACTTGAATTTGCAATGTCAAACCTCAAACAAAAGAAAGAACAAAAGGTTGGGAATGCAAATACATTAAAGTGAAGGGCAATTTGGAAAAAGAGAAGCAAAAAACAAGAACATTAAAAGAAAATGTTGGGGCAGCTAGATGGTGCAGTGGATAGAGCACCAGCCCTGAAGTCAGGAGGATCTGAGTTCAAATTTGGCCTCAGACACTTAAGACTTGCTAGCTTTGTGACCCTGGGCAAGTCCCAACCCCAATTGCCTCAGCAAAAAAAAAGAAAGAAAGAAAAGAAAAGAAAAAAATGTTCTCCCCATGCAAGCAAAACATACTGAACTTGAAGACTATAGGATATGTAGAAACAGCCTATTTTAGGTGTGGGAGAGAATTCCATTGATGAATACTTCTGTGAATGAAGAAAGATGATGGGTGAAGAGAGATAAGGCCTATGCACTGGATAAGACTTGGGATGGGGGTATTTGTCTACTTGTCCTGGAGTATCATGGGAACAGTCGGAACCCCTGGGAGCAGCTGGCACCTGGAGGAGTCAGAATGTGGACATAACAGATTTCTAGGCAAATGGAGGAAAAAAAGGTCAAGAAGAGAGGAATAATTGGAATAAGTATAATGTTGTATAAATCAGTGGGGGGCTTACTACTGTGAAGCAATGACCTCTCTGATACCTGCAAATAATTGGCATTATTCTGCAAATGAAACACAATAAAAATTGGGAATCTATAGGGTAAACCCTACAAAACAGGGACAGAAATTTCCTAGAAGGGAGAGCCTGGAATAGATATTGATTTGCATGAAGAAAGAAAAAAAGAACAAATGATCATAGAGATCATGAATTAGATTGAGGGTCTAGAGTAAACAGAAACGGAAGGTGGATAATAAAGAGGAAAAAATCCTTTTTGGAAAAGACACCAAAAAATAAAAAGATTGAATGATGCAACATAACACAGGAAAGAGGGAACTTGAAACTAAAAAGTTTCTTCACAGACAATGCATCTAGGATAAGAAGGGAAGTGGTCAAACAGGAAAAAAGTCTCTTACATTTCTCCAATAAGAGTTTGTAATCTGAGATATGTAAATGTTTGTGTATGTGCCATTCTCCAATAGATTAATGGTCAAAAGAGAAGGATTTTTCAAAAAAAAACTAAAAGTATGCACAACTACATGAAAGAAAACTGCTCCAAATCAACAATTATAAGAAAAATGCAAATCAAAACCCTCATGTCCAACCTCACACTCTCCAAAGTGACAAAAATAGCAGCAATTGTTGGAAAATTTTAAGAACGATAGGCACACGAATGCATTGTTGGTAGAGGTGTGAAATGGCACAACCAAATTGGAAAGTAATTTGATTTTGTGCAAATAAAATGACTAAAAATTTTCTCGGATCTTTGAAGCAGAGACTGAGCTTATCCCACAAGGAAGCCATTGATAGAAGAGGGAAAAGAAGTCGCCCTATACTTCAAAATAGCAGCACGTTTGTTGATAGCTAAAAATTGTAAATATGAAAATGTCCTTGATTGAGGAATGCCTAAGACAAAATTGTGGCACATAAATATTATGGAATATTATTGTACTATAAGAAATGATGTATATGATAACTGCAGAGAAATATAGGAAGATCTACATGAACTGATGTAGAGGGAAAGAAGCACAACCAAGAAAACAATATTAAATGACTGCAGCAGTGGAAAGAGAACAACACACTGAGTGTCAATAACACAAGTACAGTATTCAAGTAGGACTCAAATGAAGAGATTTGAGGAGACCTTACCAACCTCCTTCATGGAGATGGGAAGTCCACAGATGGTATACATTGCACACATTTTTAGCCTTTTCCAGTGTATCAATCAGTTGTGCTATTTTTTTTCCCTCTAAAACATATTACATGTCATATGAGATGACTTTTTGGGAGGGAGAGTAATAATTGGATAACCATAATGATGTAAGAAACAAATATCAATAAAAATTTAAATTGTTCTCTTGTTTCTGCTCACTTTTATCATTTCGTTAAAGTCTTACCAATGTTTCTCTGTAACTATCTCCTTTACTGTTTCTTACAACACAATATTCTGGTATATTAGTTATATACCATAGTTTTTTCAGCTGTTTTTCAATTGTTGCACACCCCCAGAGTTTCCAGTTCTGTACCACCACCAAAAGGGCTGCTACAAGTATTGTTGTATATGTAGATCTTTTTCTTCTTTGGATTTTTAATGAAGATATGGATGTAGTAGTGTTATCACTGGTCAAAGAGTATGGCCAGGTTAGTAATTTTTTAGGAGTGCTTCTAAGTATTCCAAGAATGACTGTACCAGTTCACAGTTCCTTCAACAATGAATTTTTTTTTTTTTTTTTGGCTGAGGCAATTGGGGTTGAGTGACTTGCCCAAGGTCACACAGCTAGGAAGTGTGAAGTGTCTGAAACCAGATTTGAACTCAGGTCCTCTTGACTTCAAGGCTGGTGCTCTATTCACTACACCACCTAGCTGCCCCATCAACAGTGAATCTTACCAGGTTTTTCACAGTCCCTTCAGCATTTGCCATTTGCCATTTTTTGTACGAGGCCTATAGTAAACTAATCTTACTAAAGCAAATGAACTTCTCAGGAATGCATAAAAGAATAAAAGTATATATATTTTCATTGTAACCTGTTAGGCTTAAAGTAACTATTTTGCATTTAGTAGGCTCTTAGTAAATACTTTATTTGTTCATTCATGTAAAAAATTTAATTATTTACTTTTGTTAGACATAATTTATGTGGTACCTATTAGCTCTCATAACGATAATTTGAGTTAAAGAGCCAGTTATCATGATGAATCCAGAAATTCATATGAATTTTTTTGTGAACCATTCCAAAGAAGGTTGAGGTTATTTGGGTTAACAAATATTTTATAGCAAATATGTTACCTATAAAGTCTCTTGGATCATAATGCCGTTCTTGTGTCACTGAACCTCTACTCTCCAAGAACAAAAGTTGGTTTTGTTCCTTCACTAATCTGTGTGGTGATGATGGCTTGTTTATAGGATTTCCTTTGGCTGCTGTGGACGTTTCACTGCTGCGGAGCTGCTCTCTTTTTCCCTTTCTGTCATGCTCGTCCTCATCTGGGTTCTGACAGGCCATTGGCTCCTCATGGATGGTGAGTAGCTGCAGTTTTTAACCAATGTTACTGGGATTTTTATAGTTAACATAATCTTACAAATATGCTACTCCTTGATAAGCCTAAAGCATGGCTCCTGGGCTCTGCCTCATTTGGGTTTTCATAGAAGTTCTCTCCAAGCTTACTCTTTGCCATTCTAGTCTTCCCTTTGAACACCCCAAGCTGTTTCCTTAATCTCTCTTGCTTTTTTAGTGTTAAGAAACTGTCATTTGATAGGTTTGTGTTGTCAAAGCTCAAATCCTTTTCCATTCTGTTGCTTTGTGGTCCCTTGTACAGACAGATACAGTTAATACCTTCATTCAATCAGCATCTATAGAATGGTCTTTATGTGCCAGAAATTCACCTGATAATGAAGGGACAGAGACAAAGAGGAAACATCCTTTGTCCTCATGGTGCAGTGTACACCGAAAATTAAATACATATAATACAGATGCAGATTAATTTCTTTAGAGAAGACACTGAGAATGGGGGAAGAAGGGAGGTGAACATTACAGATCTCCCCAAAGCAGTAGCCCTTGAGCAGAGCTTCCAAGGAAGTGTGAGATCCCAGGAGGCAGAGATTAGAAGGGAGTCCATACTGGGAAAGACACCCAGCCCGTGCCAAAGCAAGGAAGGATCAAGTTGTCTGAAATACATTTCTAAGAGACAGAAGTGGATGTGCTTTGAGAAAGTTTAGGTAAGGGGAATAGGCAGCTTTTTCTAGTTCATAAAACTGGGAAGAGATATAAGGAGTAGCTAAATGGAATCAAATCAAAATTTGGTGTTTTGTTTTGTTTTGTTTTAAAGATCGTGGATATCTAGATACATTTGTAAGGAGGTATAAAATAGGAGCTCAGAGAATAAGAAATGTATAGCTATAGATGAGGTTGTCAAAGGAGTCACTTTCTAGAGGGAGGGGATGAAGGGGGATGGTATCATGGATACAAGCTAAAAAGTAGTCGATTGCATGGTGAAAGGCCCACCCAAAGGCAAATCCTGGGGCCACATATTGAGGTATTGAGTATAGATTGGCTAATGGGAGGATTGGGAGCAGGAGAAATTTAGGGACTGTAGCATAGAGTAGATACTTAATAAATGTTCATTGAATTAATTTCAGGGCCCCAAAAGTGAGGTTAATGACAGGTAAAATTATTGTTGTAAGATTTTTGTCACTGTGATATCGTATTGTCATTAAGGGGAAAAAAATATACTTTTGGTCATTTAGTTTAGGACCTGAATGTCCACCATGTGTTTAAACAATGAAATGAAATGTATAAATTTTTAAAATGTTTTTCATTTTGTAGTGCTAGCTTTTCCTTGCCTTTTTTTCTCACCTGGATTTTTCCTTTTAATAGTTAAATTGTTTCTGGAGTTTGCTAAGTGAAAATACCTTAAGTATTTTAGGGAGAAGAAAAATAACTTCCAAATAATGCACACATGTATATAGACTAAAGTGAAAGGACAAATCCCTGTTGTTTGTTTAAAAGGTGTTAGGATTTGATGA
>JAJPUD010003550.1:205490-237559 GCA_023553655.1 Myrmecobius fasciatus | reverse complement strand
CCATTCTCAAATGGATTTTCCTAAAGCCCATATCTGACTTCCCCCCTCCCCCCTCCCTTCTACCCCCCCCTTTCCCCTCCCCATTAAGCTGCAGCAGCTCTCTCTGGCTTCCAGGAGCCTTCAAAGCCCTTCATAGCACAGCCCCCCTGCCTTTCCAGGCTGTTGCACAAGCCTCCCTCTGGGCAGTCGCTCCGGCCGCCCCCGGGCCTGCAGTGCCCTCCCTCCTCCTGACTGCCCACTGCCCGGGCTTCCTGTAAGTCGTGGCCGAAATCCCCCCTTCTACGGGAAGCCCTCTGCTCTCCACTAAGTGCCAGGACCTTCCCTCCATCACTTGGCTCCTGCTGAGCTTTGCTTGGTGCTGTTGGTTTGAGCGGCGTCTCCCCCTTTAGAACATAAGCTCCAGGAGGGCAGGGCCCCCACACTTAGTGCAGCACTGGCACACAGCAGGAGCCACATAAAGGCTGACTCCGTGATTAATTGACCTCCTAGTTTGAGACGGTTGCCCAGGGCAGTAGGAGATGAGCCTCGGAGCCCATCCGCATGGGTCAGAGCCAGCTCTTGCTGCCCGTCAGTTATTGTGGCACAGCGGGAGGGTTGGGGACCCCTCCCCCCATTCAGAGTGGTTTGTCCTGTGTTTCAGCACGTTTGGTTCTTATTCTTAGGCCTGGGTGCCCTCTGGGTCTCTATATTTGGGCATCAGGGCCTAGTGCGTTTGATTCAGAGACCCGATGATGGGGGGCGGCTTCGCTGACCATTTGTTACATTAATTCCTCAGAAACTCCTCGAACGAACTCGTGCCAGACGCGAGAACCTTCAGAAAAAAATGGCAGAGCGGCCCAAGGCGGCGGGCAGGACCATGGCCCAGACCAAGAGGCTTCGGGAGCCTCTTACGGAAACCAAGAACCAGCTGCCCCCACGGGAGGGGGAAGGTAAGCCTGGGCGCTGGGCCGCCAACCCCCATTCTGTCAAAACGGGCTCAGCCCAAAGACCTTGAGCGGGGACAGCCGCGGGCATCGGGTAAGCTTTGGCACTGGTCGGAGCAGCCGAAAATGCCACCCCCCGTTCTCCAGGGCCTTGTGTCCCACGGTGGGGAGTTTGGGGGCTGATGGAGGGGCAGGTCAGGGGCTTGGAAGGGCTTTCAGAGGCAGACTGACCCGGGTAGAGGCCTCGGGGCTGGAAGTAAGGGGGAAATGGGGGAAATAAGGCAGCCAAGGTGGTCAGAAAGGGCGGGGGGCCGGAGCCGGGGACTGGGGGCCGGAGCCGGATTAGGGGGTTTGCACTGATCCTCAGCCCAGGCCCAAGGTCACTGGAGGCTTTTTGGTCTGGAGGAGGAAGGAGGCGGTAGCTGTGGCTCAGGGGGTGATGCTGGCAGCGTCCCACGGCTTGGAGAGAGCAGCCTGGGGTGATGTGGGCAGAGCCCCTGGCCCATCCACGTTGTACCAAAGTGGGGGGAAGGAGGGAAGAGACAGCGGTGACCCGCTGGGAGTGCAGCCACGCGGGCAGCTGCGGGGGGACGTGAGACAGGAAACTGCGTGATCGAGAGGGGGCACCTCAGGGCGGCCCCAGAGCCCGGGGGACCCCGAGAGAGCGTCAGTGGTGTGGGCGACCATGGCGGGATCTCGAGGCAGCTGTACAAAGGTGGGGGAGGCCTGCCATCCCATCCGCAGGGTCGGGATGCAGATTCTACCCCCGACAAGGATGCTGGGGAAAAGAACTAAGCCCCATTTCCTGAGGTAGGGCACCTGTTCCCAGCCAGATAAGCCCTCAGGGTCCCTGGCGGTCACCTTTTGTCAGTGTGGCTCACAGGAGCTCAACATCTGAGACAGGAAAATGGTGAGAAACGACACTCGCAGGTCAGAGCTGGTGGTGGTTGTCCATCAGAGCCGGTGGTGTTTGTCCGCCAGAGCCGGTGGTGTTTGTCCGTCAGAGCCGGTGGTGTTTGTCCGCCAGAGCCGGTGGTGTTTGTCAGAGCCGGTGGTGTTTGTCAGAGCCAGTGGTGGTTGTCTGCCAGAGCCGGTGGTGAGCCGGTGGTGTTTGTCAGAGCCAGTGGTGTTTGTCAGAGCTGGTGGGGGTTGTCCGCCAGAGCTGATGGTGTTTGTCCGCCAGAGCCTGTGGTGTTTGTCCACCAGAGCCGGTGGTGTTTGTCAGAGCCAGTAGTGGTTGTCTGCCAGAGCCGGTGGTGGTTGTCTGCCAGAGCCGGTGGTGGTTGTCTGCCAGAGCCGGTGGTGTTTGTCAGAGCCGGTGGTGGTTGTCCGCCAGAGCCGGTGGTGGTTGTCCGCCAGAGCCGGTGGTGTTTGTCTGCCAGAGCCTGTGGTGTTTGTCCACCAGAGCCGGTGGTGTTTGTCAGAGCCAGTAGTGGTTGTCTGCCAGAGCCGGTGGTGGTTGTCTGCCAGAGCCGGTGGTGGTTGTCCGCCAGAGCCGGTGGTGTTTGTCAGAGCCGGTGGTGGTTGTCTGCCAGAGCCGGTGGTGGTTGTCCGCCAGAGCCGGTGGTGTTTGTCAGAGCCGGTGGTGGTTGTCCGCCAGAGCCGGTGGTGGTTGTCCGCCAGAGCCAGTGGTGTTTGTCCGCCAGAGCCTGTGGTGTTTGTCCACCAGAGCCGGTGGTGTTTGTCAGAGCCAGTAGTGGTTGTCTGCCAGAGCCGGTGGTGGTTGTCTGCCAGAGCCGGTGGTGGTTGTCCGCCAGAGCCGGTGGTGGTTGTCCGCCAGAGCCGGTGGTGTTTGTCAGAGCCGGTGGTGGTTGTCCGCCAGAGCTGGTGGTGGTTGTCCGCCAGAGCCAGTGGTGTTTGTCCGCCAGAGCCTGTGGTGTTTGTCCACCAGAGCCGGTGGTGTTTGTCAGAGCCAGTAGTGGTTGTCTGCCAGAGCCGGTGGTGGTTGTCTGCCAGAGCCGGTGGTGGTTGTCCGCCAGAGCCGGTGGTGTTTGTCAGAACCGGTGGTGTTTGTCAGAGCCGGTGGTGTTCATGGTCTGCTGAGAGAGCCAGTGCTTGAAGTCTTAGCTAAGACAGGGCTTTTTGCTCGCTCAAACTGAGCTGTTGTGGAGGCCTTTGTTTCTTTGTGCAATTTCCTCTCTCCCTGTGACAAAAACTAAAGAAGAGAAGAGGCAAGTGGGGGGAGTCGTGGGGGGGGGAGGCCCTCAGGTGTCAGAGGTGGGCGGGACTTGGGGGGGGGCTGCTTTAGTGGCTCCTGGCCATTGGAGAGCGCCGCCCCGACGCCAAGTGACGCTCCCCGGCTGTCTCCCGAGCTCCTTCAGAGACTTTGGGGTTTGAGGGTTCTCGGCGCAGTTAGGCAGCACCTCCCTGCCCCCCCTTTTGTCGCAGAACACGGGGGCTAATTCGCATTTGTCAATGCTGATTCCAGGAGCAGCGATTTTAAAAAGGAATTGGGGTTCCCTAACATCTCTGTACCCTGTTTAATATCTAGAAAGAACCTGTACAAAGCCGTCACCCTCCAAACGACCCTGCTCAGACCACCCGGAAGGGCCAGCTTCGAACCTGGAAAACAACCAGCCGGAGGACCCCCCTTCTGCAAACTCCCTTTCTCCGGAACGCCCTCAGGCGGCGGCCCAGCCCCCCTTAGCGACCGCGGCCGGCCCCGCACCCCGGGCCGAGCCTGGGTCACTGGAGCGGGAGGTGGACATGCTGACCACCCAAACGGAAGTGCCCGTGGCCTCCTCTGTTAAAACTCGCATGCAGAGACTGGCACAGCAGCGCCGCGGTTGGGATGGTGATGGTACGTGTGCCCCCGTGCCCACAGGCTCCTCAGGGTCTGCTCTTCCCGGTGCCACGTGGCACGTGCCACTGTCCAGAGTCACTGGTGGGGAAAGGGCCCCCAAGGAGAGCGGCTCCGAGGAGTAGGAAGCGCTTTATGCGCCACCTCCTTTGTTCCCACCGTGGCCGCCAGGACGGGGGCTGGTACCAGGGCTCATGCTGCCAGGGGCCGCCTTCCTGCTGGCCTTTGCCACCGCTCGTGTGCGGGGACCACGGCCGACTTCAGAGGTCACAGTGGGTGTGCCCAGAACATGTGGCGAGAGAGGGGACCCCGTGGGGCCTCTATGACCCCCGGAGGGGTGAGCGCCATCCCTGCCGCCTCTTGCCCGGGGGAGGGGATGCCAGCGCTTTCCTGGGGCTTCAAGGTCACTGGGCAGAGGTCAGGTGGGCATCATCCATCAGGGTCAGCCGGCGGCTTTGCGCCTGTGTCCCCCGCCCTATGGCTTCTGTGCACTTGGATTTCTGGGTTTACACCTAGGGGTGGGAGGAGGGGACAGGAGAGGACGAGGGCGGAGGGCAGGGGCAGAGGCGGCCGGGCGGCTCAGTCTGCAAGGATTGATGGATGATGCCGGCGTTCTGTGAGCGAAGCTCCGCGCCTCCTTGTGAACGGACACGTGCACACACGCGTGTGACAGAAGGGCCTGTGTGCCCGTGCACGCGTGTGACAGAAGGGCTACGGGCCAGGAAATGGCTTCCCGGTGTGGGGGCCCTCCCCGAGGTGCCCCTGCATCTCCGTGTTTTCTCTCTCCCCTCAGACGCTGTCCTCGAGCCCCCCGGCCCGGTCCCCGCTCCCCCGGCTCCTCAGGCGCCCCCTGCAGATGCCCCCGCAGCCGCCCCGATCGGGAGGAGGGGCCGCCTGGCCCACCTTGCTGCCACCATTTGTTCCTGGGAAGATGACCTCAGCCGTCCATCTGCCAAGGCCGGCCGTGGCCAAGAGCAGCCTGGCACAGCTTGTTTGTTCCCAGTTTCCTCCTCCGCGGCAGCATCTGCTCACATCAATAGCGGCTCTGTTGGCCAGAGCGCTCCCGGCTGCTCCCGCCTGGAGGCGGCGGCGGCGGCGGCTGGCTCAGGGGAGGCCTCTCGGAGCCGGGCGGCGGCGGCCCGCGGCAGCCCTCGGGTGAGCGCGCCTTTGTGGGTGGGGGGCCCAGAGGACCCACCAGGGGAATGGTGACAGTGAAGAAGGCTGGGGGCACCAGACGGGAGGAGCGTGGGATGCTCCTGGTGCAGCTCTGGGTATGGAGGGCAAGGGCTTCATGGGGCCCCGAGCACCCAAGAAATGTCTGGGGGGTCACGCTGGCCGTTCTGTCTGGGCCCCGGGCACGTGGGTGGCAGCCCCTCGCCGAGGGATGCCAAGGAGACCTTGGCACCAGACAGGGCCTGGGTCGAGCCTCAGCCGGGTTTGCTTTTTCAGAAAGCGACTCCTTCCCCGGCAAAATCCCGCGCGACCCCCCCGAGGAGCCCCCCGGGACGGAAGGGGCAGAGTCCAGAGCCGCTTCCCGCAAAGCCTGCCAGCCTCACCCAGAGTGAGCCCTTGAAGTCTGGCCCCAGGTCCGCCCTCCCCCAGCCCGGGCAGGCCCAAGGAGCCCGGGGGCCTCCCCTGAAGGACCCAGCTGTGACTCCAGGTGACGCCTCGGGACTGGGTGGGCTGGGGGGCACCGGTGCCACGTCTGGCCCCCCCAAGGTCACAGTGGCCGGGGTCATTGCGGGGGTTCGGTGCGCGGTTTGCAAAGGAGGGAACGGAGGCTGAGACCCCCGAGTGCCGTGAGGCTGTTCCGGGAGAGGCTCGGCTTCCGTGCCGGAGGCGCAGGGCCCCGCTTCCCACGGGTGCCGCCCGCAGCAGGCCCTGCTTCAGGGAGCGCTCGGCCTGGCCTTGGGGTGAGTGTGAGTGTGAGTGTGAGTGTGTGTGCTGTAAGTGCAGCTATGTGCACGGGTGTGAGTGTGTGCAATGTGCATGTGTGTGAGAACGCATTTTGTGTTGTCTGCTGTGTCTCAGTAGAGTGTGTGAGTGCGTGTGTGTGCAGATGGCACTCCCCACGTTGGGGGGGCAGAGCCCGTGCCCGTCTGAGCCCAGGGAGCGGGCAGAGCCCGTGCCGAGGTTGCCCCGGTGCCGAGTCCGCCGCAGGGGTACAGATGGCAGGACCAGGACGACGCCCTGACGGTCACAGCGGCGCTCCGGGCAGCGCGCTCCTGCTTGGGCGCAGGATGAAGTCTGCGCTTGATCTCGCGGCTGCTCGGGGTGCGCAGACTGAGGCAGGCGCAGCCAGTCACTTGCCCGGGCTTCAGGCCAGGAGCTGTTTGAGGCTGGATTTGGGTTCGGGGCTCCCTGACTCCCAGGCCTGGCGCTCTGGGCACGGTGCCCCCTCCCCCCCAGCTGCTCCCCTCTCTGCCTCCTGTCCATCTGCTTGGACGGCCCTTGTTTGGTCAGTCGATGCTCGGGTGGGCGGGGGGACGCCCGGTTGGCGTGCCATGGGACCGGAGCCCTTTGGTGTGGGTGCCAGCTGGCATGTAGACAGGGAGCTGGGGGAGACGAGGTTCTGAGAAGTCTCCGGGGACTCCCCCCGTTTGGGGGGCTCGGGGTCCTCAGCCTTCCTGGGGTGCCGACCCCTGGTGTCCTGCCCCGTGCCTCTAGGGGGAGGCGGCATCAAGCCTTTCCTGGAGCGCTTTGGGGAGCGTTGCCAGGAGCACAGCCGAGCGAGCCCTGTGGCGCCGACCCCGCCTCGCGCCCCCCTGGTCACCCCCAACACGAAGGCCCTCCAGGAGCGGCTCCTGAGGCAGAACGCGGCCTCGTCCTCCAGCACGCTCAGCCAGCAGCTCAAGCAGGTGGGGCGCGGGGGCCGGGCAGGGGCTCGGGGGCGGGGCGGGGGGCGGCGGGCAGCCTCCGAGGCCGCGGGGCTCACTCTGTCCCGGGGATTAGGAGCGGGAGAGGGAGCTGGCGAGCCTGCGGGGCCGCCTGGACAAGGGCAGCCTGTGGACTTCGGAGCGAGGAGAAGGCTCCAGGAGCAGACGGACGGAGGCCCAAGAGGTGAGCGCGCATCAGAGGGCTTAGCCCGACCCGATGGCGGGCGGGCCGCGGCCCTGCGCCGTCCGGTACGTGGCATCCAGCGGCGGGCGGCTCAGCCCGGCCCCGATGCGCCTCCACGGCCTTTCCCTCTCCTGACCTCCCCGTTTCTGTGCCCCCCAATGTTCCTCTTACTCAGGGCTGGGGAGACCTGGGGAGATGGTCACACTCTCTCCTGTCCCGTCCCCCTGCCGCAGACCCCGGGCAGCTGCGCCCCTCCTCCTTCTTGCCTCATTTTCTTTGCCCAGTCATGCCCAGTTACACCCAGTTAGTTTTCTGTCCCTGCCCATTTAAAAGCCGCCTCACAAAGGAGCAGTCAGGAGCCCCGTGGTGTGCCGCCCCCTGCCGCCCCAGCGGCTCCCCTCTGCCCTTTCTCAGACCCCCCCCCCCCCGAGAGCAGAGCTGCCACAGGGGGCGAGCGGGGTCTGCACGGGTCCCTTCCGGCCAGCTGAGGGTCACAGAAACCTAAGCACGCAGGGAGGTCCTCGGGCTCCTCACGACCAAGCTGTCCGATTGTGCCCGCGTAGTGGGGTCAGGGTGGGTGGGTCAGAGGGCATGAGGGCCCCCCTGTGTGGGGTGAGGGTCTGGGGGGCTCTGAGCCCAGTCATGGCTGAAGAACCGTGTGCACGGGGGGAGTCGCTTGGCTTTGCTGTTGCAGCGATGAATGAGAAAGTTGTTTTTGGGGGGCTGGGGGGGTGTGAGTGAGAGAGACCAGGGCTTCTCCCCTCGTTTCGGGCCCTCAGGGTGGCTGGTCCGGCTGCTGGAGCCTCTGGGGGCCCCTTCTCCGTATCTGTGGAAGCAAACACTCACTCCCCTTTGGGGATCTTGTCCCCCCGAGTTGGGGAGGCCCCTGAGACCAGCCCTGGCCCCGGGGGGCCGTGCCCCCCACATCTTCTCACCGATGGCCCCCCAGCAGGCCTGGCCGGGGTCCCCGATGCGGGGGGCTCACTGTCTCCCCCACATCTCGCCCCGCAGGACGGGCCCTGTCAGGAGGATGTGCTGGCAAAGCACCGGGCTGACCGGGAGGAGGACCGGGCCCCAGGCTCTGCGACGCCCGTGAAGTCTCCCAGCGGCCAGCCTGCCGGTGAGCCCCTTCCTCCACGTTTGGGGGTGGGCCCGGAGAGCGGCCGGGGGGGGGTGTTTTTCACCTTTGTCCTGCCCGGCTGTGTGGGGGGAGGGGGGTGCCAAGAGGTGCGTGGTTTGGGGCCTTCTGCTGGTGGTGCTTGGGAAAGGGCCTGAGCTGTGCCCGTCGCGGCCTTCTTGAGGTGCCCGGGCCCAGGAAATGTGCGAGAGAGGTGCAGCTCAGCGGGGAGCTGCCCTGGGGGGCAGGGCTGGGGCCCAGGCCTGCTGGTGGCGGGGCTCCCCCCCAAACACACTCACACACAGGCCACGCTTGCACACGCACGTGCCTCGCCCTGTCGGGACGCCGCACAGGGACACCGTGCAGGGCTCTGCGCGGCCTCGCGGCCCAAGCACCCGTGGGGGAGGGGTTGACGGCCCCGCTCCCGCCTTTGCAGGCCTTCCTGAGAGCGCCATGAGCACGTCCAGCCCCCTGAGAATAACTCTGTTCTTGGAGGAAAAGTCCCCGAAAGTCGCCTTGCAGCCCGAGGTGCAGAAGCAGACAGGTTGGCTGCCCCCGCTGCCCCCTGGCGGCTGTGGGCGGGGGATGGCGGGCTCCCGGCTGTGCTGGCATCTCCTGGGGGGTGCCCGTGGTCAGCTTGCCGAGGGCTTCTGGGGGCGCTGGTGCCAGGCGTGTCCTATGGGGGGGCTTTCCGAAGCGCCCCCACTCCTCCCTGCCCAGCAGCTGCACCGGCCACAGAGACGACGGCCTTGGGGCAGAGGCTCTCTTGGAAGTGGGCACTGGCACAGTGCGCCGCCCCTCCTGCCCGGGCGTGCCACCTGCTGCTGCTTTCTTTTCAGAGGAGGCGCCCGAGGAGGGGGTCGGGGGTGATGACGAGATCCTCAACAGCTCCAAGGTCATCAACGACATCTTCAGCGGCGTCCTGGAGGAGAACGGCCTGGGCCTGGGGCCCGAGGAGGGCAGCGAGGACGCCGACAGCTTCGGGGAGCCCGAGGACGCCCTGAACATTTCCTCCATGTCCTTGCTGACGCCCCTGGTGGAAACGGTGAACGCCGCGGGTCCGGAGGTGAGGGAGCGCCGCGCCAGCTTCCCCTCCCCCCTCCCCCCAAGCAGGCCGGGCCGTTTCTGGGCAGCTCTCTGAAAGGGCCCCCCCGCGGGCTCTCCCTGTTTGGGCGGGCAGACCTTGCCAGGCGGGCACGCCCACTCAGCCTGGCTTTGGGCCCGCGCTCTGCTGCCCCCCAGGTCTTTGCCTCCTCGCCCAGTCTGGAAGTAAGAGACGGCGCCAGCGACGGCAGCCCGCGGCCCGGGAAGTTCCAGAGGACGCGCGTCCCGCGAGCCGAGTCTGAGGACAGCGTCAGCTCGGGAGAGCGCGACCTCCCCTATAGGTGAAGGGGGCAGAAGAGCGGCCCCTAGGGGGCATGGTGACCTCAGCTAATGGGGGGGGGGAGATGAGCCTGGGGGGGGCAGCCGGAGGCCTGAGTTTGACTCCCACTGTCTGTGGGCCTGGGCGGGGACATCTGGGAGCCTCAGTCCGGGCTCGGCCGCCTGGGAGTGCCCGGCGCTTGGCGTCCTGCCTGCCTCTGCCCCCCGGGGGGGCTGCTCAGCTTTTGCCCCTCCCTCGTCCGCAGCATCGACGCCTACCGCTCTCAGAGGCTCAAAGGCACCGACCGGCCCTCCATAAAGCAGGTGATCGTGCGCCGAGAGGACGTGTCCGCCAAGCTGGAAGAGAGCGCGCCCGCGCCCGCGCCCCCCTGCCAAGTGAGCCTCAAGCAGAAGCTGCAGGTCGGTTCCTTCTTCGGGGGAGGGGGTCCTGGGGCTGATGTGGCTGAGTCAGGAGCCTCCCGGGGCGGCCTCAGCTGGGCACTGCCCGCCCTCAGACGCCCAAGAGCAGGAAAAGGGCCCTGAGGCCGCGCCAGGGACCCAGCGCCTGGCTGAGGGGCCCCGCCTCCAGGGGGCGCCTTCTCTCGGGGTCACCTCGGGGGGGGGGGCTTGTCCCTGAGTCTGAGGCACAGCTGGGCCGGGGGGCTCACAGGCCACAAGCGCCCTGAGGCCCTGCCCGGGCAGCGGGGCCAGAGACCGCCCACCAGGGACTTGTCCTCAGTTGTGGCCCAGCCCCTCCCTCCCCGACCTTGGCCTTGGCAGGAGCTGAACAACGAGATCAACCTGCAGCAGACGGTGATCTACCAGGCCAGCCAGGCGCTGAACTGCTGCACCGACGGCGAGCACGGCAAGGGCTCCCTGGAGGAGGCGGAAGCCGAGAGGCTGCTCCTGATTGCCAGTATGGAGGAGGGCGGCTGGGGTGGGCACAGGTGGGCACAGTGGGCATGGGTGGCAGGTGCGGCAAGCAGGGCCCGAGATGGCACCAGAAGCAGAAGGTCTCTGTGGCTCACATCTGCATTGTTCCCATCTGGAGGATTGGCCAGGCTGCCCCTTTCTGCAGCGTAGCCACTGAGGGCAGTGCCAGGGGCCGGTGTGGCCTCTGGGGGACATGGAGGGGCTGTGTGCCCCTTGGGCTGCTCTTCCTGGACCCCGTGCTCCGGGCACACTTGGGAACGTCGCCTGTTCTCCCGCAGCCGAGAAGAGGGCGGCTCTGATCGAATTGCTGAATAAGCTGAAGGCAGAGGGGCCCCCGCGGCGGCCCCGAGCCGGCCCCGCGTGCGGCGAGCTGGCGCCGTCCAGAGGCTCCATCGCGCTCTCCGAGTTCCGGCTGCCTCTGAAAGCCGACTTCGTGTGCGACCCGGCTCAGAGAGCAGGTGGGCAGCGGGCAATGGCCGTCCCCCCTGGGTCACGGGCCTGGGCCTGGGCAGCGGGAATCTGCCGCCGTCTGTGGGAGTGGGGGCGGCCCTCGAGCTGCCAGTTGGGGGTCTTTGTCACTCGGGCACTTCCCCCTGGTGTCGCCTCAAGCCACGAGTACGGTGGGCGACCCTCGGAGGTGGCGCAGGGCAGGGCGCTCTCCTCCCATCCGGGGCCGGGGGCCATTTGTCCTTGGGCCCCGTTGGGACCCTCGGCTCACTGGGGTTCTTCCACCGTCCGAGTTGGGAAGCTCCTTCTGAGCCCCAGGGGCTCGCCGCCCTGCGCGTGCCCGGCCTTCACTTGCCTGCTTGCACTGTGGCAGCCGCAGGCCCGGGCCCCAGGGAGCAGGGGGGCGGGGGGGAGGGGGCGCCCTGGGGGCCGGGCTCTGACTCCCGCTTTCCCCCAGAAGCAACAAATTACTACTTGCTCCTGCTGAAGGCCGGGCCCGAGAACATGGTGGCGACGCCTCTGGCGAGCAGCGCGGACTCTCTCACGGGGGACGCGCTGACCTTCACCACCACCTTCACTCTGTAAGTGCCAGGGCTGCCCCCAGGGGAGGGGGCGGGGGCTGGGGGCAGGGGCAGGCCCCCCCCCCCCAGGCAGCACCTTGGGGGTCCCCGGGCAGGCTTGGGGCTTGGTCACACGCGGGAGGTGTCCCTCCGGCCTCGGCTGGGCCATCGCCTGTCATCTCGCCCTTTGTCCTGGCCGCGGGGGAGAGAGCCGGGGCTCCGGCCACACTCTGGCCAGATCACTTGTGAGCCAGGACAGCGCCCCGGTGTCATCGGTCCTCCCTGAAAGCAGGAGAAGCGGCCGGAGGCCCCCTGCAGCCCCCCCCCGCTCTGACTCACCACGTGGGGTCCCCCCCTCCCCTCCCAGTGTCCCAGATTTCCTGTGAGCGGGGGGGGGGAGGGCAGCATGTCAGGCCGCTCTTTGGCCAGGTGCCCCCCAGGTGCCCGGGCACTGCCCGGGCAGGGGCGTGTGCTGGCAGGCCCTTGGGCCTGTGGGAGCTCGAGGGCAGGAGCGCCGGCCTCCTGGCCCTCGGCTTTCCCGGCCGGGTGAAGGAAGCGGGCGCTGACGCCGCCCTTCCTCTTCCAGGCCAGACGTGTCCAGCGACTTTGAGATCACGGTCGAAGTCTACAGCTTGGTGAGTGGTGTCGGGCTGTCCCGCCTCGTGGCCCCCGGCTCAGCCATGCTGGGCGCCGAGGGGCCGCCGGGCCCGGGGTCGGCGTGGGGATCCTCAGCCCCCCCCCCCCAGGGGCGCCCCCGGGGCTTCGGCTGACGGCCGTGCTTCTGTCCAGGTCCAGAGGAAAGCTTTCCTGGGCTCTGACAAGAAGAGAAAGGCGTCGAAGGCCAAGGTGAGAACCCGGCAGAGCTGCCGGCCGGGGGTGCCCTTTTCCATGGAGACCCCTCCTCCCACCCCCCCAGCACACATGCGCCCCCACACTTGGCTGGACTGGGGTGATGCAGGAGAACCCACCGCAGCGCCCGCTCGTCTGGGACATCGGGGGGTGTCCGGGTGGACTTGAGTTGGGACCGCGCCGGGCGCTCGGCTCAGTGTGGCAAGGAAGCCGAAGGTCAAAGGCTCTGCGTGGACAAGGGGAGGGAGGTCGGTCCTTGTGCTGGGGCCCTCGGGGGGGTTGGGGGCTTGAACCCCCCTTCCCAGAGGCGCCTCACCCGGAGCTTGCCCCCCCCAGGCCATCACTCCAAAGCGGCTCCTGACGTCCATCACCGCCGTAAGTAGCCCCGACTTCTCCCCCTGGAAACGAGGGCAGAGGCTTCTCCTGGGGGGCCCTGGTGCCCGCGCTAACCTGCGGGTCTCGCCACCTGCTTCTTGTGGGCCCGCGACTTTCCTCAAGAAAGGAAGTCATCGGCCTCTCCCTCTCCTTCTTTTCTAGAAAAGCAGCCTCCATTCCTCGGGTGAGTCAGCCGCGGCGTCCAACCGGGGCCTGGGGGGCGGTCCAGGGCTGGAAGGGGGGGGGCCGGGGCCCGGGGGGGGTCTCTCCTGCCCCTCCCCTGCTCGCTTGCCGCCTCAGCCGCTGTCTTCTCTCCGCAGTGATGGCGAGTCCGGGGGGCCTCCCCACCGTGCGCACCAGCAACTTTGTGCTCGTGGGCTCTCACACCCTCTCCCTGGCTTCCATAGGAAGCACCAAGTTTGCCCTGGACAAGGTAACCTGGCCCTCGTGGGGACACTTGGTCTCGGGCCCAAAGGCCGGCCCAGAGAGCTTCGGCGTCCCCAGCAGGGCTGCCGCGACCGTCCCCGTGCCGTGTCCCTGCTGCTCTCCGGGGCCAGGTTTGCGTTTGAGTCTCAGGTCGTGCTGATGAAGCCCTCGGGAGGGCATCCCCTCCCCCAACCTCACACCCAAGGGGCAATTCAGGCCCCTCCCTCACGTAGGAGATGGAGCCCTTGGCGTTGTGACGTCATGACGTGTTCTGACTGGACGCACGATGGGTCCGCTGTGACGCTCTTAGCTGCGCTTTGGGGTCACTGAGTTATCAGGCCTGAGCTCACCCGGAGCCACACTAAGCGCAGAGCCACACTAAGCGCAGGGCCACACTAAGCACAGGGCCACACTAAGTGCAGATCCACACTAAGCATGGAGCCATACTAAGCACAGGGCCACACTAAGTGCAGAGGCACACTAAGCATGGAGCCACACTAAGCACCTCTAATACTGCATCTCCCCTGGGGATGGGGCGGGCGGGCAGCGTTGGCCTGTAAGAGAGGCTTTCCCTAATTAGAGTGGAGCCTTTCCGAGGTCACTCCATGCAGCCGCCTCAGGCAGTAGCAGTGATCCCGTCTTTCTTTTCTTTTTTATTTCCGCTTTTTAGATAAGTTGTGATGTAAGAGAGCGAGAGCTCCTGGGCTATATGTTCCAGCACAAGGTTGCTCTGTTTAATTTGCTTAAGACTAATAAGCGGAAAGGCCCCCCCTCCCCTGCTAACCCCCGGCTGCACGTCCCGCTTCCCTCACTAACCTTGTCAGACGACAGGCTGTGATTCGTAACCGTAGGCCGATCACCCTCTCTGGCCTTGGGTCTCGGGCTGTTCTGGTGAGGGAGAGCGGGCTTTCCTGCTGCATGCATGGGCGTCCTGCCGGGCGGCAAATCACCGCAACGGGCAATCGGGAATTGAGGGTGCCCACTGGGAGCACAACTGGCTCTTTCTCCACTCTGGCCTTCATACAAGAGCCTTTGGGATGGCCCAGGGACACCGGCGCGCCGAATGGGTCCCCCGGGCTGTGGGCCCGCTGAAGGCGCCGTTGGCACGGGCACAGTGGGCGTTTGGGGACCAAGGACAGCACAGAGGAAGAGGAGTCGGGGGGCAGCCCCTATTGCAAGGAGCCGGGAGGGTGAAAGGTCCTGGCCCTGTGCTACTAGGGACGAGGAGGCCTTGGGGTGGAGCCCCCAGTGCCCCCCTGACACTCTTGTTCTGGGGCCCCTCCGGTTTTGCTGGATTTGTATTCCGGGGGTCAGTTTGATCATGGGAATAGTGGGGCTGTGAAACACAGTTTGGGGGTGGTAGAGCCACCACCTCTGAAGTTCTGGGACGCGCCCCTGTTGGCAGACTGGGGCCCCAAGAGCGGCTCCCTGGCCGAGAAACTCGGCCCACCCGACACTTAGAGGCCCGCTGCTGTACCCCAAAGGGACACGTGGTACCCTCGTGGGCTCCATTCTTTCTGGCCCGGCGCCCCCGATCACAGCTCTTGGGGAGACCCCCCTCGGCCTGCCCTGGCTCTCGTGGGCCTGGTTTTGGTTAGAGTGCCCACGGGTCTCATGGGGAGCAAGTTTTGCTGTTGTCAGTTGGGGTTCAAGGGGCGGCGTCTTGGGTGTCTTTCTTCAAGATGATCCACGCACATCAAACGGGCAGCTCTGTAAAGAGCCAGCTGCCAGTGTCACGTTCTCCAGAACCCCCTTTTTTATGAGGTCTCACGCCACACCGACTGAACTGTGCTTCTGGCTGCAGAAGTTGGGGGCCCCCCCCGAGGCCGTCCCCCCAGGGGCTCCAGCTCCCCTCGGTCTCAGGCCTCGGGGCGGCTTCCTAGAGCGGCCTTTCTTTCCACAGGTGCCATTCTTGTGTCCTTTGGAAGGGCATATTTATTTAAAAATCAAGTGCCAGCTGAACTCTTCTGTGGAAGAAAAGGGCTTTCTGGTAAGTGGAGCCTCTCCTTTTAAAGTCTCAAAGGCGCTCATTTGTCTGTTAAGGAAAACTGCCGGGGGGCCCTGAGGATCCCTACCCCATGCCCCAAGTCGTCCTCCCACCCACAGTGCAGCTCCACAAATAGGAAGCCAGGCTGGCCCTTAGTGACTCCAGAGGGAGGTGGCCTGGAGGGGACAAGAGGGGAAAGGGAGGGAGGGAGCAGGTGGGGTGGGGGCTCCCCACTTTCAAAGAGTTAGATCCCCCCATCTGGAAACTGAAAAGTGCCCGAAATGTCTCAAGGAAGTTAAGCCGGTGGTGCTGGCAGAGAGTGCCCGAGTGCCCTCTGGAGGGGAGGGAGAGGCCCCAGGTCTGGGGGGCAAAAGGGGGCAAGGGGGGGAAGTGGTTGATGGAGGATTTGCCAGAAAGCTTTCTCCTATTTGTGGTTACAAGGGGATCCAGCAGATGGCACCAGATGTGCTCCCAAACCCCATTTGCAGAGACTCGGCCCCAGCTGAGAGAATTTAAAGCAGGGTTTCCAGCTGGTTCTGGGGGGGGTGCGGCCAGCAGAGCCCGTCCCTAGACTTTTACCTGAGCGTTGCCAGCACTGCCAGCGGCGCTTTAGTCACCTCCCTCCTGACCTTCAACATGACGAGTCATTTTAAATGGGAGTTTCCCAGGCCGGCCCCCGCCCCCAAAGAGCTTAGCCCCCTGCCCGGGCCGGCTCGGCACGCTAGTGCCCCCCAGCTGCGAGCTGCCAGAGCAGCGAATGGCACGGGCCCCCTCCGCCAGTTCTTCTCAGATCTCTCTTGGGGAAAGCCCAAGGGAGCAAGAGGGCGAGCGTGAGGCGCACAGTGGGGGGACTGGTTCTGTGGGACGGTGTGGGTGTGGAGGCAGGGAACCCCAAACTTAGAGCGCGATAAAACCTGCCTCCCCGAGATAAAGCCCCTCGCTGACAATAACACGAGGCCCGGAAACGGGAGCCGGAGAAAAGCCCAGGGCACCTAGTGTGCCAGTGCCGGGGGCAAGCTGCGGGCCGGGCTGCCCGGGGGCAGGGCTCCACTCCCGCCTGCACTGAGCCAGTGGCGTGGTCTCTGCTTGGAGCGGTTCTGAAGCCCAGGGAGGAACGTTTAAAAATAGCTGTGGCCACTCTGGGAACGGCCCGGGCTGGCCGAGGGGCTGAGGCGGAGGTCCGGCTGCTCTGGTTTTCCCATTATCCTGCCGAAGAGCCGTGTGTGTGCGTGTGTGTGTGCGTGTCCCATGTGGGCGTGTGCACCCTGTGTGTGCATGTGTGTAAATGCACGTGCAGGTGTGCTGCAGCAGACGTACCCGTGCAATGTACCCGTGTGTGCTTGTGCAGATCCTGCGTGTGCATCCGGTGTGCATGTGTGCAAGTGCATGCACATGTTGCGGCATGTGTGTCCAATGTGAGTGCATACACACACATGCTGCAGCATGTGTGCATGCATTGTGCATCTGGTGTGCATGTACATGTGTGCATCCTGTATGTGTCCTTGTGCATCCCACATGTTTGTGCATCTCCTGTGTGCTTGTGCATCTTCCACATGTGCATGTGCATCCCATGTGTGCTTTCTGCCATGTGCATCATGTGTAAGTACAGGCACATACATGTGCTGCAGCGTGTATGTGTACATGTGTGCATCCTTGCGTGTGCATATGTAGTGTGTATGTGTGTGCATGCACGTGTCCTCGGACGTCCCGGGCTGCACCTAGACGCCGCTGGTTCCTAGAGCGCGGCAGCCGCCCCGGACCTCGGGCACAGCCCCCTGCCGGCCAAGCGCAGACTTGGGCTCCGTCCGCGTCTCCCTGCTTCCTGCGCGGGCGCCCTCCTCCTCACCCATTCCCTGAGGCTCCAGTTGTTTTTCCCAGACCATCTTTGAGGACGTCAGCGGCTTCGGAGCGTGGCACAGGCGTTGGTGCGTTCTTGCTGGAAACTGCATCTCCTACTGGACCTACCCGGATGATGAGAAGCGGAAGGTAACGGGGCCGGGGTGAGGGGGCGGGCGCTGGGCTGGGCGGGGTCCGGGGGGGCTGCCTCACACACAGGAGGCCCCAACGTGCTTCAGCGCACAGCACCCCCTTACCTCCAGGCCCCTTCTGGAGGTGCTTGGAACCCCTCAGAGCTTGGCGTCTTTGCCCGCAGCTGTCCCTCCTCCTCCTCCTGGCTCTCACACACTCGGGAGCCCCAAAGGGGGGCGTCATTGAGGGGGAGCCCGGCGCCCCCAGGGCACATTCTCGCTTGGGCTTTTGCATTCTGAGCAGCTCCTCGGCCTGTCCCTGCCTGGGCAGCAGAGGGCGCTCCAGGAGGGGCACAGGTCTGTGTTAGCCCTTCTTCATGGGCACTTTCTGTCCAGAAAACAGTCACGGGGTGGCACCCGTTCTCGGCTTTTTCGAATTTTCAGTGGTTTAAGGAAATAAACATGCCCAGCGTTGTTCTTGGAGATTTAAAATGGGGTCTGCAGCGTGGAAAACGTGAGGTCTTTGCTTTTAAGACCCCTCTAGGGAGGATCAACTTGGCCAATTGTACCAGTCGCCAGATAGAGCCGGCCAACCGGGAGTTCTGTGCCCGGCGCAATACGTTTGAATTAATCACCGTCCGACCACAGAGAGAAGATGACAAGGAGACTCTGGTCAGCCAGTGCAGAGACACGCTCTGCGTCACCAAGTAAGTAGCGCCCTAGGCAGCCATGACCAGTGGTTAAGCATGTCTGCTGTGGGAACACCTACTGAGTGCGCCTGCTGTGGGGGCACCTACTGTGGGAGCACCTACTGTGCGTGCCTGCTATGGGAGCACCTACTGTGCATGCCTGCTGTGGGAACACCTACTGTGCGCACCTGCTGTGGGGGTGTCTACTATGCACGCCTTGCTCAGGGTGATGTAATGGGAGTAGCTTTGAGGAGCCTGGGTTGGGGGGAGGCTGGGAGGCAGAATGGTGAGCACCGGAGGACAGTCTGGGGGCTTCTTTGTGTCCAGAGGAGGTTAGGAGCGGGTCACCATGCGAGCGGGGTCTGTGGGGGATGAGCTGGAGGAGAGGCGCCTGGAGGCTGCCACTCTAGAGGGGGATGGGGGATGGGGAAGGGGGACAGTGGGCAAGGCTGGAGGAAGAGCCCTCACGTTGGCCAGAAGTCAGTGGGGGGGTGATGAGTGTGGGAGTGGCTTGGGCACCTTCGCCCGATGGGCTGGCAGCATTAGGCCATCGGGCACTGGCAGAGCCTGGCCACGGGGCACATTTGCCCGATGGCTTGGTAGAGTTGGGCCATTTTTGATGGGGAGGTCTGGGAGCCTCAGCTGCTGCCAGTCTTTCTCACCAGCTGTCTCAGGGCTCGGCAGGAGCCTGGGAGGGGGCGCCTCCCCCCACACCCGCCCCGGGTCAGAGGGCAAAGGCCTGCTGACGGGCTCTCGGCTCTCCCCCTAGGAACTGGCTGTCCGCTGACACGAAAGAAGAACGGGACCTGTGGATGCGGAAGCTGAACCAGGTCCTGGTGGACATCCGCCTCTGGCAGCCGGACGCCTGCTACAAGCCCGTGGGCAAGGCCTGAGCCCCGGCGTCAGGCTGGCACCGACGCCGGGCGCCCGGCTCCCCGCTCTGCTGGAGCTCTGTGTGTGCAGCCCCTTCACTACTAACCCTCTTCTGGCAGCCCCCGGCAGCGGGGCCGGCCTGGCACGGGGCACGCTGCCCCCTTCCCAGCTCCCCTCTCCTGGTCGGTCCCAAGTCCTGTTTTAAAGTCACTCTTTACAGTGTGGGGGCAGGGAAGAGGCCCCGGGAGGCCCCTGCTCAGCCTCCTGTGTGGAAGCCTGTGCCCGCTGCCCAGAGCGGAGGGCACCAAGATTCTAAGGAGTTTAGGGCTTTTTCCAGAACTCCTCCTCTTATGCCTTCACACAGCTCCCTCCTAGAGGGACAATGAGGAAGCACTGGGTGGCACAGGGGCCGAGTGCGAGCTTTCCGTTCCCCCACCCGCTGGGGACCCTGCCAGGCCGGGCGCACGGGGCCTCCCGTGGTCAGCCTGGGCTCTGCCCCCCGCCTGCCCTGGGCTGTCAAGTCAGTCACTTTGATGAAGCTGCTCTGGACTAATGCTTGCCTTGCCAAAGGTTTACCTCCTCCTCGCGGCCTCGAACGGCGGCATCTGCGCACTCGGAGCCGCGAGTCCCGGGCACTTGGGGCACGTTCCCCTGGCAAAGATCCCGGGGACGCTGGGAAGCGGCTGTTCTGCTGGGCACCGTCTCCCGTGGCCTCGGGGTCTCCTCTGAATCTTGGAGCTGTTGGTTCTCACTTAAAAACACTAATTGCCGCCATTGTTTTCTTGTTCTTTGATATGATTTCTTTGGAAATCTTGGCTCTCCAATATAGAGATCTCTTAAAATATATTTTATGTATTTACCCAAATAAATGCTTGTAAATATCCCGGTGACTTGGTGGTTCTTCTCAGCACCCACGATGCCTAGCGAGTGAGGCTGCGGGGCCTGGTGGGGAGCCGGCGCCGAGCTCGCTTTACCGACAGGCCCTCTCTGAGCCCGGGTCCTCGGCCTTGAACAAAAGGCTTGGCCGTGCCATCGTGGCCCACGGGCACAGAACCAAGGCCGCTGCCCTTCCCTGCTCACATCGCCTCTGGGATAGATCCCAGGACACTAGATCTCAGGACATTGGACAGATCCCAGGACATCCATCAGTCAGTGGGTGTTTGGGGATGGGCGGTCTTCCAAGGCTCACGGTCAAGTCCTTCCTGGGCTGCTTCAGACCTGTGTGATCCTGGAGCATCAATGACCCGTGCCCCCTCGAAGAGGGCCTGATTGTTAGGTTTGTGGCCGTGGTAACCCCGGCTGGACATGGCTGCAGCCGCCTGTGATCCCTGTTTTTGTCTCAGGCTCCTGAGGGTGCCCCAGATGGAGCCCCCGCTTGTGCCCACGTCAGCCCACGGGCTTGGGGCCTCCCTCAGAGCCTTCTCCATGAACCCTTGAAGATGAGTCCCTGACTGCGCCATGGTGCCCGGCTGCCATTTGCCATCCCAGCTTTGGTTGTCTCCCTGCTTACTCCTGCTTCCCAACTGCCTATCCTCAAAAGCCTGCCTCCATGCCTTGGAGCTGCCCTCCGGGGTGCCATCTCTGGGGGGAGCGGAGGGAGCGGCTAAACAAGACCACCACAGGGGCTTCCCCTCCTTTCTCTGGACACTCTGCCTTCGACTTCCTCATCAGCCGAAGCACTCCCCAAAGCGAGTCTCGATCGCCGAACCGCTCGGCCTTTCCTTGGCTCTCGTCGACACCGCCCGCCCTGCTGTGCCCGGGGCC
The DNA here is from genome assembly GCA_023553655.1 of Myrmecobius fasciatus. Taxonomy (NCBI): domain Eukaryota; kingdom Metazoa; phylum Chordata; class Mammalia; order Dasyuromorphia; family Myrmecobiidae; genus Myrmecobius; species Myrmecobius fasciatus. The sequence continues at coordinate 217,427 of JAJPUD010003550.1, read as the reverse complement.
TTGGGAACACGGCTCTGCCCCGACCGTGACGCCTGGCTCCGGCTCGCACCGGGTTCTGCTTCTTGAGCTTTTTCAGCCGGTGATCTCCGCGGCGCCCATCTCCGTGTCGGTGATTCTCCGCTCCGCTCGTCTACCCCAACATCCCCGTGGAGCGCCGCCTTGTATCTTCCCCAGGCTGGGTGCCTGATAGACTCCAGTTGTAACCCAGCCTCCTGTCACTGTCAAGGGCCCTTGTCCTTGTCCCCAAGCTCGCAGCCCAGATGTCACTTTAGTTGCCCACTCTTAGGCAATAGGGGGTTCTGCTCTCCCAGCATCCTGTGCGGTTTCTGCCTCCCTCTGCCCTCGGGCTCGGTCTCCTCTCTGTAAGGAGCTGAGCAGCATATTTCCTCAGGAGACCCCCAGGAGGATGACCGGTAACTGCCCGGTGAGGGTTTTTAAAGCTTTCAGAGTTATTTGTCTTTACCCTTTGTTCCTCACTTTTATCTGCAACAGTTTATACTGCACTTCCCATACTGGAAAATGTCCCATATTCACCCAACATCTTCCAAAGCGGAGCTTCCCCTTTTTTAAAGAGTATTTTTTTCCCAATCAATGTAAAGTGAAAAGTATTATTATTGTTATTCTTTTTTTGCTTTTTCTCATTTAGGTTTTTTTTTTTTTTAAATTAAAGCTTTTTATTTGCAAAATATCTGCATGGGTAATTTTTCATCACTGATCCTTGCAAAGCCTTCTGTTCCAAATTTTTCCCTCCTCCTCCCCACCCCCTCCCCTAGATGGCAGGAAGTCCAATACATGTTAATTATGTCAAAATACTTAACAAATCGAATATATGTATACATATTTATACGCTTATCTTACTGCACAAGAAAAATCAGATCTAGAAAGAAAAAAAAAAAAACCTGAGAAAGAAGTTAAAGTGCAAGCAAACATCAACAGAGAGCATGAAAATGTTATGTTGTGGTCCACACTCAGACCCCACATCCCTCTCCCTGGGTGTAGATGACTTTCTTCATCACTAAACAATTGTAACTTGCCTGAATCACCTCATTGTTGCAGAGAGCCACATCCATCCATCAGAATTGATCATTGTATAGTCTTGTTGTTGCCGTGATTAGAGATCTCCTGGTTCTGCTCATTTCACTGAGCATCAGTTCATGCAAGTCCCTCCAGGCCTCTCTGAAATCGTCCTGCTGGTCCTTTCTTACAGAACAATAATATTCCATAACATTCATATCCCATAATTTGTTCAGCCACTCTCCAATTGATGGGCATCCCTTCAGTTTCCAGTTTCTAGCCACAAACAAAAAATATTACTTTTTAATGAGATTTTAAATTCCAAGTTTTTCTCCTTCCCCTCTTCCCTCCCCAATCCAATATAATCTAACTTTCCCCTGACATTTCATTAAGTCTTTGACATGTTCATAGATTTCTCACTTTTTGTTAGTTAACTGTCATCAGTTGCTGGAAAATCCAAGACCTGAATGACTCCAAATCCATTGTTGCAGACGATAAATTTCCTATGAGTTTAATAACAACAGATGCTCACCAATGTTCTCAGCATTAAGAACCTTGTCTTATTTCAAGATAATATTTATAAGTGAAAGTGAGATACAATGCTAGCAATCAGTTGCTGTCAAAAATTGATGATGTGAACACCATGGACAACAATTGTCTGGTTTTCTGACTTGGGAAAAGGACCAAGATGTCATTCTGGAATATAAGGGTTTTCTTTTGACATTTCAGGTACATTTCAGGTTTATGCCATGGACATGTGACATTGGGATTTGAGAATATTACTCTTGAAATGTTGACGTGAATAGTCTATACTCTCTCTGTGCATTGGATGTCCTGGATTTGCTTCTTAGATTTTCCAATACATCTTATGTTGGCCGTTGAGGTATTCTGAGGCTTCACTTAAATTTCTCACGATTCACAAAATTAGCCCCTATTTCTTTTTCTTTTTTTTTTTAATTAAAGCTTTTTATTTGTATAACATATGTATGGGTAGTTCCCCAGCATTGATCTTTACAAAGCTTTCCATTACACATTTTACCCCCAGTCCCCTCCCCTCCCCTAGATGGCAGGAAGTCCACTACATGTTAATAATGTTAAAATGCTTGACAAGTTGTGCAAGAAAAATCCTATCTACAAGAAAAAAAAAAAAGAAAATCAGAGAAAGGAAACACAATGAAAGCAAACATCAATAGAGAGCATGAAAATGTTATGTTGTGGTCCACATTTCGCATCCCTCTCTCTGGGTGTATATGGCTTTCTTCAGTGAACAAGTGGAAGTGGTTTGAAACATTTCATTGTTGAAGGGAGCCATGTCCATCAGAATTGATCATCATATAGTATTGTTGTTGCCGTGTACAATGATCTCCTGGTTCTGCTCATTTCACTCAGCATCAGTTCATGCAAGTCTCTCCGGGCCTCTCTAAAATCGTCCTGCTGGTCGTTTCTCACAGAACAATAATATTCCATCACATTCATATACCATAATTTATTCAGCCATTCTCCAATTGATGGGCATCCCTTCAGTTTCCAGTTTCTAGCCACTACAAAAAGGGCTGCCACAAACATTCTTGCGCATGTGGGTCCCTTTCCCTCCTCTAAGATGTCTGGGATATAAGCCCAGTAGAAACACTGCTGGGTCAAAGAGGATGCACAGTAGCCCCTATTTCTTCAAATTTGTTTTGAATCTATGTTATAATCACTATAACACTATTTAAAAATTCTCTAAGGCAGAGGAAAATGCCATAAAAAAGTCCGTGATCTATCTCATCATGTGTAGAAGGCTGTCCTCTGTTACATGAGGTTATACTTAAAGGTGTGTATAGACCAGAATATTTTAATTTTGTCCCTTTTGTGTCTGTGTTTACCTTGTCACAAACAATGATGCACTGCTATCCCCCTCCCCCCGACAATATCAAGGTGGAAGCGTGCTTTTTATTATGAAGATATTAGTAACATCAACAACTGAAATGTAATTTTCACTTCATTTTCTTCAATTACAATTTTGATGTATTTGGTATATTTAACACAAGAGTGATTACTCTTCCAATTTCAAGAAAGGCAGAATTATTGTAGCTGAGGTTTCAAAATGCAGGACCTCATGATATATAAAGATAATATGAACTCTCCATTTTCTGCTTTATTTGTACCGTCAGCACAGCAAGTGATATTTTGAAGATCACACGGCAGAGAAAGAAGGCTGTGGAATCGGGCGTAGTGCCCGATAGTGCCATTAAAGAACCAGCTTCAAGGTCCTGCTCCAACCTCCACCAAGAGCCGGATTCATTTCTGTACAACTAGATAATTGTGCTTCGATAGAATTGGTTTTCCTTTGCAAGGAGGGTTGTCCCCCCCACATAGCATGGAGCTGTCAAGTGGCTCCAAGGGAGGCGCAATGGATGGCTTTAGCTTCCCCCTCCACCTTGACCCAAGGGAGACTTTCGTTGCTGGAAGGAGAGGAAACAGGAGGTGGGAGCAGAAGCCTGCTCCTCTCCTCCCCTCGGAGAGAGCTAAATGATCTGTCGGCTAAGTCTAAGACGCGTGGTTTTCAGGCCCCGGCGAACACACAAATAGAGGCAGCAGAGAGACCCACTTATCCAGAAATCGGAGAAGGAACCTGGACCCCACAGAAGAGGGAGGAGCCTTCCCTCTGACCCTTGTTAGCCACTCCAGGTTTGAATCATGGAGCCTCAGTGTAGTCTGTGATTGTCCATGAAGATCATTAGCGTGACCGGAGTCCCCGAGAGTGCAGGTTTTAGGCCAGGTTGGGAAATAAGGCCCCTCAGAGCTGACTCCCACTCACGCTGCCTGCACGATGGCGGGAGCCCTTTCATGTCAGCTTGTTGCTCTACTTTTGGGCGTCAGCCAAGTCCCAGAGCTTAATGACACGGAACGTTCTCCTTGGTGCAGTTCAGTGCTCGGGTGCCTGCCAGAGGCTGGGGGGGGGGGCAGCTGAAGAGAGCAGGAAAGCTCAGATAGCTTCAGGTCTTCTCTAGAGCTCGAGAATCTCTCTGAATTAGCTACGAGACTCCATTGTCTGAAGATGCTCTGGGTGCTCCTGGCTTCCAGCTTCGAGGGGAGCCCCATTATGGGATATCTCAGGAAAAGCAGGAGAGGAGCCAGCAGTCTCCAACATTAGCCCCAATTTCCATACTTAGAGGCCAAGGGAAACTTAGCTTTGAATAAGATCTAGAACACATCCACATCCACTTTCTCTCTGTCTCTGTCTGTCTGTCTGTCTGTCTATGTCTGTTACTCTCTGGTGTGTGTCTCTCTCTGTCTCTGTCTCTTTCTCTGTCTCTGTCTCTCTGTCTCTGTCTGTCTCTCTCACACACACTTTTGCTCTCAATTTCTTGCTCTGCCTCTTATTCTCTCTCTGTCTCTCTCTCTCTCTTGCTCTCTCATTTTTGCTCATCTCTATTTCTCTCTGTCTCGTCTCTATCTCTATCTCTGTCTGTCTCTGTCTCTGTTTCCTCTGTTTTTCTCTGTCTCTGTCTCTGTCTCTGTCTGTCTCTGTTTCCTCTGTTTTTCTCTGTCTCTGTATCTCTCTGTCTCTGTCTGTCTCTGTCTCTGTCTGTTTCCTCTGTTTTTCTCTGTCTCTGTCTCTGTCTGTCTCTGTCTCTCTCTTCCTCTGTCTGTCTCTGTCTCTCTGTCTTTGTCTCTTTCTCTGTCTGTCTCTGTCTCTGTCTGTCTGTCAGTCTGTTGCTCTGAGTCACCCGAGCCCTAGTAGGCCTCCTTTTCTCCTATATCCCTTCTTTGATTTCCATTCTGCCATAATTGGACCAGTGGATTTCATTACTGTTTGCCACGTGTGCTCGCTGCATCTCTGGTGTTTGGTCGGAGGGGAAAAGCCCTTGGATATAAAGCTTCGGGGCTGATTCCATCAGTTCAGGAACCGATCAGAAGAGAGACGGAATCCACCTCACCAGACTAACCATAAGGGATGAGAGGTGTGAGTTTCGGGGGCACTTCCCCGAGGAGAGCAGAGCGGTCCAGCTTCCGGCCCCGCCTCCTGGAACACGTGACAGTCGGTTTCGGGGACATCAGGGGCTCTCTTCCACTGCCTTTGAAGCCACTCCCCCACCCCTGGCCACACGGGAGCCACAGCCCTTAGAGCACGAGACTGGCTTGACTCGCAATTACGCGATTTTTTCAGTGAATAAAGGAAAACAGCCAATGATGAAACGCTTCGAGTGGTGTCTTGTCCAAAGCCCCATCCTGTCACAAAGTAAGGAGGAGAATCTCTATCCATTTCATTTTGCATCTTTAGAGCCCCTGGGTCTCCGTCCTTGCTCTTGCGGGGGGGGGGCATTATTCCTCCCCTTCCCCACCCTCTCCCTCCCTCCTATGCTTCCCTCCCCCCCCCAGCCTGAGTCTGGTGTTAGATTGTCTTTTATAAAGCCTCAGAATCTTGTAGAGATGCTCGACCAGCCTTTGTTCACCAGTGAGGGCGAGGGAGTTCCCCGGTCCTTGAACTGGCCCGTTGCACTTTTGGTCCCTTTGAGTTCTTAGAAAATGCTTTTTTTTTTTTTTAATTAAAAACTTTTTATTTACAAAACATATGAGTGATTTTTCTACATTGACCTTTGCAAAAACTTTTTTTTCCCAAGCTTTTCACCTCCTTCCCCCACCCCCCACCCCTAGATGACAGGTAATCTAATACATGCTAGATAGGATAAATTATATGACAAATCCAATACATGTATACATATCTATACAGTTATCTTACTGCACAAGAAACATCAGATCTAGAAAGAGAAGAAGAAAAAACAACCTAAGAAGGAAAACAAAATGCATGGAAATATTCACAGAAAGCGTTAAAATGCTGTGTTGTGGTCCACACTCAGTTCCCACAGGCCTCTCTCTGGGTGTATGACTCTCTTTAGAAAATGCTTTTTAAAGGGGTAGCTAGGTGGTGTAGTGGTTAGAGCCTCAGCCCGGAAGTCAGGAGGAGCTGAGTTCAAATGTGCTCTCAGACATTAAACATTCCCTAGCTGTGTGACCCTGGGCAAGTCACTTAACACCAATTGCCTCAGCCAAAAAAAGCTTTTTAAAAACCGAACCCCAGACCAAGCTCTTTCTATACACACACACAGAGCTACAGCACAATATACATTTCCCCCTAATGATTCAAGGGAACCCCAAATAGGAGAGGCTGCTAAGTAGTGATCCCCCCATTCCCCCTTTGTATGCATGCATGGGTGTATATGTATGTATGGACACACATATATGTGTATGATCTCTACCCTCTTATAAATTCTGCCAACTGGTTGTAGTTCTCCTTTCTGGAGTCAGGAAAAATAAGTCTTCAAAACTATGACCCTTTGTATCCTCCTCCTCTTCCTCCTTTTCTTCCTCCTTTGTGTCTTCCTCTTCTTTCTCCTTTTTATCCTCTTCCTCCTCCTCCTCCTCATTACAGATAGCATTTTATAGCAATATATGTAATATGTTTATGTTTGCAAAGTGCTTTACTGTAATTCCAGAGAAACTGAGGCAAGCAAGAGATTGGTTTTTAATCTTTAATGTGGAATTTAGGCCGCCTGGACGGGACTCTTGTCCAAAACATTCGGTGCAGATCAACTGAGGCGGGGGCTTATATCAAACTAGGGGAAACAAGCAGATAAGGGGGCAAGGACACTGGGTGGGCGGACAAGCCATAATTCCGGGGAAGGATCATCACTTAATCCTGACAGGATGGGGGTCAAGGTGGGGGGCAGGAGACTGCGAGGGGCAATTATCCCAGCAAAGATCGAGGAAAAGCGCCTGGAGCTTCTGACTCGGTGGTCTGTAAAGATGGCCAGAGCTTTCTTTGGGCTCCTTTTTAAAACCCAATCTCCAGCCCTAATGGCAAGGAAGGGGGGATGACTATGATTTTTATTCAGGGTTCAACATTATAAACATGATCTCATTTGATCCTTGCCACAAACTTGGAGGAAGGTGCTGTTAATGTTCCCATTGTATATATGGGGAAACTGAGGCAGGTATGTCTGAAAATGGCGATTGCGCCTTTCTGGGGACATCTTTATCCAGTTGGCCACCTTTTTCATCCCGGGTCCCTGGATGTCTCACCTCCCAGAGTCTGGGCGTTTGGACAGCTTTGGCTATTTTGGTGACTGCAGGTTGGGCCTGAGGGGGTTAACAAAGGGGGGGACTTACCCTAAAAATGCCCAAATTGGAGGGGCGCACCTCCCCGTCTCCTCCCCCTCCCTGCCTCCCACAGTAGAACCTGTTAGCCGTCTGCCGGTGGTTTTCGGCCGAGCCCGGACGTGTGAGGAAGGCGGGGATGGGGCAGATGGAAGGCAGAGCCCCCCGCCTTCGCATTTTTCCTGCCTCGGCCCCCCTCCGTTGGCTGATCCAGAGCGTGGGGATTACAAAGACCCCTTGGCGGTCTTCTGGAAGGGCAGCCTCTTAAGGGAGGCAGCCATTGAGCAGGGACCCTTGAGGGGTTTTTAACCATGGGCTAGATGGAAACATTGGACAGAGAGACCCCAACTTAGTCACTGGGAAGCTGAGAACTCGATGAGAGCCCAAATCAGTGGAGGCCTCCAGGGGAGGATGCAGTCAGACTCTGAGATGGGCCCGCCTTCCCCCTCCCCTTTGTCCCTCTGAGAACTTGTCCTAGTCCAATGGCGGGGGGGGGGGGGGAGGGAGCCCGACTGAAGGGGCTGTTCTGGGAAGGGGAGCCTCCCAGCTGAAGCCCTGACCAGGCGGGGAGAGACCGGGACCAACGGGGGACCCAGGGGAGCCCAGCACGGGGGAAGCCATGGCCAGCACCAGGCCCCATGCCCCCAGGGCAGAAATCGAGCCCTTGGCAGAGACTGCACGGCCAGATTGGAGAGAAGCTTGCCAGGACCTTGCTGGAGGGCACGGATGGGCAGCGTGGGAACCCGCCAAGGTGCCCCCTCCCATTTGTGGCATGGCCACTGCTGTGGTCCAGCACGGGACAGCAGCTTGCACGTGGGCTTTCTATACTCTCCAAAACAACCCTAATCAATCAGTTAGTTAGTTAATTAGTGATGGAGCTCCTTTGGTCAGTGGGCAGCGTGCCCTCCAGCCAGCCACCTCAAGCATCGGTTCTCAAAGGGTATTCAGTGGGTCCCCAAAGGCCGGCGGGTGCCCAGTGCCCAGCAGAGGGAGCCCGGCCTACGCCCGGCCTACAAGACCCTCCTCCCGCCATCTTGAGCTCCCGGAGGTTGGCTCCAATTCTGTTCTGATAGAGAGGAGAAAGCTGCTTTGAGCCAACTCAATGCCCATAAAAGGGGCTCCAACAGCTGACTTCAATTGGATACATTTTAAATCTAAATGTTAACTTATTGATACTTATTAATTATAAACATTAAAACCGAAGTTTGCATGTGTAAATGCACACCCCTCACAACATGTTGCACGTGTGTGCACACGTGTGTATTGCGTGTGATCTATGGGAATGAGGGCACAGAACGGTCTGTGCTCCTGCCCTCCCGCGCTCCCCCTCCTTCTCACTGATGGCAGGAGAACGTTGCTCAGGTTTATGTGACTTTTCTCAGCCTTCCTTTCCATCACAGGCCTTTGCTGTGACCCATCGCGCCCTTTGGCTCCCAGGGAAGGTAACCGTGCTGGTGGGGGGCCCTTCAGTGAGGGTCCGGGTGAGAGCAGGCCAAGAACTGGATGGAGCCCCCCCCCCGGGCCATCTCCCCCCCCCCCCAGGAAACCGGCCCAATGGTTCTTTCTCTTTTGGTGAGGTGCCCAGGCAGCAGGGGCTGCGGGCCTGAGCCACGTGACCGTCCGTCTCCTCCGGCTCCTGGTGGCCTGGGCCGGGCTACTTTGTCCCCAGGGCCCCGCCCCTCGAGGAGGCGCTTTGGGGGAGTTCTGCAGCTCTAGGGCTGCGGGAGGACATCGTTTCCATGGATGCTGCTGTCAATCAGGAGCCTCCCCTGGGGTGTGTCCCATAGTCACAGAACACCCCCCCCCCCCATGGGGACCCCGGCTGGCCAGACCCAGCACCTCAGGGGGCTTATTCTCCTCCCCCCGCCCCCCGGTGCTCCCCGCCCCCCCTCCCGGTCCCACAGCCAACGCCGTCTGTGGCTGAGGAGGCGACTGCCGGGCCTTGCTTCCTGGGGAGCTCGGCTGCTGTTCCGGAGGAGACCGGGAGGGGGCCCCCTCCTCAAGGAAACGTGGCCCCACGCTCCCTGTAGGCCCGCCTTCCCAGCCTCGGCCTTCCCCAAGACAGCTCTGGGAGCCAATCCCCTTTCCCTTTTGTTGCTGAAGGCCCGGGAGACGCGGGGTGGGGGCAGACTGCTCCTGTCGGGTCCCATTAGGGAGTGAGCGCCCAACATTCAGGGCGGGGGCGCCAGGAGAAAGGGGCCAGCAGCCAGCGCGCGCCCTCCCGCGGGATCAGACCAGAGCGATTGTATTTCTCGGTTTTCATGAGAAAATTCACTCTGATGAGAGGGGAAAGCCTGCTTTAATTCAATCTATCCCACAAAGTACCGTGAGCACCTACTGTGTGCCAGGTTCCGTACCGACTGCCTTACAATGGGCTCCTTTTGTCCTCCCAGCAGCCCTGGGCGCCATTACTCCCCCATTTTGCAGGGGAGGAAACTGAGGCAAACAGCGTCCCTGGGGCTGAGACCACGGCTCTATCCTCTGCCCTCGAAGATCAGACACTGGGGGAGACGAGGGGTCAAAGGCAAAGAGGAGACAAGCGGTCCGTGCCGGGATGAGCTTACACCTGGCGGGGAACCTCTGGCCTGGGCACAGGTGGCAGGAGGCCATCAGTGGGAGCCGAGACGTCTGCGGGGCGACGGGCAAAGGCTCAGGGGGCGTTTAGCGATGACGAGCGGGGGGTCAGGGGGGAGCCAGCGCCCGCAGCCTTTGGTGTAGAGCACGAGGGCGGAGGAGAGCCCCATGGAGAGAGGAGCTGTCCGGCGGAGGGGGTGCTGACCTGGCTCCTGCTCGAGGGCGGGGGGGGGCGAGTGCTGCCCCAGGAGCCGGGCCGCTCAGTGACCCCCCTGATCTCCAAAGAGCCGCTCGATCTGGTCGTTGAGCGGATTCTCCTTGCCCAGAACGTGGGGCCATCGCTGCAGCGCTCGGTCCCAGAAGAACTTTGCCGTTAGCCGCGAAGCTGCCTGCAAGAGAGAGCCGGCTTCACCCCGGGCCCGGACCTTGGGCTTCCTGGGCAGCACGGCCTCCCCTTGGGGTCAGCGGGGGCTCTTTTCATAGAAGTGCCCTCCCCAGTGGCTGCACAGCCCAAGGCACCAGCATGACCCCCCCACCAGGCCTTGCCTAAAGACCCCAGGAAACAGGGCCCCCCAAGGCCCCCCCCTGCTCTGGGAGAGCTCTCATCATGAGAACACGCCCCCCAAACCCACATTTGCCCCTGCGACTTTGCTCTGACTTCTGCCCTCCGGGGGCAAGCACAAGGACTCCCCCTCCCCCCTCTGAGCCAAGGACAGTGTTTGGGACGAGGGCAGGCTCAGAAGCAGGTCCCAGCACCCGGCCACAGGGGGCGCTGACGTGTGTGTATGTGTATGTGTGTGAGTGTGAGTGTGTATATGTGTGCACATGTCTGTATGAGTGTGAGAATGTGTGTGAGTGTGTGTGTATGTGTGTGCACATGTCTATGAGTGTGAGAATGTGTGTGAGTGTGAGAGTGTGTGTGTGTGACCATCACATTTCCACATCTTGTGTCATTTGCACACTGGCCTCAGAGCTGGGCAGGGCAGCGACCATCTCTATGAGAAGCCCAGCATGTCCATGACCCAGCTGATTGCCTTTGCCCCCAGCCCCCCTTTTCCTAAGTCCCATCACCAAGGTTACCAGTGCCCCCCAGTCGCCCAGCTTACCCCCCGAGGGCCCACTTTTACCTTCTCTCCCCAGTCCTGCCTCCCAACATTCTAGTCATTTGTCAGGGTTTGTCCCTCTCTAGGGCCCGCTCCCTCCTCTCCATTGTCACTGGCTCCCACGTCCCCTCGAGCTTAAACTGCGGCGGGTGGGCCGGACTCCCCCAGATCTCACCCCCTTTCTGTCTGTGCCAGGGAACCCTCCTAGGCCCAAGGGAGCAGTCCTGCCGGCCCCTGAAGCTCCATCTTCCCTCGGGCCCTCCTCTCCCTGGCAGGGGCCTCCTCCTCTCCAGCCTCCAGGAGCCCCCACTGGCTTCCTTTCTCTCCTGCCCGGTCTCTGCCCCACAGCGTCCCTGACTTCCCCCAGGCCCCACCCTCTGCAGGACCCCTTCCCCACTCTCCTTCCCCCTGCTGAGTGAGCCCCCACCACACCGGGAGAGCCTGGGAGCAGGGACCACCCTTCAGCCTTCCTTGGGACCCTCGGCACTCAGCACAGGGCCCGGTACAGAACGAGCTCCATTACTGCTTTGTGCCTTGGCCGTCCCCCTCCTGCCGGGGTCCTTGCTCTGCCCCCCCCTCCATCTTCCCAACAGCTGCCCAAGCGATTCCCTTTCAGGACAAATGTGACCGTGTCAGCGCCCGCTCAGCAAGTTCCCGGGACTGGGGTCACACGAAGGCCCCTGATTCACTCTGAAAGCTCCTCACCACCTGCTGCCAACCTATTGTTTCAGCTCCACCGGATGGTGCTCCCCACTGGAGACTGTGAATGTCACCGAGGACTCCCCACTGCTCCCCGTGCTCCCTCACAGCCCAGAACCCCTCCTCACTCAGCTCCCCATTCCCCCCAAGCCTCCCTTAAGCCTTGTGCTGAAGTCTCCTCGACTCCCCCAAGCTGCTCATCCTTCCCAGCTGTACACAGTCTGCCCCATTAGAATGTAAGCTCCATGAGGGGGGGCTTTTCCCCTTGTCCCTTCGGATCCCCCCAGAACTTAACACGGCAGCCAAAGCACAGGTCTTACTAAGCGCTTCTTGATTGATTGTATCCACTATCTATGTATCTTGTCTACATCTTTCTGCCTGTATCTGTGTGTCAATCAATCATCTA
>JAJPUD010003550.1:172165-203476 GCA_023553655.1 Myrmecobius fasciatus | reverse complement strand
CTATCTATCTATCTATCTATCTATCTATCTATCTATCTATCTATCTACCTACCTGTCTGTCTGTCTGTCTGTCCATCTGTCTGTCTGAATGTCTCTATCTGCCTATCCATCTGTCTGTCCATCCATCCATCCGTCCATCCGTCCATCCGTCCATCCATTTATCTATCATCTATTTATCCGTCTGTTTGTCTGTCTGTCCATCCATCCAACCACCATTCTACCTACCTACCTGCCTGCACACACTGTGCTGCCCTCTCTCCCCCCAATGACCTCGTTTACTTCCATGAGTCCAGTTCCCCCCCCCCCCCCAGCAGAAGCCTCCCAGAGCTAGAGTCAGCCCAAAGTTTGCTCCTCGGCACCTGACCCCAGCTGCCTTTGGGACATCTCAGATTCTGGGGTCCCCCCGGTCCCCTGACTCATCACCTGGTCCCTCCCCCACCCTTCCAGTTGAGGAGGGAGGTGCTACCAGCCTCTCCCCCCAGCCCTACTGGTCTCCTCTCTCCTGCCTTTAGTGCATTCGCCCTTAAACCTCTCCTTGCCCCTTACCCCGGGCGCTCCTTAGCTTCCTTCAAGGCTGAGCTCAGTGCCCCCCTTCCTGAAGCTTCCCCTCCTGTATCCTCCCCTCCCTGAGTGTCAGCAGGCCGTGTCTCCTGCAGTCTCCCTGGAGCCACCTGTCTGTGGACGTGGTCTTCCCCAGGCCAGCTGGAGGGCGGGGGGCCGAGATACAGAAATATTGATAAAATACTATATTTAATATATCAGTAAGAGAAATAAATGCCTGTTGAATGACTCTAGCAAGGGCTGCTCCCCCTCTTTCATCCCCAGTTATAGAGAAGTGCCCAGGGCCTCTGGGCAGGGTCTCCCTGTCCCCCTTTGGGGACATTCTCAGGCCTGGTGCTTTTGTAGCAGGGGTGGCGACCCCCCCTCCCCCACTGCTCTGAGCTGTCCCAGTGTTCTTCCCTCCCCTGAGCCTCACGGCTGGTCCTCAGTGCCCGGAAATGAGCCTGGAGAATTGGGGGCCAGCGTCCCCCCCTCCTGGGTATCTAAGATGGGGAGCCAGGGGGGCGGAGGGCAAGACGAGCCCCCTCAACAGTGGTGGGGCCTTTAGCATCCTCACCTGCCAATGGGGGTGACAGCTAACCCGGGGCGCGAGGCAAATCCCCGCCAGGACCTTGAGACCCTGGACTTGCTGAGATATTACCCCAATACTGGGTGGTCATGGGAAAAAAGGTGGGGAGCAGCAGAGGCTGGGGAGCGCGCTCAGCTCAGACCGGCTTAATTAATACAATTAATCAGGAGGCCCTTGTCAGTCACTTTCTGTGCCAGGGATGTGGGGCCCAGACGGGCAGAGTAGGGGCCTGGCAACCGGGCTTGGGGCGGGGGAGCTCAGCTCTGGGCTGAGGAAATGCTGGGCCTTCTCTCAGCCTTTCTGCCGGCTGCTTTATGGCTCTCGCTGGCCATGGTGGTGGGGTGGGGGACAGAAGGGGACCTCTCAGGAGAGCGTACATGGGGTGCCCTGTGGGTGGGCAGCACAAGCCCCTCCGACTGCAGTGGCTCCCTCAGCTCCTTGGATGGTCCTTCAAGGCCTCCATGTGACCCCTCCCCCCTTGGAGGGTCCTTCAAGGCCTCCGTGTGACCGCCCCCCCGCTTGGAGGGTCCTGTAAGGCTCCCATGTGACCCCCCCACCTAGGAGTGTCCTTCAAGGCCTCCACATGCTGCTCCCTCCCCCCCCCCCAGGCCTGCCCACGCCCTCACCTCACTGGGATGGAAGCCGTCCGAAGGCTCAATCAGCTGCCAGATCTCTCCCCCTCTCCTCTGCCATTCCTCTGACACTGTGGGGCACACAACCAAGGTGATCAGTGGCCCTGGGAAGAGCCATCGCCACAGGAGCGGTTCAGGATTTGCCAAACCCGGCAAGGGTTCCTGAGCATTTCTGCGGCTGGTTCTAGATCTTCCCTCTGCTCCGGGTTCTCCAGGCTGAGCTCTAGCACATGGCATGTGGCCACGTTACACTTATTTGGAAATGTAGAAAATAATAAACTGCTACCTGCCTCGGTGGGTACTAATGCCAAGGGGAGCTCCCTCTTAAAACTGTTTTAAAATTATATGATGGTAAAAAAATAAATTCTTTCTTTCTCTTTCTCTCTTTCTCTTTCTCTCTTTCTTTCTTTCTCCATCTTTCTCTCTCTCTCTCTTCCTTCCTTCCTTCCTTCCTTCCTTCCTTCCTTCCTTCCTTCCTTCCTTCCTTCCTTCCTTCCTTCCTTCCTTCCTTCCTTCCTTCCTCCCTCCCTCCCTCCCTCCCTCCCTCCCTCCCTTCTTTCTCTCTTTCTTTCTTCTTCTCCTTCCCCCTTCTCCTCCCTCCCTTCCCCCCTTCTACCTCTATCCATCTGTCAATCTTGGTTGTTGTCCTTCCCCTCCCCTAGCCGCCCTGCCTCCCCTGCATCCCTCTGCCATCCCTCCCATCACTGATCCCTGCGTGCCCTCCCAGGCCACCCTTTCTGCAGATGAGCAAACTGAGACCACAGAGGCAGGATCTGGCTGGGGTCCCAGCTGCCCAAATCCAGGAGTGCTTCCACGGAGGCCCCCGAGTTTGGGTTGCCCTATTTTTAAAGCTTGCCCCCAAGCGGGCCGGAAGCCCAGGGCCCAGACCAGGGGCTGGGCCAGAACAAGGGGGCACTCACTTTCTTTTAAAGGGTAATCCAGGTACAGGAGGCTCAAGTTGGTGAATTTCTCAGTGGCTGCGATTTTTTGCAGAACACCGGAAAGTTGCGCGGCTCTCTGCAGAGGACGAGAAGGCCGGGGCTCGGGAAAGCTCCCGCTTTTAATTTGGGGTTTCCAACTGCCCCCTGCTCCCCTTCCCCCCGTCCCCCTCCCTACGTTTGGCAGAGACATGCTCTAAACAAGGCGAGCTGACTATTTTCCTCCCTCCCTTCCTTCCACCCTTCTTCCCTTCCTTCCTCCCTCCTTCCCTTCCTTTCTTTCTCCTTCCCTCCCTCTCTCCTTTCTTTCCTTCCATCCTTTTCCCCTCTCCCTTCCTCCCTTCCTCTTTCCCTGTTTCCCTCACTCCCTCTCTCCTTTCCTCCTTTCCTCCCTCCTTCCCTCCATTCTTTCCGATATCGTGTGTACATAATTACATTTATACCGCGGGTCTGTCCATCCCCTACTCGGTTTCTACACTAACTGCAAGCCCGGCTCCTGGGCCCACTTAGAGAAGCCCCCCCCACCCTCCCCCCCCCCCCCAGAAAGGCCGGAGCCTCCTACTTGAGAGGTGAGAGTTCGGAGAGTCTCATTGGAATTCATCCAGCCTTGGCAGGGGTTCACCTGCAGAAGGACAACGTCGGACATCTGGTCAGGAGGGAAGAGGCCGGCGTGGGGACTCCCGGCGTGGGGACTCCCGGCGTGGGGACTCCCTGCGTGGGGACTCCCTGGGGGCCTGCTCACCTGGAGGCAGCTGAGGAAGGCGTAGAGCTGCTTGTAGGTGATGTCTTTGTTCAGCTGGCCTGGAAGACAAAGACTGGCCACTTCAGAGGGAATCGAGGCCGGGAACGAAGGCCGAGCCGCGGCAGAGAGCCAAGGCCGCCGTCGCGCCCCAACAGCCGCTTCTGCGCTGGGGTAAATGCGGCCGCCTGGGCCCAAGTCCCCGACCTCAGGGTCACTCCCGGCGCTGGGATGCTCCGAGTGGTCCCAGTGGGCACTTTGTTTATTGACTGACTAAAGAAGCAGAGGGGAATCCTGACCAATGGGGGGGGGGTTGGATGAGGGAAGGTGAAAGAAGGCGCCGAAGGATCAAGGGAAGGACCACTGAGCCCTGGGAGTGCAACTCTTCCACAAGGAAAAGCGGCTCAACACTTCTGGGGAGATCCCAATGCACTTCTTAATCCACCAACATTAATGAGGCACCTACAGTATGCCCCGCACTGGGCTAGCCTCGGGCATACAAAGACTGGTAACAGCACCGGAGACAGCTAGAGGCTTCTGGGAGCTGTCCCTGGGGCTCCAGAATCCCGCACTGGACGCCCCGGGACCGCCCGCATGACTGTCGGCAGGGCCCCTCATCTCAGGACCCACTGCTCAGCGCCCCTTCTCGCAAGCCCCCTTGGGGTCTGGGCCAAGTTCCCGAAATCCTTGCGCTGCCGCCGGCTCCCCCCATTGGTGCTCTCATCACCCCGCCCCTTTAGCACTCGGTCCACGCTGGCTGCCCCCACGCCCGTGGAAACCAGGAGCCGCGGGATTCTGAGCTCAGAGACCGCCCCCCCCCCCCCAGCCCTGCACCGACCCCGGCACCCAGCCCGGCCGTTACCCAGCGGATGGTGTCTGTCGTGCAAGTTGTCCCAGAGGAAGCGGCCGTCGGCCAGGCCGTAGAGGACCACGTGACTGCCCCGAGGGAGGCGAGAGTCCAGGACGGCCAGCGTGGCCAGCGCGTGCTTCCGCATGGCCTCCGGGGTGCTCATCTCGGACACCGTGTCGCTTTTCCTGAAAGACACCCAGGAGGGGCTGAGGGCCGCCGCTGTTCCCCCCCCCTCCCCCGGAGAGAAGCTGCCCCCACTGAGCCCGATCACCCCCAAATCAGTGTGTGTGTGTGGGGGGCTAGAGCAGAAAGCGGCCCTGCTTCCTGCCTGGGGCCCCCACACCCTCGGACCCTTGGGCCTGGAGTCACGATCTCCTTTCCAGGGCCTTCAGGGCAGTGATTTGGGAGGGGGCACTGTGCTCCACCCAAATGAGGAACTGAGACCGGAATGAGCCCTGCGCTGGGGGTGTGGGGGCCCCAGGCAGGGAGCGGGCCCCCTTTCTGCTCTAGCCCCCCCATACACACAGTTAAAGCCCTTTGGCCTCCTAAAAGCTGGCTGGCAACGGCAAGAAGGCCTGGATGGGGAGACCCCAAGAAGGCCTGGATGGGGAGACCCCAAATTTGCCTGGGGAGACCCCAAACCTGCCTAGTGCTTTCTGCTTCTGGGTCCTTCCCAGACCTCATAGGTGCGGCCACATGGGTCGCCCACCTGGGGTCCGGCCCGACTCTTCAGAAAAGACTCCATCGAATCACATACAACCTCGGGCCAGGGGCCAGGCCCATAACCCTAGAAGTGGGTGCAGCGGCCATTGCCGCCATGTATGATAACTTGTCACAGCCTTGGGCACGCTGGTCTGGACGCCATCTCTGGCTCAGAGCTTTGCCAGAAGTCTCTCAAGGGGGCTGCGGGTGAGAGGGGCTGAGCTTTGGAGGCAGAGCAGCCCGGCTCTAACAAGGGCTCTGTCTCTGTGCTTGGCAACAGGGAGAGCAACGGAGGGAAGGAAGCCGGCTGCCCCGCTGCTCCGGGAGCCTGCCGGGCAGCTGGACCCTTCTCAGCTGCCACTTGAACCGGGCAGAAGGAGCCCTGTTGGGTCTTAAAAGAGTCACAGTCCTTTGGAAACCCATTTCCCAGCCAGCAACCACAGGATCTGCTGGAAATCTCAGCTGCTGCTTGCCGTCGCTTCCCCTTCCTCTTATCTCTTGCTTTTCAGAGCAGGATGTACCCACACCTTGAAGGCTGGCACCGGCTCCCTCTCAGAAGAGAGATTTGGGCTCTGGATCTTCGGGGCCTTGGCTAAATGCTTCTTGGATTGGGCTGGTCCTTTCCCCAACCCCCGCATTTGGCAGTTCTGACAGAAAATAGGGGCCTTGGCAGAGCCCAGCCCTGGGTCACTGCAGCTAGAAATGCCAGCTGTGCCCAGAATCCTTCTTCCTATTTTATTCATAAAGGTTTTCTCTCAAATGGGAGAACCATTTTTAGAAACAGCTGTGGGGGGAAAGCATGATTTTCAATAGAGTTCTAAGCTTCTCCTCCTCTCCTGTTCCCTCAGGAAGTGAGCCACCTTTTCCAGTGGGGGCTGGGGGCATTTTCCCATCATCCCTCAGCACATGCAGCCTGTGTGCAATGATTCTGTGCAGGGATTCTCAGGGGTCGAGGAAAGGCACAGAAAGTTGTGACAAGTGCCAGGAGAGATCCCATCTGGTGGGCGCCCAGCCACGCCAGCGTATCCTGGAAGTGCCTTGCTTCTCGGAGGGCCCTGCTCCCGGGAGCCACTTCTTCAGGACATTTGCTGCCCCCTGGGCCCCTTGGGCCAGTCTCTTTTGAAGGGCTATGAGGGCCTGGGGAATCAGGATAGTATTTTCCCAGCATCCAAAGGAGACTTGGTAGTTGGCGGGTGGGAGAAGATGTACTTGAGCCATTTTGTATTAGAGATGTAGGGTGGCAGGGGATAGGAGACGATGTAGGCAAAGGGGAAAATGCTGGTGTCGCGGCCTGGCATGTTGGGGGCCGGTCCCCGACTCCTCGGGTTACCCGTGTCCAAATATTCCCCATCATGAGAATGAGGCCTTCTGGGGTTCTGGAAAGGAACCAGGACCAGGAAAGGGCCTTGGGAAACCTGACATTTATTTCCAGCTCAGTTGTGGTGTTGGAGAAGGTGGGGGGCAAGGGCAGCACCACCTTATGGCCATCTTGGCCTGGCCACTCATTAGCTTGTGGTCAAGGACAAGCTGTGTTCCCTCGTCTGTAAAATACAAGGCTGGGCGCCAGAATCCACCTCTGTGGTTGCTTTGAGCTTAAAAATTGAATGTTCTCACTTAACACTCCCTGGCTGTGTGACCCTGGGTAAGTCATTTAACCTCAACTGTCAAAGCAAAAAAACCCAAAAAACAAAAAACAATGAATGCTCTACTTCACAGACGTCGGATAGAAAGCTTGGCGGAGGGTCAAATGCTGGAAAGCAAAGGCGAATGGCCCGGACCTTTGCCCACTACTCACCCGTTACACACATCGTTCCCGAGCATGGTGTAGATGACAATGGCTGGCTGATCCAGCAGTTGGTTCCTGGACAAACTGATAAATGGGAGAGAGAGACAGACTGAGGAACGTCCTGATCCTTAACTTGGGACTTCGACCTGGGGCTGAGGGATCCCTAGGAATCTATGGGTGGTGGAATCCCCCATCCTAGCGGGTTGTTTTCCATTATTCTCTCCATCCATCTTCTCACTCTATAATCCTCAATTCTTTTATTTTCTTCTGCTTTCTATTAATTTGAAAATAATGACTCTAGGGGCATGTCCTGGAATGCCTCGGTTTCAGACATTTGACACATTAATCATGAGATCCAGGCTGATCTGATGGAGATCTATGGGAGAGAGTCAGGTGACTTGGAAGTGGCTAGATCCAGTGATTTCACTCAGAGGGAAGTCTCTAGAGAGACGACGAAGGGATCTCTCCTTGACTTCCTGCTACCCAGCCTTGTTCTGAATTAAATGATTGGTCTTATTAATTGGGAGGATGATGCAAAATTGGCAGGGAGAGCTAAACCACTGGATGACAGATCCAAAAAGTTCTCAGAAATCATGATGAAATTTAATAGGGATAAACAACACATCTTGGTTTACTAAATGGCAAAAGGGAAAAGAATTCTATCTCATGGACAAGAAGAGGCGCTATTGATGTCGGAGTTGTCTCTGAACCAGCTCTCGGTGTGGATTACTGTGCTCTTAGAGCAAAGATCTAGATCTGATCTTTAGAAGAATAGGGAGTGAAAGACATGCCGTGGAATTAACACAACTTCAAGCAAGTGAGTGATAGGGAAAATGGGTGTGGATGATTATGAGTGTTTGGTCATACAAAACGCAGAGCCGCAGGTGGAATTAAAGCAGTTGAAAGAAAGCTAAACAAAGTCATTCTAGGGGTGTTTGAGGAGGAAAAATGAAGAGGAAACAGAAAAACCTGGGAAAGATCTGCAAAGAGGAAGAGGTCAGACCAAAAGTGTGTGTGTGTGTGGGGGAAATCTCAATGGAATATGACTATCATGTGACAACTACCAACTTCTCTGCGTACTTTCCCATCCCTTGGATCTCCGGATCTTTGAGAACTATCCACACATCCCCAGGGGCCTGCTTGATAGGGGAACGAGCAAGCCTTCACGTGGGGCCATACCCAGACCAGGTGGAAATCGGCTGGACAACAGGGCTCCCAGTGAGCTTGCTCTAGTTTTGCACCTAACTCACTAACCCTCCGACATTTTAGTCAAGTTAGCCTGGCATTAGACACCTTTTCTTTTTGGGTTCCAGCCTTGAAGATTTATTGGAAAGCCTCTGCTGCCTTCCCCATTCAAGCACTCACCTTCCTATGAACTTCAGAAGGTTCTTGGAAGAAGCGCCTAGATCAGGAAGAAAAGGAATAAGTTAAATCTGACAGCAGCCACGAGGGCTCACTTAACAGAAAGCCTGGAGCGGGGAGAGTGAAACACAAGAATACAAATAGCCCCCAACACACACGACCTCATGAGTCACAAGAACCCCGTGAGGTGGTTGCCATTATTACCCCATTCTACTGCTGAGAATACTGAGCCTGAGGGAACTTCAGGGACTTACCCAGCATCTCCCAGGTAGGAAATGCCTGAGGAAGATTTGAACTCAGCCCCTCCTGACTTCAGTCCTAGCATCCTAGTCCACACTGTGGAGTTTTCAGAGCTGTGGCCAGCTAAGCAGGGGCAGCCACCGGGGCAGCATCTGTCCCCATCTCCACTTCCTGTGCCCACCTTGTCCTGCTTCTTCCACGTCAGCTCTTTCTCAATCACTCAGTTCCTTTTCCTGCTGTTGATTGTGGCTTCGCCGGCTCTATCTGAGCTTCTCATCCTCTTCCTCTACTCGGATGGTTTTCCTCTTCCCAAAAACTCTCATCCCACCTTGCCCTCCCCCCACAATCCAACAGGGAGACAAATGACCACGATGGAAGGGTCATCGGCTGAAGGATCTCTGTGATTCACACCCCAGAGAGGCGCTACTTAGAGAACCAGCAATACCCTGGAGTGATCCATCTCCTGTTTGTTTCAGCTAAATTTCATCTCATCCAAGATGTCTACCTTTCCCTCCCTCCCTCTATTTGCAAACCTGTTGAGCGTGGTACCTATACTTTTATCCAGGTCACTGATAAAAATCTTAGCCTGAACAAAGTCAAAGACAGATCCCCGTTTCTTAGCAACTATTACACATAAAAGACACATTCCTGGGAAGGTGAAATTTAAATTATAACATGTACCCATGATTCTTTTTTTATTATTACTAGAAAAAAACCACCTCCAGAAACAGAAATATTCAAATATGCCCTTTTCCAACTTTTACGAAAACATACACATGCTCATAAAATAGGATGTGTCCTCTAATTTCTACTATTGGATCCGCCAGCTATTTTTTTTTTTTTGCTTTTTGCTGAGGCAATTGGGGTTAAGTGACTTGCCCAGGGTCACACAGCTAGGGAATGTTAAGTGACTGAGACTAGATTTGAACTCAGGTCTTCCTGACTTCAGGGCTGGTGCTCTATCCACTGCGCCACCTAGCTGCCCCTCTGTCAGCTATTTTTAAAAAGTTCATCTTTCTTATCTTTTCTTCTTTTTGAGATGATACAGTTATTGCTCTGGGATTATTTCTGCACCCTTCATCATCTTCCACCTGCTTTGACATCTCCTTTTTTATCTGTGTCAACCATAGGCAACTTATTTCTCTCTTCCCTATCTCCTCTTCCTCTTCCACACCCCCCCCAGTCTATCTGTATCACTTAGTTGTAAATTGGAACAATACTATTGTTTTGTCACCTATGGTTAAAATCTAAATGACAACAATTTAATAATATCTGTCATTTCTTCTCCATGGCGCAAGCTTGAAGATCCTCTTTGTTCTTAACCTTTTCTATTAATCACTAAAAACTGCTTTAATCTTAATATTTCTTTCCACAAATGCTTGAAATTCCTGTGGAATCTTAAATGTCCTTCATCTTCAAAGAGAATTCTTAACCAATAAATTAATTTGATGATGAAGTACTGGATTTCTTAATTTTAGGTATGTCTCATTACAGATCCAATCATTTCTTGCTTACGTAGAAATATTTTGTGCAATTTTATACACTTGTTTTTGATAATTTATGTTGATTGCTTGGAATATCATCTGCTTATCATTGTACTGTTGAAGTTGACCACATTATGTCTGAGTGGCTTGAATTAGTGAATTCTGTTTGTGATCTGTTCTTTTTCAGTATTTCTGAAAAAAGTTTCCCATATGATTTTCCCTAATATAGTGGTTCAGTTTTCAAGCAGCTGGATAATTAAAAAGTTTTCCTTTCCCTGCTTTCCATAGCTGATATTTTTATGTCTTGCATAATTTTCTTGACATGTTTTTTGCTCCCTCTGATGTTTCTGAGATTCATTCTTCATTGAAATAATTCTGTTTTTCATTGAGTCTATTGTTTTATTCCTAAAATCATTTTCTTAGTAATATTGGATATTTATGTAGTTCCTTATGGTTTGCCAAGCACTTTACATATATTAAAAAAAAGATGTGTGCAGATGGTCCAACTAAGGGCAGGTAACAGAGAATGAATTCAAAAGGGATTGTACTAAAACAATAGTTTCCGGAGTGCTAATGAGTTGGAATGAGTTGAAGCTGATGAAGAAAAGCTAAGGATAACAAGGTTTTCTTACTTTCCTTTGCTTTTTTTTTTTCCAAAATTAAGATGGGGGAAATAGGGGAACAATGTAGGGATGGGGTCACTGCCTGGGAATGGGTAGTAGATTAGGAAGGGCTGCTCAGCTCACTTAATTTCTGCCAAGGACAGAACCAAAATGGCCAGGAGAAAGCTGGTACCTAAGTTGAGGAAGGGAATAGGAAGAGGGCACTATAATTCTCTAGATGACACAAGTCACTTGACCCAATATTCTAAGAGAGGAGGAGGGAGGGAGTTTATCGGGGTCTTGGATGCCAAGTGGAGCAGTTTGTGTTTGTTCCATAGGGAGCCCCTGGACTTCATGGTGTGTGGGTGAGGGAGGTGACATTGTTGGAGGGGAAATAGAGACCAGGCAGGCAGACCTCCTGGCAGCTGAGATGGTGAGGGTGGGGGCAATGTCAGAGAGGTGGGCTCATTAGTGAAACTGGAGGTGGGGGGAGAGAGGGAGGAGTCCTTGATGACTCCTGGGTTGGGACCTCAGGGAGTGGGAGGACAATGGTACCCTTGACAGTAAGAGGGAAGGTTGAGGGAAAGATAATGAGCTCTGTTTTGGACATACTGAGTTTAAGATGACTACAGGAGATTAGCCACCTTTGGACTACAGGGTTGGGAGTCTGAAGGACTCAATCACTACAGTGATTCCTTTTGGTTCGGTTCTGTGATTTCAATGGATCCAATGGACCTTCCACTGAAGTCATTTCTTCTACTACCCCAGACTGGCACCTGCTGCACAAGTGACAAGGCTAAAGGGCTGCCTGGGGCACCACCATTAAATGAATTGCCCAATGTCATGTGATTAGGATGTGTCAGAAACAAGACTTGAACCCAGAACTGGCTGATTTTGAAACTAGCTTTCTATCCACTAAGTCACACTGTCCCCCCAAGATGTGCATAGACACAAATCTTGGGTTAAAAAGTCAATTGGAAAATGAGGGGGGCTTGGTTAGACAGTAACTCACTTGAAGAAGACCCAGTGGTCTTAGTGGCCTACAAGCTCAGCAGGTCAAAAAGTGAATGTGATTGGGGGATCAGAGAGGAAAAACATCACCAAGGAAGTAAAGGTAAAGAGTTAAGAGAAGAGAGTCCAGGACACAATCTTAGGGTGTGAGAGGCAGGCAATGATACAGTAAAAGGGAATGAGGAATGGTCAGAAAAGGAAGGGACTGAGTGAAACATATCATGAAACTCAGTAAAAATGCATAAAAACAACAACTTTTGCACAGCAGTTGCTATGTCCCAGACTCTGTGCTAAACGTTTACAGAAATTATCTCATTTGATCCTCACAGCATCCTGGGGAGGTAGACTCTGATCTCCATTTACAGATGAGGAAAATGGGATAAATGAAAATTAAACAACTTGCAGCTCATGAGAGTCTGAGGTCGCATTTGAATTCAGGGCTTCCTGATTCCAAGTTCCAGGGCTCTGTCCACTGTGCTAGCTCACTGAGAAGAATGTCCCTGGATAAATGGAAGTTAAATAAATGACTTACATAGGGACTTCCAGTTCATGAGAGTCTGAGTCTGGATTTGAATTCAGGACTTCCTGATTCCAGATCCCAGGGCTCTGTCCGCTGTGCTAGCTCATGGAGAAGAGTGTCCCTCACAAGTCACAAAAGTTACAGAGGTCAAGGCAGAGGGGAACCAAGAAAAGCCGCCAGCTTCGGGACCGTCCGACCCCTGTGAGCTCTGGCAGCTCCTTAGTGGACGAAGCTCCAGGGCGCCTGCTCACTGGCCATCAGAGCCTTTCTCCCATGAGTCCTTATTTCCCTTTGGGTCTCACTATTTGAATGCTTGAATAATCCGGGCATGACAGCAAATGGGGCAGGAGGATCACGGAGATTTACAGCAATTGCATTTGGCTCTTTCTGGAGTGTTTGACTTGGGTCCTTTTGATTTTTAATTAGATTATGTCAGTAACTCTAGACAGAAAGATGCTGCTGAGCTGGTTCCATCACTGAAGGAGAGAGGAACCCCATCCTGTCTGCCCCTTCCACCTCATCTGCTGCCCATCACATAGCTCCGGCCCTGGGTATGAGCCTCGGAAACAATGGACGTGATGGGTGCTAGTGTGAGCCGGACATCTCCCCCTTCTCCTCCCGCTCCTGCAAAGTCACGGCCAGGCTAGTGGGGTTCTTGTCTCAGCATTTCCTGCCTAGTAGAGCAAAGTGCAGGAAGTCCTCTGGCCCTGTATCCTCGGGCCCTGAGCTCCCGGGTGCACTTTATGAACGATGGGCCAATGGCACATCTGGTCGAGACCCCCTTGGAAGAGAGCTGCAGGCCACATGGGAACCCACCTACCGTTTCTGGAAATGTTCTGGTAGTCTCGGTGGTTGCAGCGGTTTCTCTGACGCAGGCGCAGATAAACAGAGTGGTCAGCAGATCTGAAAGGAGGTCACAGGATGTTCAAAGACCCAGAGAAACACCGGGTTTTGTGGGAGTTTTTCCCAGCAGGAGAAAGTTGATAAGAGCTTGGGGAGCTCAGCAAAAGAATTCAGAGGGGCTGCTTGCTCCCTGAGCACAGCAATCGATGAATCAAGAAGCTCTTATTAAATGCCTACTGGGGAGAACATCACACACACCCCCACGCTAAAGCGGCGCAACGTTTGTCCCCATTTACCGAAAGGGAAGTTAAGGGAATCTCCAGGGTGGATGGTTGGTGAACATTTAAAAGAAGAAGCTATGATGCTAGAGAAGCTCTGTGATTACCCAAGAAACAAGTCATGGCTGAGTAACCTGGCGTATTTTCCTTTCTGGCAGAGTTTCTGAATTGGTAGATTAAGGCATTGCTGGCAATGTTTCGTGGTCTTGTGGAAAATACGGAATGATGGGAAAGTTAGATTTAGTGCTGGTTGGATGGTTGAACCCAAAGAGCAATCCTTGCTATTCTGAAGCTGATTTGGAAAGCAGTCTCCAGGGGAGTGCCTCAGGGATCTCTGCCTTGGCCTGGGCTATGGGTGCTTCCCTTATTGAAAGGGCATCAGTGAAATCCGTATTAAATCAGCAGATGAGACAAAGTTGGGAGGCAGCTAATAGACTGGATGCAAAATCAGGATCCACAAAGATTCTGGTATACTAGGACACTGGGCAAGGCTAACTTTGATAGGGATGTAAGGCTAGTAGTAAGCAAGCAAGCAATCATTCACCCCACTCCAGTTAAAGTATGAATTAAGCCCTCCATTTCTGACACTTTTTTGGGGGGGGCGAGAACATCTCAGGGAATGAATGAATCAATCAGAAGCTCCAAATGGATGTATATCCACTTACAACCTCTTGGTCCTCTGTAAAACAGCCCACCGGTTTGGAAACGAGTCTAATTTGAGAGTTTGACTTAAAGGAGCATAAAGCCCTTCCACTTGAGCTCCTGACAGGGAACCACTGGGTGGGTCCAGGAGAGGGACAGAAGGGAGAGAGAGAGTCTCCATCTCTTTTCCCTGCTTCCTTAACCAGATGAGGACTTTACAAAGAGCTCAGAAGAAAAGTCACCTCAGACCTAAGAACTGCAGCCAAGAGGTTTTAGGAGCTGAAGGGCCCCCCTTTGCCATGGGCGCTTTAAGTCTGAGCCCACTTTCTCCCAAACTCGGTATGTACTTTTGTGAGAGTATGTCCCACACTGTAGGGGGACTATTTTGTTCCAAATATACTACCTTCAGTAAAATAAATTATGTCTAGGTGACTGATTGAGATCAACTAATAATCACTAGGGAAAATACCCCAATGGGGACTTGTGAACAATGACACTAGAAAACCTTCACCCCAAGCTCTCAGCTTCCCTTAGAATTGTGAAGGGAAGCTCTGCCCTGTGGGATCCAATTTATTACTGTTAATGCAAAATTGGGAGCCCACTGCCTGTGCTGTAGAGACAAATATAAAGTCGTATAATATACTTAGGTTCCAAAAAATCAGTTTCACAAGATGGGAGAGCCATGATGAGAGGCCATTCACCTCAAGTTAATTAACAGTCCTGGGATACATCAAGAGGAGCACAATTTTCAGAAAGAAGAAAGTGATTATTCTGCTAATTCTACCCTGCCCAGACCACATCCAGGCTCTTGGATTCTGAAGGAGTTTTGAAAGGTCACTGAGAAGCCGGCGCCCAAGATGGGGACTGGATGAATGAAATGTGATTATTAAACTTACTTAAGGTAAGCCCTTACTTGCTTTCTGTGTGTCAGGCCCTTTTCTGTGTGAAGCTGAAGTGAGTCTGGGGATCCAAATTCAAGAGACCAACCAACCCTGCCTTTGAGGGGCCTGCATCTTAATAGGGGATGGTATTTTGTTGTGGGGAGTGGCAGGGATAGTGAGTGGAGCAACTGTCTGTAGGGTCTCTTAGTAATAAGGACAGCATGGTCCCAGGATGGGAGTTTCTCCAAGGCATGGTCTCTGAAGGTCTATCCTCAAGAGGAGTCATCAAAGGGAAGGAATGATTAAAGTTCTACTTCCAAACCATCCTGGCTACCGTGGCCCCAAGCACCTCAGTTACACTCTCAGTGTCTCAGGCAATTCTCTAGGATCCAAGATTGTAGTGTAGACAAGGAGCTGACCTCCCTTTTTTTCACCAGAAAATCTCATTTCCTTGCTCCGAACAAGGAACCTCTTCTATACGTTCTATAAATTGAATTTCTTATTGAGGACTTGAGAGCTGTGAGAAAATTGAATAATCAATAGCCTATTTTGTGATAGAAGGGATTGGGAAATGGAAATCCTGCATAGGCTAAGGCTGCCTTGACCCTACGTTAATAAGATACCTCGCTTAAAAGAATTAGGATATGCAACTTCTTCACCCCAAGATGTAGACATTATCTCTTTCCTTCCTCCTTCCCTCCCTTCTTCCTCCCTCCATTCCTTCCTCCCTCCCTCTTTTCCTCCTCTCTCTCCCTCTCTCCTCCCTCTATTCCTCCCTCCTTTTTTCCTTCCTTCCTCCCTTCCTCCCTTCCTTCCTTCCTTCCTTCCTTCCTTTCTTCCTTCCTTCCTTCCTTCCTTCCTTCCTTCCTCCCTCCATCCCTCTCTCCCTCCCTCCTCCCTCCATTCTTCCCTTTTTCCCCCTCCCTCCCTCTCTTCCTTCTTTCTTTCCTTCCTATTTTCTCTCTATCTCTCTCCCCCATCCCCCTTGCTCCCTCTCTGTCTCTGTTTCTGTTCCCCTCTTTGTACTGGCTAATCCCTGTGCTTGGCAGACACCTCCATCATGATCCCTTGCACCCTCGTTGCCAGGGTCCACCCCAACAACTTGTGTTATGGCCTGTGTATATTTGTGTTGAACGTCATGCACACTGTCCCCCTGGGCAGAAGGTCAGCTTCCTCAGAGCAGAGCCTGCTTGATTTCTCCCTTATCTAGACCCTTAACAGCAGAGGGAGGGGTTGGGGCCAGGGATTCGTCCCAGACTTCCAGACTTTACCTACTTTTCAGCTCCCTTTTACGTACCATTTTCTACCTTTAGTATGGAGGCAGGGAATAGCTTTTTGCTTGCATTTATATTCCCAGGGCTTAGTAATTCACTAATTAATACTTACTAACGCTTAGTAAATACTTCTCGATTTGATTTGACATAGAAATGTGGAGGTGAGAGTGGTGATCCAATGGAAGTGCAAATGGGGACTCTATTTCCCCAATCAAAAAGTCACTTTTCTCCCTCCTAATGAGCCGGACAAGCCACGATGGCCAGCTAACGGCCAGAAAGGGGGCCAGTGTCCAGCGCTGGCCTTTCCCTGCGCCCTTCTAGTTAGACTTCCTGCTATCTACCTTAAGTGCATCTATGAGAAAGCTTCCGCTTCTGCCTTGAGTGTTGGGGATTCTGGGCCAGCTTGGAAGCCCCTGCTGCTCTCTTGGGGGGATCAGGGAAGTGCTGAATGAAGGAGTGGGACTTCTGGCCAGATATGAGTGTGTGAGCTTCCACGGATGGATAGCAGGTGGACCTCCGGGGCTTGCTGACCTTTCTAACTTCCCTTGCTGAGCAGACACAAGTTGAGCTCCCGCTGGAGCTGCTGGCTGGGGTCACTGTCCTTGGGGAGCCCACAAGGGCTTGGGTCTCTAGGTCATCCAGAACTGAGACAAAGGGAAGCAAGCCAAGCAGAATGCAGAGGAAGTCCTTCTTGCCTCTGCAAGGAATAAGAAAGGAGCTCCCATCGACCTTACCAGGAAGAGCAGCCCCCAGGACGTGTCCCCAAGTACTTGCAAAATATAGACATGCAAAATTATTTCCCTAGGCAATTGGAGAAATCAGGGAAGGCTCCCTGTAAGAGATGGTCCCTGGGACTGTGCTTTTAAAGAACCCGATGCTTCTATAAGGCCCAGGAAAGGCAGCATCCTAGGCAAGGGAGGCTGTATGTGCAAAGGCTGGGTGGCTGGAGACGGGATGTTGTTGTATATGAGGAAGAGACCGGAGGCCAGTGTGGCCTGAGATCTCCCTGGAAAGACAAGCTGGAGCCAGACTGTAAAGCACTTGCCATGTCAAACAGAAGGGTTTTGGAGGTAGACACTGGGGGGGGGGGGAGACATGTGGCAGAGCTGTGCTTTAGGAGGTCCCTTTGCCAATTCCGTGGAGAAGGACTGGGGCAGAAAGGGGGCACCCTGAAGGGTGATGGGGGGCTGACGTGGAGGGGGGCAGTGCTGTGTGAGTGGGGGGAGAGCCCTAGCCCCTTATCATTCCTGGATGCCCTCTCTTCTCTATTGGAGGTTTTGGGGAGGGGGGCTTTCCTAGGACCCTGAGAGAGAAAATGCAGGTCAGCTTGCTGGGTCTGCTTTGAAATAGAGCGAGCTCCTGTCCCTGAATGTATTCAAAAAGAAGCCGAATGACCTCCTGCTAATGATGCGGTAGAGGGCATCCTCCACCGTGGGGACGGGATGCTGGACTGGAGACTTGAACGGCAGCATGAGCCCAGCTGTCGGTGTCTTTCCTGGGCAGTCACGGGGTGAAGGTGGAGTCCTGGGGTGGGTCAAACCCAGGGTGGGCGCCCTCCACACAGCTCTCCAGTGACCTCTCAGCTGACTCACGTCATGTCGATTGAGTCGGAAGGGACCATTTTATGATGGGGAAACTGAGTCCTGGCTAGGTGGAGTGACTTAGGAGCAGTAGAATTGACTGGCAGAATGGAATCTCCTTGAGGGCAGGGACTCTCCCTTTGGCCTTCCCCAGGCCTGGGTCTGGGGCCTCTGTCACCCCTTACACTGACTGAGTGAAGGTGGTTTCCACGGGTATGTGATTGTCAAGCAGTACATTTCATCCTTTTTCCTGGCCTGTCCCCCATTAAAGCCCTGTCTCCTCCCCTCACCCCAGGTCCTACCTCATCCCAAGGGACCATCCCCCAAAGACCTTCCAGGAGATTTCCACTTAACTTGGTGGAGCCTCAGTTTCCTCATCTGCTAAGTGGGGACATGAACTAGATGGCCTCCAAGGACCTGGAAGCTCGGGCTCTTGGAACCTTTACAGAAAACCCGTCTTTTCCCTAATTCAAGAGCAAATGTTTCTGCAGGAGCGTGAGACAAGAGAACAGGTGTGTGGGTGTGTTGACTCAGCTGAACCAAGAGACTTGCTAGGGCTTGTGTTTGTTTCTTGGCACGTGCTCAGACTTGGAGCAGAGGCTGGCAGTGGGCACAGGCCTCCGGGAGATGGCATTTCACCTTCCGGGGGCAAGAGAGGGGCCAAGCCAGCCTTCCGCCATTGTCCTGCTCCCTCACTGTCCAGGCAGGAATGGGAGGCCCCTTTGACCGCCCTCTCTGAGACAGGCAAAGTTCAGATGGTTCCTGCCCAGACCTGCCAGCGGCTCCACTCTGGTAATATCACCTGGGCTGGTCCATCCCTTGGCAGATGCCAACTGAAACTTCTCCAGGTGGGCACAGTCCGGAGTCTAGTCAACTCCCTCCTCCCCAGTGATTTACACATTGCCTATTTACTGCTTTGCTGTGTCTCAGACACAACTTGGTACAGACTCAGGAGAGCTGAGTTTGGAGGCAAAGGGCTGGGGTTCAAATCCTCTCTCTGATGAGGACTTCCTGTATGAGTTTGGGCAAGTCAATTTCCTTGGGCCTCAGTTTCCTCATCTGTAAAATGGAGGGATTAAGGTAGAGGCCTGTTCTAGTTCTAGGTGTAGGATTCTGATGTATACAGTAGGTGCTTAATAAATGCTTATTGAATTAAATTAATTTCTACACATTTCCCTTCCCAAATAAATATCCATTCCTGTGACTGGATGATAGGAAATCTCCTGTGTCTATGCTACCCACCCAGTAGCCTTTTCTTTAAAATGTGCCATTTTTCTGGGTAACTTATTTCCCCTTCCCCTTCATTTCTCAGAGTATAAAAAAGAAATAGAAGGAAAAACCAGACCGGCCATTTTCTACCTGAGGTCAGTGCCATGGGCTCTGCAGGGGCGGGGGTATTTGTCTTGGTCAAAATCCGGCTTTAGCCTCAGGAGCTAGGAGGGGGCTCAGCAGGGGCTGCCCTGGATGTCCTCTGCTTCCTTCATCTTCATCTCTGGGAAGAAGGCACAATCCCAAGCCCCTGCCCCTAAAGCCCTTCCAGTTCTCAGTGTCCATCTGCCTCTTTCTGTCTGTCTCTCTGTGTCTGCAGCCACGGGCACATGTCGCTTACGTGGACGGAAGCATACGCGCTCACCTGCTGGCAGAATCCCAAAATCCTGTGGTGCCGGAGCGCTGGGGCCAGTCGAACTCGTTGCTCAAAGCCACGGGCAGATTGGAGAAAGTTTTCTACATCAGGAAAATGAGAGAGCTTTTAGTAGGGCACCATTGCCCTCTTCTGCCCCGGATCGCTAACAGGAGGGCCACTGGAAACGTTTAGGAAAGGGCGGACATTTAGTAGACTTGATGGGAAATCAGAGCTCCAGAGCGGTGGAAAACCCATGCCTTCCCAAGGGGAGAGCCCAGTCACTGGTGACCTTCCTCGCTGCCCTGATCTGGGGGGGGGGGTTTGGCCCAAATGTAGGCTGCCCCAAATCACTGTTTCTTGCTGGTTTTCTCTGCCGGGGCTCCTGGTAGAAGTTAAAGGGAGCCAGGAGGCAGAGATGAGGAGGGAGAGTGTTTCAGGCACGGGGGAGAGCCAGAGACGTCCTGAGCAGAGATGGAGGATCTTGTTTGGGGAACAACCAGGAGAGTAGGGTCACTGGAGGGAAGAATAAGTAGGGGAGTAAGTAAGGGGGAAGGAGACTGGAAGAGGGAGCGGTGGGTTCTGAATATAGGCTCCTGGAGGCAATAAAAGCCACCAGAGCTTATTGGGAGTAATAGGGTCACCCGTGTGCTTGAAGGAGCTCACTTTGACAGCTGAATGGGGGAGAACGGAGGACGGACTGAAGGGGAGCTTGGATGTGACCATGGGGACATGGGCGTTCCAGGCCACGAGGCAAGTGGGATGGCTCTTGTTCTAACCAATGGGAACTTCTAGAATGCGCTGAGCACCTTTATCAGAGAGGGTTGCAGTCAATGCTTTCCCCCAGTTAATTGCTTCCTGTGTCTTTTCCTGAGTGTCCACCCAAGAGGGAGATTTCCCATCATGTGCTGGAAGCCATTTTTTCTCGGTTGTCCTTCTGTAGTCTATGAAGGCTCTGCTTGCCATGCTCACTTCTTCCTTGGGGATTTGACTGAGTTTCCGAAGCATTCTGGGCCCCGTTTCAGAGGTCGGTGGTTGGGGGTGGGCTTCCCCACCCTTCTCCTTGGGAGGGTCGCTGGCCTGTTCTTTTGCTCCATCGTGCCCAGCCATCCTCAGGTTTGGAGACCATTTGGACCACGTTCCAAAACGCTTTTTAAACGCTGACCTGCGCCTCGTGAGGTTCGTCCTAACCATGGATTCTTTCCTTCCCTCCCCCCTTTCTGCTTTTGTACTTTTACTTTAAAGCAAACCCTGCTGTTAGGGGGTGACAAAGGGGACCTTGCATTCAGCACCCCTGCCCAAAACCCTGTCCGGGGACCAAGGCTTTTTCTTTACCTCGTTAACTCCTCTTCATTTCTCCCATCTCCCTCTCCTACCATTTACACTGGATGTGCTAACAGCAAGATTTATTTATTCTGGGAGGCGAGGGGTCCATTTGTCTAAAAGCCAGCCTCCCCCCCCCCAATACCAATACAGTTAGATTATTTCGACTGCCGTCCACTGTCTTCCACCACGGAGATCTTCCTTTGCCTTTTACCCGGAGAGATGTCAAAATGACAACAAAGGGGAGCAGCTCCATGCTTGGGGGCTGCTTTTTTCTCAAGGATGAGTATGTTCCCTCCCCTTTCTGGGCTGCCATCCTTGGCAGAGAGAGAGAGACAGAGAGAGAGAGAGACAGAGACAGAGACAGAGACAGACAGAGACAGAGACAGAAAGAAAGACAGAGACAGAGATTCAGAGAGACAGACAGAGAGAGAGAAAGACAGAAAGAGAGAGAGAAACAGAGAGACAGAGAGAAACAGAGAGACAGAGAGACAGAAAGAGAGAAACAGAGACAGAGAGACAGAGAGAGAAAAACAGAGACAGAGAAGAGAGAGAGAGACACACACACAGAGACAAAGAGAGAGAGAGACAGTGACTTGATCAGGAAGAATTAGCTAGTGCTCATCTGGGGCAGGGATTGTCCTCAGGTCTTTCCAAGTCTGGTCCCAGCCCTCTGTCCACTGCACCACCTTAGGTCCTCTTGCCATGAACTGCTTGTGTGACCCCCTCCCAACTCTGCTCGTTCTTTTGATGTCTTTCAATCAAAGTCAAGAACTGTACAGCTCCCCCAGTGAACTTGAATCTTATTAAATTTCATTCCTCATTCTGGCCTGTCAGGATATTCTTAGATCCCGATTCTGGAATCAAATAGAATGATTTCTTGTTTTTTTGTCACTTACAAATCCAATGAAATAAGCACATCATCTGACTCTTGATGCAAGACAGGAAGCAAAATGTTAACTTCAATGTCAAGGACGTTACCTCTTGGCTCGCTGCAGAGATTTCCTCCCAAGTTAATCATTTAATGACCACTTTTGAGTTATCGTCTACACAGTTGGAAGCTCCTTGAGAACAGGTTCTGTCTTTTTGCTTCTCTGTATCTCCAGGGCTTAGCATACTGTAGGTGCTCAATAAATGCTCATGGACCAACAAAGTTAACTACATCATTAGCCGGCTTACATTTTCCCATTTTTTTCTACAAGAATATAATGAGAACTTTGTTACATGATAGAATCACAAGATCATCAATTTGGGCTGCAGAAGACTTTGTGATTATCTAGTCTGACTCCCTCCCTTGATGGATAGGACCGAAGCTCCATAACCAAAGGGATCTGCCATCCCAAATAGGAAGCGGCACTGACATGATTTGAACACAGGCCCTGGATTCCAAGCTCAACACTCTTTAAAACATACCTTCGTGCCTTGGTCTTCTGATTCTGTTGAAAAAGTCCATGAGGAGGGGCAGCTAGGGGGCGCAGTGGATGGAGCACCAGCCCTGAAGTTATAAGGATCTGAGTTCAAATCTGGTCTCAGACACTTAACACTTCCTAGCTGTGTGACCCTGGGCAAGTCACTTAACCCCACTTGCCTCAGCAAAAACAAGCACAATGGTCACTGAGGCACTGTCCTTTGCACCATGTGGGAATTTTCCTCCTGTGGGCCAGTTGGCTGGGGCTGAATGTCGCTTGGCTGATGTATACGCCTTCCTGGCCGGGGAGTCAGACATGAGCATCTTTGGCATGGGCGGGGGGGGGGGAGAGTATGGAGGAAACAAAATTTCATTATTATAAGTAATAGATTTCTCCCTTCCATGTTCTCTGTACCCAGAGAGCTTAAGAAACTTGCTTTGTTGTCTTGGAAGATTTTGTTGGATATTATAGGCATAGTAAATATAGGTAGATATAGCCTTTTCCCCCTGAGGCAATTGGGGTTAAGTGACTTGCCCAGGGTCACACAGCCACGACGAGTTAAATGTCTGAGACCAGATTTGAACCCAGGTCTTCCTGACTTCAGGGCTGGGGCTCTACCCATTGGGCCACCCAGCTGTCCAGATATATCCAGAATCCTGATACTCTTCTTAAGGGTTTTTGCCTTCTTGTACGGTATGCTCTTGTTTACATCTATTTCACATGATCTCTTAAGATCTGAGCTCATCAGAGAGCTCCTTATGCTCCACATCAGCCTTTTTCGATGCTTTTTCCCCTTGAAGACCCCAGAATCAGAGCTTGATAGGAACTTGGAGATCACAAAGTCTCACCTCTCCATTTTATAGAGAAGAAAACTGAAGTCTAGTGGAGCTGAATCACTTGGTTAGTGAGGCAAGTGAATCACTCACACATAGTAAGTGGCAGCCAGGATTTGAACTCAGGTCTCGACTTCCAATTCTGTAATCTTTCCACTGTATCACCCTGCCTTTTCCTTCTCATCTCTGAGTGCCTTGAACACATAGAGCTGGCTTTCCTTTCAAGCCTCAGACGATGGGCTCCGGCCTGGGACGGACGATGGGCTCCGGCCTGGGACGGACGATGGGCTCCGGCCTGGGACGGACGATGGGCTCCGGCCTCGGACGGACGATGGGCTCCGGCCTGGGACGGACGATGGGCTCCGGCCTCTTTCTGCTCTGTCCTTTTGGAAGTGGCTTTCCTGAGAATTTGTGCCCACATCTGACGAGCTCTTTGGCCATCTCGAAGTCCAAGGGAAACGTCCGTTGCCTCTCAGGGGTTCTGATGCTTCGGCTTAAAGGACCAATGGTTCTTCACCGGATCAGTAGCAGCTCCTTTTGCTCCTCCCTTTAGGTTCTGAGGGACAGAACTGTCAGAGACGCTGCCCTGTCCTCTCTGCCGTGTTTGTGTCTCACATCCATGAAGGTTTATGTGCCGGCCCTGCTCGGTAGTAGGGACCCAAACCCGGACGGGGGTCCCTCCTGCTTTCAGTGGGCTCCCACTCTAGCACACGTCCGTCTCCTGCCGCATCATCAGCCCCACGTGGAAGGAAGCGAAGCCAGCAGCCAAGGAAAGGAAGCCACGTGTCCGACGCAAGGGAGCGAGTCTGGCATCGCCGTTGGGTTTGCCAAGGGGCCGTCCCGCCCTTTGCCATCCTCTACGAAT
Organism: Myrmecobius fasciatus; assembly: GCA_023553655.1. Classification (NCBI taxonomy): domain Eukaryota; kingdom Metazoa; phylum Chordata; class Mammalia; order Dasyuromorphia; family Myrmecobiidae; genus Myrmecobius; species Myrmecobius fasciatus. The sequence continues at coordinate 179,932 of JAJPUD010003550.1, read as the reverse complement.
CTTGCTGTGGACTGGGCGCTTCCAAGCGCCTCTCCCACCTGCACAGCCTAGAACAATCTCCCGTGCTTCCTCGGAGGCTCAGCGGCTCGCCTTTCTCAGAGTCCTTGGGGACCGCCGAGAGGTCACCTTTTCCTTCGGAAGCAGGCGGCGCCTCACCAGCGCGTTCTCCCCATTGTTGGCAGAAGACCCGAGAGCTCACCTTCAGCGTGTGGGACAAGGGCGCCGAATCCATCAGAGCTCAGTCCACCAGCTGGCGGCTCTGCATTTCCAAAATGGGAAAGCAACGGGAAGAGCCAGCTGTCCCCTGTGCCCTAGACACCGGCCCGTGGCCACGCAGATTTCTCTTCTGATAGAAGAAATGGGCGATGGCCCGGCCGGTCGTCTGTTTTCTGAACTCCAACATCTTAATCTTCCAGGTCACGGCATCCGGGAGGAGAAAAGGAGGCTTGGGACCGGTTTTGCCAAAGAGAGTCCCAAAGACCAACGGAATCTGGTTTTTAAAGGCCCCAAACGTGGCTGGGCCAGTTACCAAGCCTGGGGGTCCCTCTCTCGGAAGCTCCGAAGGCTTGTTCCTCCCTCTCACCTTCCTTTAGCTCCATGGACCTTCTGTGAGTCCAGAGGAAGGATGGAAGCTGGGCTGTGGAAATGGTCGTGGAGCCCTTACGTGGCAATGGAAAGAACGCTGAGCTCGGAGTTAAAATCTTGGCTCTGCTACCACACACCCCTGTGTGACTTTGGGCAAATCCCTTAACCCCCAGGACTCAGTTCCCTCTTCTGTAAAATGAGGGGGTTGGGCCGGACAACCTTGAAGGTCCTTTCAGATTCTATGCACACGACCCTGTTTAATAAACTAAATCGGACAAAAAGCGAATCTCCCAGAGATTATAATGCATGACCTGGAAAGATCATTATCTCCGTGGTTCTGGTAAATATGCCTTTGCTTCCTCCTGGAAAGCTGAAGGATTCCTCCGGCTCTGGGCACAGAATGGGGAGTGCAGATGGACCGGCTGCCACACCATGGTCAGACAAGGGGGCAGGGACCAGAGCGGCCCCATGGCCCCACGATGGGCACTTGGAAGATCAGCTTTCTCTGGCTCGGCCGCCCCGCCACTGCCAGCGCGCCTGGAAATGCTGCTTCGATGAAGAGGCAGTTAAATATTCTAGAAATCATTCCTGAACAGATGGGTGCCGTGGCAGGAGGGCACTATCTCCTGCCAGGCTGGAGAACTTGGCTGTCTGGTTTCTTCTTTATTTTTTTTTTTTCAAGGGGAAATTAGTCAAGCAGAGACGGCCTTTTTCAAAGACAAAGACACTGATTTACATCTACAAGTCTGCTCCTGTCTCCCGCGGGACCCCTAAACATCACTCTGGGCATCTGGAGGCTGGCGTGGCAGTAGCGGGCTTGTTTTGTCCCGGCCCGTTTCCTCAGAACTGCCCAGTGAGGATAGGCGGGGCTGGGGCACAAGGAGACTCCAAGGCAGGTCACTGAATCTTGTCTGCCTCTGTTTCCTCATCTGTAAAGTGAGCTAGAGAAGGAAAAGGCAAACGACTTCAATGTCTTTGCCAAGAAAACTCCCAAATGGGGTCACAAAGTCAGATGGGACTGAAGAGCCACAATGATTAAAGGCTCTTTGAGAAGAAAAAGAAGGAGGAGGAGGAGGAGGAGGAAGAAGAAGAAGAAGAAAAAGAAGGAAGAAGAGAGTGTGAGAGAGAGAGAGAGAAAGAGAGACAGAGAGAGAGAGAGAGAGAGACTCTGGAGCCCCTTGGATGTGCGCAGGGAGGGGATGGCCAGGGAGGGATGGGCCTGAAGACCCTGGGAGGAGGGAAGCCTTTGCTTTGGCCGTGGATCCTGAAATACCTCCACAAGGGAAAGAATTTTGACGGCTTCTGGTGGCAGTTCTGGGTGCGAGAACCCCACCAGCGAAACTTGGTGCTGGAGCCTCCCTGAGCCTCAGGGAGCTGATGTCTGTGGCCAGTGGAGTGTCCGAGGTGGGCTGAAGGCCCATCTTCGGGACACTAAGGTCAGCTCTAACTCCTGGGCTCTCCTGCCTCTCCAAGCTTGCACATGAGCCTTTGTCGCTATGTTCTCCAGTGCATTCTCCACAGACAACAAAATGACCTTCCTGGTACCGGGCACAAAGGGGGGAGAGTATTGTTTCCTCTCCGGGGAAGAGACTGCACACTCAGGAAGCCATCGCATGCCCTCCCTCCCCTTCCACCTTCAGCTAACTCTCATGTTCTTCAAGCAGGACAATTCATCTCCAGCCTTCATGCCCCTGAACCAGCTGTGCCCCATGGCGGCAGTGCCCTCTCTTCTCGCCTTGCTCTCAAGGCTGAGCTCGGGTACAGGAGGCCCTTCCTGCTTCCTCGGTTATCGATGCTACCCCCTCCTCAGGTAGCCTTACCTGTCAGCCCCCCGCAGAATGGAAGCTCCCGGGAGCAGCTGCTATTTTGGCTGGACGTGGGGTCTCCGGGGCCCGGCACGGCGCCTCCCACTTAGGTGGTTCTTGATAACTTGTCTAAATTGAATTGAGCTGAATTGGAGAGGATTATTTTAAATGGGTCATGGGCCCTGTAAGGGCCCACACTGCCTTGGACGGCGGGCAGACTGCCCTCTCCATCTGTTTCTCCTGATTGCTTTTGTGGGCCTGGCCTTGACCCCCTCACTCGGGGAGCAAATGCATTCCCAGCAGGAGGGGGTTCGGCAGCCCTGAGACCTGCATTTCCACATCCTGGAAGCTGCTCATCCCAGGTCATGGAGAAAGTCCCAAGCTGCAGCTGGCGTCCTGTCCATCACCCATGGGTAAGTCCCCAGAGGACGGGGTCCTAGACAGAGGCCGGAAACCTTCCCTGATCTCAGCCCCTCGCCTTGCCAGTCCAGCGTCTGCGTGGGCATGAGCAGGGCTGCTGCTCCCGGAGCTTTATATTGGATGGAAAGCCTTCACCTGCACCCAGCCTTTGCTCTGTTTGCCTCTTATCAATTCTTTTTCAAGCCTCTCCATGAGCTGGAGCTGGGATAAAAGAAAGATAAGGCTCCTGACCAGGAAGGATTCACCGATATCACCGCCATGCTCAATGATGTCACTGCTCTGGCCAATGGCCTCAATGCCAAGGTCAATTTACCACTGCCTTGGTAAATGTCACCACCATGGTCAATGACATTACTGCCCTGGCCAATGACATCACTTCCCTAGTCAATGACATCACTGTCATGGTCAATGATGTCACTGTTGTGGCCAATGACATCAATGCTGTGGTAAATGGCATCACTGACAAGGTCAATGATGTCACTGCCTTGGTAAATGTCACTGCCACAGTCAATGACATCACTGTCCTGGTCAATAACATCATTGCTATGATCAATGTCACTGTGATGATCACTGCCACAGTCAATGACATCACTGTCCTGGTCAATAACATCATTGCTATGATCAATGTCACTGTGATGATCACTGCCACAGTCAATGACATCACTGTCCTGGTCAATAACATCACTGCTATGATCAATGTCATTGTGATGATCACTGCCATAGTCAATGATATTACTGCCCTGGAAAATGATGTCACTGCCACAATCAATGATGTCACTCCCATGATTAATGTCACCACTATGGTCACTGCCATGGCCAGCACTGTTGCTGCTTGACTAATTAGACAAGACTGTCATTGAGTTTGACCTCTGAGAGATACTCATGACACATGACATCGACATAACCTTTCAAGTTTGCAGAGCATTTTTGCTATCAAGCCACCACTCCACAGGTCTTAAACACCTACTGTGTGCCTGGGATTCCGAGAACCACTGCAGGTACAAAGGCAGAAACCGAATCCTGCCAAGGCTCACATTCATCCCCTCAATCCTTTATAAAAAATATATGTTTTTTTTCAATGAATGAAAAGCCGCTTCCTCTCCTCCCCACTTCTCTATCACCCATGAACAACAAAGAAAAATAAACGCAGTCTCCAACAGGAAGAGTCAAGGAAAACAAGAATTGTCTGAAAACCGCGTCTCGGTCTGCGCCCTCTGGCTGCCACCTCCCTGTCGAGCCGGGGCAGCCACGGAGCAGACGGCGTTCCTTCACAGGACTCTGCGATGTTCTTGCCACGTACGAGGGTTCTCTTGGTCCCGCTCACTCTGTCCGGCTCTCCCTGGTCTCCCAGGGTTCTCGCGTCCCTTTCGTCATTTCTCCGGGCGCCATCGGATTTGGTCACCCTCACTCAGCCACAGCTCTCTGCCGTGACCAAAGGGCCGCTATGGACGCTGTCGTACACACGGCCCCGTTCCCATCTCTCCTGTTCAGCAGCGCTGGGACTGACCGCCGGGTGATATTCCAGGAAAAGCTCAGTGAAGGAAGTGTGGGAGCAGGGATCTGACCCCGGGGCCTGAGGAGCCCAGGGTCCCAGACTGAGGGAGACCAGGTGCTTGGGGGCCAGGCCAGCTCCTTCATTCTATGGTTTAAGGCCCAGAGAGGCTGTGACTCATAGCCGGCAGGATTTGAATCCAGATCTTGGAGACTCCAACAGGGCTTTAGCACTAGAACTTAGCACTTAGAACTCTTGCCAGCACACCCGGGCAGCCCTGCCATCTGCCAGCTGTTCAAAGGCCAGGGCAGGATGAAAGAACGCTACTCCAGGAGCTGCTGCTAATGTGGGACATTTCCATCGGGTCCCAGCAGGCCGTGGCTCCCTGGGGACGGGCACTGCTGGGCCTCAGGGAGAGCCGGGCAGTGCCCTCGCCAGCCAAGACCAGGTGGTTGTTGGGCTGTAGAGAGGATTCCCATTCGGCCGCTATCCCTTCCAGCACTGGTGTCCTCTGAGGACTAGAAGCCTTACTTACTAGCTGGGTCGCCCTGGACGGGTCATTCCACTCTGGTTTCCTCACCTGTAAAGGAGCTGGAGGAGGAAATGGCCGTCCTCTTCGGGATCTCTGCCAGGAAAGCTCCAACTGGGGTCACGGAGAGTGGGACACGCCCGGGCAATGACAAGATTTTACAAAACTCTCGGCAGACAAAGTAAATGTTCTTTTTTTTTCAGATGAGGAAACTGAGGAGGGGCTTGTGGGCTCCTGGGTCCCAAGGTGGGAGGTGCAGGAACCAGGATGTGCCCCTGGGCCTCCTGAGTCCAGATCCAGGGTGCAGGCCCTCCGAGGGACTGGCTTTTGCTTCTTTTTGTCCACCAGCACTTAGCAGAGCCCCTGGTAGACAGCAGGCTCTTAATACATGTTTACTGATTTCCCGGGGCCCCGGGTTCCGACTTACCGCAGACATGCGAGCTGCCATCAGCCACTCTGGGGGTATGTGGAAATGGGCTGAGGCCGAGTCCCCCAGCACAATGAGGCCCTTGGCTTCCGAACCTAGAAAGGACAATTTCATGTCACCTCTGTGTTCTGGCTCTGACCGGAAAGCTCCCCAGGATACCTAGAACCCATGGGACATTTATGAGCCAGAACCCGAAAGGAGATTTTTCTGCCCGTGACAACCCACTCCAACAAGGCAAAGAGAAGTGGCGTGGGGCCAGGGGCTCTGGGTTCAAATCCCTCCTCTAACACTGCCGGTGTGATCTCGGCCATTTCCCCGGGCTTCATTTCTTCCTCTTATTGAGAGCCTCGAGCGGGGCTGCCTTGGAGGCCCTTCTGGCCCCAGAGCCGGGAGCGGGTCCTCCAGTAGCTGTGTCCTGGGCCCTCACACCCACATAGCCCCCCATCCTCATGACCGAGGGCCTCTCCCCTCACAGTCGCTGTCCATGGTGGGAAAGTCACCCGGATTACACCCTGCCGCTCAGCAGCCCTGAGAATTTGCCATGGGCCTCAGAAAGGGCCTGTTTTGGAGGCCGGCCTCCCGGCCTCCCAGCCTCAGACTCTCAGGCCTTCTCCTGATACATTCTGGGCACCATGATCCGGGCACACAGAGGAAAGCTGCCCACTCCGGCTTCGGAATGGAGATGTGGAGGCTGTGGGGAGCCTTCCTCAGGTCTCCGGAGCAGGCTCTTTTAAAAATTTGATTTGATGTAATTTTTCACTTAGCAAGCGATTATTTTCTCCCAGTCTTTCCTGGGGAGAGCACACGATGGCTGCTGGGCCAGGAGCCCCTGCCTCATCTCTCTGATCTGACTGTGGGTGACCCTGGAGAGGCAGACGCCCCGTCTGGGGCAAGGAAGGGTGTGCCCAGGGGAGGTGGCTCTGCCACCCTTATATTCTGGCCACATTCTGGTCCCCTCTGGGGGACTTGGAGAGACGTGGCCGACGCTCTGTCCTGTCCTGGGCACCTTCTCTCTGACCTCAGCAGCTCCCCCAGACTCAATTATCTTTTCCACTGCCTCCAGTTCCCGGCTTTCCAGCCCTCCTGCCTAGCCTGGGCTCCCGGCCCACATCGCCAACGGCCGGCTTGACATGGCCACCTGGATGGTCCCAGGCTGCTCGGGGAAAAGCAGAGCTCCTCATCCTCTAAGCCCTCCTTCTCAGCGCCGTCTCCCTATTTCTGACAAGGGCACTGACAGCCCTCAGGAACCCCCCATTGGGACCTTGAGCCTCCCTCAGCTCTTCTCTCCCCTCGCCCCACAATCAGCACGCTGCCAGTTCTTGTCAGTTGTCCCTGATTCACCCCCATGGTGCGGTCAGACAACGGCTCCCCCGGCTGCCCCCGGACTAGGCCAGGTGGGCGCCTTCCGTGCCCCTGCACCCCCTCTGCTCCAAAGAGCTCTCCTCATGGGGCCCCTGCTCTGGAAGCTTCTCTGAGTCCCTCTCACACTAGAATAAAGCCCAACAGTGGCCACTGAAAAGCCTCTGACTCTGGAGGACCTCTCCAGAATAACCGCAGAGGGCTGTGCTTTGGGATTACCCACTACCCCCTTGGGGAAGGGCTCTCCTCTTTCTCCCTCTTGCCCTTTGCCCCAATAGGGGCCCTCGATCTTCACCTGTACCATTCAATGGCTGGGCTAACTGCCTGGTTTGGGGGCTTAGGTGGGGTTCAAAATGCCCAGACACATTAGAATAAATGAGAGAGAGAAAGCTGTACCTTCACAGAGTTTCTTCTCATATGGGACGCCATCTTTTGGATCTATGCCCTGCCAAGGAAGAAATCAAGGGATCAGGGGGTGTTGTGCGCAGTGAATACTTACCAAACGGCTTTCAGAGATACGGGAGATTGTTGAGTGGGAACCCCAAATAAAAGAGCAGCATTCCGCCATGGCACATTTGTATCCATGTTCAGCTACGGGCCAGGTTAGCTCTAACTGCACAGGTCTGACGGAATAATCCTGCTAGTGATGTCAGGGCGGACACCGAGTCAATCAACCAAAGAGCCCAAACATCTCCTTTCAGATAATCAATCGGAATTGTGAGCCAGGTACGAACATGTCCAAGGCAGTTCTCCTGTCTCCTGAGTCATTCATTTATCCCAAGTCTTTATATACAAGAAGGACTTGATTACTCTAGAAACCCTTGAAAGCCATTGGCTGAAGCTGTCATGAGCTCCCATCCTGTGGGCTTTGTGTAAAATAGCAAGCTAAGTCAGGAAGTCAGCATTTGGGGGGAACCCTAGGCCGGGGAGAGCAGAGGAGAGGGAATGTTCCCCCCTATCCCTGAGAAGGGGGAGACCAGAAGAGCCCTCCCCTCTCCATCTCCTCCCCTCTCCATCTCTTCCCCTCCCATCACCTCTCCATCGCTTCCCCTCCCATCACTTCTCCATCTCTTCCCCTCCCGTCCCCTCTCCATCTCTTCCCCTCCCTCTCCCTCTCCATCTCTTCCCCTCCCGTCCCCTCTCCATCTCT
>JAJPUD010003550.1:154393-172155 GCA_023553655.1 Myrmecobius fasciatus | reverse complement strand
CTCTCCATCTCTTCCCCTCCCGTCCCCTCTCCATCTCTTCCCCTCCCACTCCCTCTCAGCCAGAAATGGACTGGGTAAGCTTTGGGAGGTCTGAAGATTTGGAACTCCTCCCTGATGCCCTGGAGCCACGCCAGGAATGGGAGCCAAGGACAAACTAGACACACCGAAGCAAAACTAGCTGCAGGATTTTATAAGGAACCCAGCAGAAATCTCCACCGTGAGGGAGAGCTTCAAAGGCAAAAAGACCAAAAGCCATTAGTTATCCTTTTACTACATGTGCTATTTAAGCAGGAGCTCATCTTCCCTAGAAGTGGGGCTATAGATTTTTTTCTGGCGGGGGGAGAAAGAAGGATATTTGTACTAATTGTCCTTACTCGGTCACCCTTTACCCAGAACTAAATAGTTTGGCAATCTAATTAACAACAATTGATGATCATGGGTATGGGGGAGCATAATGGGTGGGGGGTCATGAACTATATAATCCTTGTTATTTATTATATTTATGATGGAAAGATGGAAAGAGCCATCCACATCCAGAGACAGACGGAATGTGGATCACAACATATATCCTCACCCTTTTTTGGTGGTGGTTGGTTGTTTGCTTGTTTTTCCTTTCGTTTTTTGATCTGATTTTTCTTGTGCATGACAGATAAGGAAATATGTTTAAAAGAATTGCTCATGCTTAGCCTATATTGGATCGCTTGCTGTCAATGGGAGGGAGTGGGGGGGAGAAAAAAAGAAAAATGTGCAATACAAGGTTTTGCAAAGGTGAATGTTGAAAACTATCTTTGCACATATTTAGAAAAATAAAAAGCTATTAAAAAGTTAAAAAATGAAAATATAAAAGTACAATTGAAACTAAAAAAAGAAAGCAGAAAACAACCCTTAACTCTGATGGGTTAAGTTGAGGAGAGATCACAGTCGGTCTCTATCTACTGCTACGTCCAGCCTGATAGTTCCAGTGGGAGTTGAGAGATTCCATTCAGAGGATGTGCTCCATGAGCATTAGAAAGTCTCCAGGGAGGGGAGCAAAGGAAAAGGATCCAAAGAAATCACTGTGGCCACAAAAGGAGTTCTTTGTTCAGCGCTCAGACAAAAGGATAGGCAGAAGTACATGGCAAAGGAACAGTAGAAGAGTTTGGGTTGACCCTGGGGCAGTTTTTCCGGGAGACCAAAGGCCAGAATGGGCTCTGCTTTATGAACAGTGCCACGTACCAGTCATAACTACTCATTTACCACCAAAAAGCTTGAGGTAGATCAATGTGTAGACAGATTGGCCAACTGTCAGCGGATGACAGAAAGAGAATGACTAATATTCTATTTTTTCCCTTCCCCTTGTCACCAAGGACAACGGTTTTCCTATTTGAAAAGAGAGTGAGGGGTGAAGTTATGAAAGGAAACTGAAACCCAGAATAGGGGAGCATTTTGTAAGGAAGGCTCCATCGTTCTGGCCCAGAGGAACTGGGCCCGGGGTTCTACAAGGAACTGGGGAGTGATTGCAGCCCTGCTGTTGGCTTTCTTCTATGAAGAAGGGGCAGAGCACCAAGAGGCCAGAGATGGAAGGGGGATTTCATGGAGTTAGTGCCTGTCCCTGGCTCAGCTGGGAGTATGGGGCAGCAGCTCTCCCAGCTGCATGTCGGCTCTATGACCCCTGAAGTCAGTCATCTGCTAAGTGCAGAGTAGACTTGTTGCTGTTTGCATCTCTGCCCATTTCTCATCGTCCCTCAGGAGAAGTCTCCGATGTCCTGCTGGAGGGCTCTGGGCTGGGACTGAGCCTTTCTGGCCACGTCTGGGGAAGAGATGGACCAGACACGGTCAACAAGAGAGCCAGTGACTTGTGGTGGGGGGAGAAGGCTGGCAACGGCAAGGCAACGTGCTTTGGACGAGAGCTGTCCAGCCTAAAGGCAGAGTGCGGGCGGTGGGGACACAGACCCGGTGCCCTTCAGGTGCCATGAAGGAAGCAAGACAGACACAGACTGTGCCATGTGGGCCTAGAGCTGGGCCGCCCAGCGCCCTGGGCACAAATTCACAGCGGGTCTGCCCTGATGTCTCGGCTTGGGAGCTCTCCGCTCCTTCTAGCTCTCCTGTCAAGTAACCTGTTGGAAAGGGCCGAGTGGATCCTAGATGAGGGATCTGGAGGCTGCCTGGGGTCCAAGACTGGGGAAAACAGTGATAAGGGAGGAGAGACAGCAGGAAAGGAGCCCTGGGAAATGGGATCACTTCCTGTTCCCGTCATTCACTTCCTGTTTGATTTGCTGACCACTTATGGAAAGGAAGTGGGAGGTGAAAGCCTCTGTCCATCAAATTTAGAGACTTTAATTCAAGGCGAATTGCAAGAAGCAGTGATTAAACAAGTACCTACTGTGTGCCAGACCTGTGCCCGGGGAAAGTGCTCTCAAGGAGCCTCCATTCTACTTTAGCCAGGCAGGAAGTGTGGGAGCTCGCCCTCTGCCCTTGCTGCCCCCTGCCCCTCCTGCCCGTTGGCAGCTGTGCATTCAGAGTTCCACTCCTCCGGGGTCCCAGCAGGGAGGAGCCTCACAGATCCTGTTTTGTCCAATGAGCAAATCCCAGCCCCTGCTTGGGCTCCCACCTCAGCTCCCTCCTCTGCACAGATGCCCAGTGCTTAGCCCTTCCTCCAGCCCAGAGCTGATGGGTCATGGCTCCTCTGCTTGGGAACCTCCTGGACCCCTGTATCATCTTCGGGTGAAAATGGGAACCTCTGCACTTGAACCTTAAACCCAATAACAGGAGGGCTCCAACAGAGCTTTGCAGACTTCCCATTCACATTGTCCCCTGCGCTCTGCGTCACAATCAGACTGGCTGTCCTTCATGACAGGATCCCCTCTACCACCTCTGGGACTTTGCACAGGCTGTTCCCCAAGGGCCTTCCGAGCTCTCCTGACTCGGGCTCTTGAGACTGCTCATTCTCTTTGAGGCTCAGAACTCTCTGTCCAGGTGCTTTCCCATGTCCCCCCGATTCTTGGCATCCCCCTGAAATTACCCTGATTTCCTTTTGTGCACAGGAGTTCCTTGCTCCTCGGAGCAGGGATTACTTCCTTTTTTGTTCTGGGATTCCCAGAGGGCAGCACGCTGCTGGGCACCTAGAAACAGCTCCCGAGTTGGGCTGAAGTAAATTGTGGGCAGGGAGGCCGAGCGAGGGCTGCCGGGCTGGGTGGGGAGGCTGAGTGGGGGCTGCAGGCTGGGCGGGGAGGCCGAGCGGGGGCTGCAGGCTGGGCGGGGAGGCTAAGCTTGCCTTTCTGACTTACCCAGATGCCATTACAGTTGGAGTCCTGCTGGGCGTCCCAGTTGTCCGGGCTGAAAGGGAAAACCAAAGTTGGTATTGCCCGGGAAAGTGCGGGGGCCCTGAAGGAACATCAAGGCCTTCCCCAGAGAGCGGGGCCCTGAGCTTTGGGGCTTTTCCTTAGCATTTCTGAAAGCTGCGGACCCCCGATGGCCCCAGCGTGGTTCTTGCACACGGTCCTGGCTCTGAATGGATGATGGGCGCCCTGGCGCGGCCAGCCACGATGCCAGTCACCTTTGGGACTGATGCTAATAATGACCGCCACGTCGGGCACATTCTGAGCACTCCGGCCCTTGCCAGCTGGGGAAGTGATTCAGAGAGAGGAGCTGTGGGTAAGGCTGCCAGTGTCGGCTGGATCTACCGTGCCCCCGGAGGGGCCCACGATGCCTGGCCAACAGCTCAGTCAACATGTCCAGCCTGGACCCTGGGCAGACCTCTAAGATGGGGGCACTGGACTGAGGTCCGTCCTGCTGTCCCAGCGGCAGACGCAGCCCAGTGCCCCGGCTCCACTTGGGAGAGGCCGGCTGCTCCGAGCCATGCGGACCCTGCCCGGGCGGGAAGTCAGAGAGAAGCCCCGGGGTGCCTCGGGGCCCACGGCAGACGCTCAGCCACAGGGCAACAGCTTTGAAGCCGAAATCCCACCCGAGCGACTGGCCGGGACTTTTGTCCCCGAGGGACGCACGTCGGGCACAGGTGAGGGGGGTGGGGCTGGGATCCGAGGGAGCCCCTCTCTCCTCCGGGTGACCGGGAAAGTTACCGGCGGCCTGGGCGGACGTCACTGTTGCGGTCATCGCAGTCTCTCCCTCTCCAGTAAAAGCCTCTCAAAGTCTGAAACGGCAGAGAGGGCTCCGGTTACTGCCAGGATTGGAAGTCTCAGGACGCTCAAAGGCCATCGCTGTCTCTGGGCATGGAGTCTGGGGACCGAAGGGACTTCAGAGGCCCCCATGGACCCGACCCCAGTGAAGGGGACTTGCTGCTTTCCTGCGCAGTGCACCTCCCATTCTCCTGCCACTGATGTGACACCCTCCTGTACCCCCCCCCCCCCGCGGCTCCACCGACGGGTGGCGTTGGGGGGGTGCCCCCCCCCCCCCCCCGCCGTCATGGCCCCCAGGGGCTGCGCCTCGGTTTTAGGCTCTAATCGCCCTGAGAATTAGTGAAAGTTTTATGAGATCTCCCACAAACCCGGGAGTGCGCGGGACCGGCTTCTAGGCTGTCCCTGTTACTTTATGACCCTGGGAAGGTAATTTCATCTCTGCCTCAGTTTCCTCATCTGGAAAATGGGAGAGTTCTTGTTGTGGCTCAAACGAGGGGTTTTATGGATACCTTGAAAGCCTTTGTGGAGACGGAGGCGCGGGGGCGGCTCCAAGCAGATCGTTGCTAATGACGGGACTGACTCACTGAGGCGGGGCGCCGGGGAGGGGGCTTAGGGGGGTCCCGCTCCCCTCCCCCATTTAAAGTGTGGGGAATCCCATCTCTGCTCCAAGGAGGGGCGTTTGTGAGAGGAAGAGCCGGCCGAGAAAAGCCGGGGGGGGGGGACGGGGGGGGGGCGGGGGGGCGCCTGGCCGGTACTCACGGGGAAGGCGCTGTGCTTGTCCCCGTCGGCATCCTCCCAGGGCTGGCTTGTGCTCAGAACGCTAGGGGCCGAGAGGAGAAGGGCGGGTCAGGCTCCGGGGGGAGACTGCGGCACCCCAAGGGCGGCAGGGCTGCGCGGGAGCCCCGGGAGGCTCGTTGGACAGCCCGCGCCCGCCCGCAGTGACCCCGGGGCGCCCCGATCCGCCCTCCCGGCTGTCCCGACTCTCCGCCTCTCCTCTCCGTGTCCCTTAGACACACAGGTGCACCCAAAACACACACAGCACGCACACAACCACAGCCACACACAATCACAAACACAACATACACATATACATACATACACACATCATACACACAACACACACAGCCACACACAATCACAAACACACAATCACACACACAACATACACATATACATATATATACACACCATGCACACAACACACACAGCACGCGCACACACACACACACACACTCCCCCCCCCTTTTGGTTTAGCCAGCTCCTTCCCCACCTGCCCTCTGACGCCACAGCCGTCTCTCTGGGTTCTCATTGGACAGATTCCCACACCCCAAGACATTAGACCGCCAGGAGACCCGGGGGGGGGCAATGGGGGAGGGAGCAGCTCGGCTCCACTTTGACTGGCTGAGACCCAGCACAGACTGGGGGGGGGGCTCCATGAGCCGGGGTCCGGCCCTGGGTCGAGCTGCTTGAGCCGGGAGGGATGTTCCCCTTCTCTGGGATCTGAGTCCTCACTTGTAAAGAAGGGGCCTGAATGGAAAGATCCAGAAGGCCCCTTGAGCCTGGAGGATGCTGGGGGGGACCCCAAGAAACCAGGGCTGAAGATGAAGGCGACGCCACACTTACTACTTAATCTTCTGACAGAGCTTGGCCAGAGCGGGGAGCGAGCAGATCCCCATCACATCGCGGGGACCAGTCTAGAAAAGAGAAGGCCCCTTTAGGTCCTTGGGGGGCGGGGGAGGGGCAGGAGCTGCGGGCAGGGGGCCAGCCGGCGTTTCCCACTCCCCTCACTGTCATCTCGGGTGCATGCAGCCCCCTCTGCATTTACTCCCAGTCAGCCCCCCAAAGGAAGGCCGGCCCTCATTCCCTTGACTGAACCCAACCTTCCTCATGCCATTTCCCAGAATTCCCTTGAGTGGCTCGGTCCGGCAATCTCTGGGCGATGATTTTTGAGGTTCTTCCTGGGCTGCCTCAAAATCCGCCTCCCACTTCCCCCACTGTGAGCCCCTCCCCCAGGAGGCCCAACCGTCCTTTCCAGCTTTCGTCCTCTGGCTCAGGGGATGGGGAGGAGGGGATCGTGGCGCCTAGGAAGGAGCCAACCACAAAATGAAAGTTTCACAAGGTGTCTGATGTAAAGCTGACTTGTATTGTCCCCAAAATGGGTCTCTGACTGGAAGTCTGGCTCTTCAAGCCCTCTCCAGGGGACCCTGCAGTTTCTGACTTTTGGGGTACGGGACAAGGGCCGCTTCCTGCCGGAGCCTTGTTCTTTCCCTGGCCTGTCCCAGACTAACATTCTGCCGATTGGCCACATGTCTCACATGCGAGCAGCCCAAGGGCATGATGCTTCGGACAAGAGACACTTTCCCTCCTCGTTCTCAAGGGGCGCGTAATACCCCCTTAGCGCCTTCTGTCAAATACAAGTTACATTAAGGACCAGAATGACAAATCTCTATCACATCAAGCCTTGGACAGAAACTGGGGGCTTTATTGGAAAAGCCAAAGAATACACAAGAATAAAGGGGGTCTTCAGTTGAATCGGGGGGCTATTGGGGGCCAGCTCCCTAGGAGTCTGGGGCTCCAGCGAGAGCCACTCAAGCGTGTAAGCTGCTCTGTCTCTGCCATGGTAGAGCCCTCCAGCTCTCTGAAGAAATCCCTTCTCCGCTCACACAGGCGGGCCGTGTCCAGCTCAGAATTCTCTTAGTCAGTCAGGAGTCGTGCCCCCTTACGGGCACAGCCACAGGGCTGGCCTCTCTGTCTGTCTCTGTCCGTCCCTCTCTTCCTCTTGGGCACCAGATAATAGAGCCACGCCATTGTGCAGCTGCACCCTCCCTTTGGCTCTGAGAACCACGTTTTTCTAAAATTATACAGGTCAGGGGAGGGGGGGATGAAACCCACAGAGGGACGTGCCCGCTGCTGCCAGAGACTTGGAGAGTTTCCACACCTTGGCGCCCATATGTACCACATATACCCACAAGGTGCCCCCAGAGGATTCCAATCGAGGCAATGAAGCTTGTAGGGTCAGGTGCAGATGAAGGGCCCAGGGCGCCGGGCTCGGAGTCGGGAAAACCTGGCTTCCGATCTGCCCTCAGATGCTTGGCAGCTCTGGGCCTGGGGGCAAGGCACCGGCCGGCCCTCTGCCCCCGCTTTCTCACCCCCACACGGGGAGGGCAACAGCATCTCCCTCCCAGGCTCGGTGCCGTCGGCAGCATCTCGCTCCAGCCCAGGGGTCCCTTCGGCAGGGGATGCTCTCCGACCACAAGGGGTGTCTCTCGCCCTCTCTCCAGACTGAACCCTGCAGCTGGCAAAGGGCTGGGGAAGTGGGGGGGGGAGGGGACTGTCCCAGCCTGGGCACTTACCCAGGGTGATGAGTGCCGGACACTCCTGCTGGCTCTGCTCAGGGCTCGCTTCAGCCCCCCCTGCAAAGGGAGAGGAAGAGGGAGGTAAGGTCAGGTGGCAGTTCTGGCTTCCCACTGTGTGTGTGTGTGTGTGTGTGTGTGTGTGTGTGTGTGTGATTGTGTGACTGTGTTGTGATGTGTGTATAATCGTGCATGTGTGTGATATGTGTATTGTGTTGTGGTGTGTGTATTGTGTTGTGTGTGATTGTGTTGTGGTGTGTGTGTGTGTGTCTATTGTGTTGTGTGTTGTGTGTGACTGTGCTGTGATGTGTGTGTATGTGTGTGTGCAGGACCTAAGGGAGGAGGAAGGGCCTTGAATGACTTTCCAGATGGTTGGGGACTGGGCCAGGCTGCTGACTCCTGCTCAGGCCCAGGACCCTTGGCCACATGTTTAGAGAAACGTCCACCGGACGTGTGGCCTTTTTGGTCCAAAGCAGAGAAAATCTCCCGTGGAAAGGCCAGGAAGGCGCTGTCCCGGAGCCTGAGAGTCTCAGTGTGGAGGGGCTGCCGGTGGCCACAGTCGCCCCGGGCCCGAGAGGCAGCCCCCCCCCCCACCTCAGCCCAAAGGCCTCTGAGGAAGCCGAGGGTCCCTTCCAAGGCGGCTCCTTCCTCTGGGGCAGCTCCACATGTAAGGCAATGCGCATGCCCACCGTTCTCCCGGGTCGGGCCAAGCAGGAGGCTCATCCCTCCAAACCCGTGAGCACACGGCCCCATCTCCTCCTGTGTGAGCCCCCCAGCTCCCTCAAAGGCTCCTCTGCACAGACTCGGGGCCCTTCCCTGGCCTGGCCCCCCCTGCAGCTCTCTCACTCTCAGAGCCAGTTCTGAAAGGGTCAGAAGGGACAGCGCTCCCTCCGGGAGTCCTGACCCAGGGCCCGCTCCCTCAGAGTCCCGCCCGGCCCGAGCCCCTGCCAGGCTGGCCCCAGATGGCCGGGGAGGTGGGACAGGGGGAGAATCTCCTTTCCCGCTCACAATCCCGGACAACGACATCTCACATCTCCAGCGTCCCTGGGCCTGCAGGGTGGGTGTCCCTGGGGTGAGCTAATGGCCTGCCGGGCGTTCAGGGACATGGCCACGGTCCCTGTAACCGGCTGTTCTCCACCCTGAGACCCGGCTCACGCCCCTCCACCATGGCTGCAGGAAGCACCACACACACCATCCCTCACAAGGCCGGGGGCCTCCCAAGCTCTTTTTCAGGGTAGGAGAAGGCAGCTCCGGCCTCCCTGCCTCCCAAGACTGACCTTAGGTGTCCTGCCCCTCTGCCTGAAGCCCACGGGCCTCCCACTCGTCCTCCTGCCTTTGCCTCCTGCTGACCGTGGCCTGCCCTGCTGCTGCCTGCTCCCCCCTACTTGTGGGACTTTTGTCCTGATGGCACCCCCCGGGGGGCTCAGGGCTCTGCAGCCAGAGACCCCTGCACACTGCCCGAGTGACCTTGGCAACTCCTGGCCTTTCCCCTCCCCGGAGGGAGGACGTCAGACCGCTGGCCTCCCGTCCAGCCTGTGGTGAGACTGGTGAGCCCCCTGCCATCCAGGGAGGGCTCTGTGGAAAGGCCCAGTTTGGGGGCGAGTGGGGCTTGAGGCTCTGAGGCACTTGAGAAAGCTCATTCATCTGAGGCTCCTTCAGGAAGAGGAGAGAGGCAAAAGGCCCGCCTGCTGTAGAGATGAGAACTGGGGCTCCTTCTCCCGGGCTTCCACATTAGGCATTCTGCCAACCTTGGTCTCGGAAGCCCAGAGGCCGCTCCCCTGCCTCCTGCAAGAGTCAAGCCTTTTAGGTTGTGGGGAGCAATTATCTGGGGCGTTCTGACCAGGCCGTGAGATGGATGGGACCACCGCCCTTTCTGGAGCCAGAACCAAGGATGAGGAGGGACGTCCGTCACCCTGAGGGGCCGGGTCACTTTGGGGCCTGTCCTGGGGGCGGCTGAGCCCAGCTCCTGGCACTGAGGAAAGCTCTCAGCTTTGGGCAGCCGCCACAAATGGGGGGATGTCGGAGCCGCCGGGCGGGAGGCAGGACATGGAGTCACACAACAGATGTGCAGGTGAAAAGAAATCTGACAGGGCCAGAGAGAGGCAAAGCCCCAGGAAGGAGGCCCGGTGTCAGGCCCAATGTCTGACCGGCCAGAAAGTGCCCTCTGGGACTCTGCCTAAAGTGCATGGGCTCCAGAGACAAGGGCCTGAGTTCTCACCGCTGACCCTACTGCCTTGTAGCTCACTTTACTCTCTCTGGGCCTCAGTTTCCTCATCTGTAAGGTGAGGATGCTGACCTCTGCACAGGGGGAAGAGTTCATGATCAAATAAGGGATGGAGGCGGTCACAAACTAAAATAAACAATTTTCAACCCAAAATTAAAAAGCTTTTGCACAAACAAAAATTATGTCAACAGCTCCATTTTAAAGGAAAACAACTGGGAGGAATACAGACATTTTCTGCTTCTTTTCTTTTTTTTTTCAGAGCAAGTTTCTCTGGTGAGAATCTTATTTCTGAGCTATACAAGATACAGATCCAAATAGATAAGAATAAGAGCCACTTCCCAGATGAAAACTGGTCAAAGAATATGAAAAGGCAATTCTCTAAGGAGAAGCGAACTATAACCATAGGCACGAAAAAAAAAAAAATCTTCCCAAATCACTAATTAGAGAAACACAAATTACATTCTGAGGTTCCACGTGACATATATCAGATTGACAAAGCTGACAAAATAGAAGAACAAGTGTTGGAAAGGCTATGGGAAAATAATAATAATAATAAATAGCTAATATTTATTGTGGTTCAGTTATTTCAGTCATGTCCAATTCTCTGTGACCTCATTTGGGGTTTACTTGATAAAGCTACTGGAGTGGTTTGCCATTTCCTTCTCCAGCTTATCTGACAGATGAGTAAACTGAGGTAAACAGGGTGAAGTGATTTGTCCAGAGTCACATAGTATCTGAGGTTGGATTGGAATTCAGATCTCCCTGAACCCAGGTCTGCTCCACCGGCCCCTGCCATCATTTATTATGTACCAGGCTCTGTTCTTAGCACTTTACAATTGTTTTCTTATTGGATCTTCAAAACCCTAAGAGGTCAGTACTCTAATTATCCCCATTTTGCAGATTTGGAAACTGAGACAAGCAGAGGTGAAATGGCTTGCCCAGGATCACACAGCCAGTAAGTGTCTGGGGCTGGATTTGGATCCAGATCTTCCTGAATCCAGTTAAGTGAGTCTTTGGAAGCATTGCTAACAATAAGACCAGCAGAAGCGATAGAATTACAGCTGAGCCCCTTAAGTCCTAAAAGATGAAGCTGTTAAAGTGCCGCACTCCATATGCTAGCAAATTTGGAAGACTCGGCAGTGGCCACTGGAGTAGAAAGATCGGTTTATGCCTCAGTCCTAAAAAAGGGAAATTCTAAGGAATATCCAAATTACCAAACATTTGGGCTCCTTTCACACAGGCAACATTTTGCTTTAAGGTTTTGCAAACTGGACTTCATTTATATAAGTCCATATATATATATAATATATATATAATTATATATATATATTTATTCATTTATATAAATAAATATATATATAATTATACATATACATATATATATATAATTATATTTATATGAATTGAGCATTACCAAAAGAGCCGGCTGGTTTTCAGAAAGGCAGAGGAACTGGAGACCAAATTGCTAATGCTCCGCTGGATTATGAAGAAAGCAAGGGAGTCCAGGCAAAGAAGATCGACTTCTGCTTTATTGACCGCACTAAAGCCTTTGATTAGGGGGTCACAACAAAACATAGGAAGTCCTCAAAGAGCTAGGAGGACCAGATCATCTTACTTGTCTCCCGAGGAGTCTGCCAGCAGGTCAAGAAGCAACAGTTAGGGCTCAGCATGGAATATCTGATTGGCTTAAGATTGGAAAGGAGTATGACAAGGCTTTTGTCACCTTATAACTTTTGTGCAGAGTACTTGATGTGAAATGTCAGGCTGCAAGAATCAAAACCTGGAATTAAGGTTGCTGGGAGAAATGTAGATACCCCCATTCTGCAGACAGAAAGTCGAGATGAATTAAGAAGCCTCTTGATGAGGGTGAGAGAGGAGAGTGTAAAACTGGCCCGAAGATTAACTTAAAAAAATAAGATCTTGGCAACTAGAGAGAGAAGAAATGGAAGCAGAGCCAGATTTTATATTCTTAGATTCAAAGATCACGGCAGACGGTGACTGTGACTATGAAATTAAAAGAAGCTTGTTCCTTGGAAGGCAATCTTGGGCAAATCTGGGCAGCAAACTAAAAAGAAGAGCCATCACTTTGCCAACAAAGGTCTGTGTAGTTGAAGGCACGGTTTTCCCAGTAGCAACGTATGGCTGTGAGAGAAAAGTCGAACTGCAGAATTGTGCTGGAGAAGACTTTCGAGAAGCCCTTGGAGAGAAAGGATTCACATCAGTCAGAAGGAGTCACATCAGTCAATCCCCCAATACTGAAGCTGTGGCTTTGGCCACATAATGAGAAAAGAGTCTGATAGTGGGGGAAGAGTGAAGACGGCAGAGGATGAGAGGGATGGAAGCAATGAGCATGAGCTCGGACAGACTGAGAGATAGAGAAGGACAGAAGGTCTGCTGTACTGTGGCCACAGAGGGTCACACACACCTGAATGATAACTTCCTGAACCCGTACATGAGGGACTTGCCTGGGTCACCTGGCGGCACATTCGCACACCATTGGCAGAGGATTCACTTGCAGTTAAGTGAGAGATATGAGACTTCCTGGAGATCAGAACTCTCTGAGGAGGGAACAGACACTTGTTTTCCACAGAAATGATGTGAATCACAAATACAGTCCGGGAAAGGTCGGGGGAATAAAGTACTGGTTGGTGACCCCTGGCTGGAGGGTGTTGAAGCAGTTAGTCACCAGCCCGGCAGCCTTCTGGGCAATGAGAGAATCTGGCAAATGGATGCCCATTGGCTTGTGTTTGTGTGGGGGCTTCTCCAGCACGAGAGGTCACCATATGTGGGATGGATGGTGGGCACAAGCAGGACCAGGATGCTTCCTAGCTCAGGCTACCTCAGCACAGTCTTTGGATAGATTGACTGACTTGCCAAAAACCCTTGATGAAAGACAAGGGAGGCAGCATGGGGGCGGGGGGCGTTGGGTAATTAAGAAGAATATGCCTTCCTCTCAGAGAAAACAACTCGGATAACTGAGGCAACTGCTCAGTGTGAGAAGCAGCCGTTTGTGTCCTTGGCTGGGAGGGGACAGACGCTCTCTCTCATTCTCTAGACAGTGACCCTCCTTTGCAGTCGGAGCAGCTGAGTCTGATTATCAATCCAAATCCAAATCCAAGGGCAGTAGCCATGATGGCTGGCATCTCTCTCCAGCATCTGTGAGGGAGACAGAGTGACCTAACTTTGAACCAAATCGAGAACTATGGCGACTCTTAAAATGGCCGTGTCTGCTTACAGAGCCATTCGCTCAAGCCGCAGCAGGGAAGGACTCGAGGCTCGGGATTGTTTCAGTGGGACTCCACTGGGCTTTTTGCTCAGGAGTTATGATGAAATTCATGGTTGGTGTGAGTTGATGACAACTCACATTGATTTTCTTAAATCATTTCCCTACTCTGATTTTTAAATGGTTTTGCTTGACTGTGATGGTGAGATTTATGTGATTGAAACAACAGTTGGATGGACCCAGAAGGAGGACTTTCTATTAGTATTAGAGCAAAACAAACGATGGACAAGCAATGCTAGATAAAGTAGGATGCTGATTATTGGCAGCTCATTGGGTGCCTCTCCCAATTGTCCAGTTGTGGGGAGGACACGTTTCAGAGAAGAGAAAGCCTTGTGACAAAAGGAGCCACAGACATGTGCTGTTTTGGACTTTGGCATTTCCATTCTGATCTCATATGTGACTGCATTGTGACCTCCACAAGATGAACGAGAACTCCTAATTCTTTCCAACCTGAAATTCTCATTTTGTAATTCCATCTTTCTTTCTTTTTTTAATTGAAGCAATTTTCAGCATGTGCACCAGCAATAAATTTTATTGCCTTTCTTCTCTTTGTTAATTTGGTGAATGTCAGCTCGAATCTATGGGTTGTTTCAATGTGATTTTATTTCCTTGATTGATAGAAATTTTAAACATTTTTCCTGTGCTTCTGGATATTTGTGTTTGCTATTCTCGGGTCTCTTGCCTGCTGGCGAATGGGCTTTGTTCTTATGAATCTAGGCCAGTTCCTTTTAGTGCTGGATTTAGCCTTTTATGATAAACATTTCATTCGTGTTTTCCCCAGTTGTTTTTTTTTCCCTTATTCCAAATGCATTGCTTTTTTTCCCATTGTTGTTGTATAGAAGCTTTTTATTTTCAGTCTAATTGATTTTATGTATTATTTGACTCATAATTTGCTTGAAGTCAGGGCTGGTTAAGAATTTGTCCCCTTAACACAGCTGTGAAAGATGCAACAAACAGTCCATTATCCTCTGGTATTTTTTACATTTTGATTACCTATCTGTTGGAAATTTAGTGTGGGGAATGCTGAGCTGGTCTGGCCCCTTCCCATTTTTCTTTTAAATCAAGCTTTTGCTATCCAAGCTTTGTTGAATAATGAATCCTTTCCTCAATATTTTGTCATGCTGGGAATATTGAGAGCAGTCTGCATCTGGAGTCAGCTCTTCATTTGCTGCTTTTCTGTTTTCTGTTTTCCAGTAACAGATTGAATTCCCTCTTAGATTACAAAGTTTTTCAGTTTGCTCAAATAACCTCTGTTGATGGTCTTGGTTGATTTGCACCTCAGTGATTCTACTGGGGCTTGCTGGCTTTTTGTAGATAATATTGGCAGGTTGAAGAATTTTTCTTTCTTCCGTGTGTCTGGGTGAGTTGAATCTGACACTCATTTCTGCAGGTGTCCAGTGGTTCTGTCACTCTATACTCTCTCCTTTGTTCTCACTCACTTGGGGAAATTCCTGCACTGTTTCCCGAGATATTGTGAGCTTTTTCTGCTTTCACATTACATGGGGGATCCAACCATGATCCTCCAGTTCTTTCTTGGTGCTCTGAACTCTCCTTAGTCCTGACTTACTTCTAAATTCATGAAATCTTCTTCATCCACCCTAGAGAAATGGTTCCTTGATCTTTTTTTTTGCTTCTGATCCTTAACTGTGGCTTTGGCCTTTTTGTTGCCTGGCAGAAGCCTTCTATTTCTCTTTGATTCCCTATACCTGTTTGCATTGTCCACATATCTCTCAGTGTATTTGCTTTCCATGACTATTTTTCCTTTTGGTTTGCGGCAGATCTCTTTATAGATGTCAATTTTTTTCTTTACTGGTATCAAATTCTCTTTTTGATTCCCTTATGATGTTTATTATTCAATTCAGACACTGCCTTTGATTATATTTTCTCCCTTTTCTTAGAGGCTAATCTCTTATGAGGATTTTTCGTTTTTCTCAATGCTCTTCCTCCCCTTCCTCCTTTTACTTTGGGGCATTTCTGCCTCTATCATTATAAAGGGCAATGGGAATCTGATCTGTTTTGAGACCTCTTACTCTCTCTTCATTTCGTTGACAATCTCCCCTCATCTCCTCCTTTGAAAGGGCTATCAAAACAGGCTGTAATATCTTGAGATTAGAGAGAGCTTTATTTTTCTCTTTCTATCCACAAAATATAAGACAGTGTCTGTCACACAGTAGATAATTAATTAAATGTTTGTTAGATTAAAATGAAGTCAGGCCACAAACATTTATTAAGCACTTACTATATGCCAGGTGCTATGGTAAGCACTGGGGATATAAAAAAAAGACAAAGGGCAATCCCTGCCCTCAAGAAACTCATAGCCTAATGGGAGAAACAATAAACATGCATAACAAATATGTACAGACAAGTTATTTACAGGATAAGTAAGAAATAGTTAAAAGAGGAAGGGCACTAGAATTAAAAGGATTTGAAAAGGCTTCCTGTAGAGCATGGGACTTGAAGCAAGCCAGAGAATCCAGTAGTTACAAATTAAGAGGGAGAGCCTTGTAGGTAGGAAGAACAGACAGAAAAAATTCTCAGAGAAGAGAGATGTGGTATCTTGTTTGTGGAACAGCCAGAAGGTCATTGTCACTGGATAAAAAAAGAGTATGTGTAGGGAGTAAGGTGTAAGAATATTGGAAGGGGAGGAGAGTTATAAAGAGCTTTGAATGCCAAGCTGAGGATTCTGTAGTTGGTCTGCAAGGAATCAGGAATGACTGGAGTTTAATGGGTAAGGGGTGACATGATTGCACCTGTGTTCTAGGAAAAGCACTTTGGAGGCTGAATGGAAAATGAAATGGAATCGGGAGAGACTTGAGGTAGCAGACCCACCTGCAGACCACTGTGATAGTTTAGGTGTGAGGTGATGAAGGCCCAGGATCAGGCTGGGTGTAGTATCAGAGGAGAAAAGGGGACAAATCCTAGAGGTGCTGTAGAAATGAAATCAACAAGGATGCTGCAAAGGTGAAATCAACAAGAATGCTGCAGAGGTGAAATCAACAAGGATGCTGTGGAGGTGAAATCAACAAAAATGCTACAGAGGTGAAATCAACAAGGATGCTGCAGAGGTGAAATCTATAAGAGATGCTGTGAAGGTGAAATCTACAAGAGATGCTGCAGAGCTGAAGTTGACAAGAGATGCTGTGGAGGTGAAATTACAAGAGATGCTGCAGAGGTGAAATCTACAAGAGATGTGGAAATGAAATCAACAAGAGATGCTGCAGAGCTGAAGTTGACAAGAGATGTTGTAGGCATGAAATCGACAAGAGATGCTGCAGGAATGAAGCTGACAAAAGATGCTGTAAAGATGAAATTGACAAGAGATGCTTTAGAGGTAAAATTCACGAGTCTTGGTATCATAGATCTGGGGGGCGAGAGTGAGTGAGGAATCCAGGATGACATCTAAGTGTGAGCCTGGGGCTCTGGGGAATGGGGGTGCCCTTTACAGTAATAGAGGGAAGAAGGTAGAAGTTTGGGGGAAAAGAGTTGTTTTGAACATGTTGAGTGTAAGATGTCTACTGGACATCCAGTTTACCATATCTGAAAGGCAGTGAAGATGTGAGATGGAGGTCAGCAGAGAGATTATGACAGAAAAAGTAGATTTGAGAATAATCAGTGTGGAGGTGATAATTAAATCCATGGGAACTGATAATCTAGAGGGAGGAGAGAAGAGGACCCAGGACAGAACTCTGAGAGATACCTTACTCAGAAGGTGTGATCTTGAGGAAATTGAGCAAGAGACAAGAGAATGAATGATCAGAGAAGTAGGAGGAGAATCAGGAAACAGAGAGAGAAGGAGGAGGAGGAAGAGGAAGAGGAAGAGGAAGAGGAAGAGGAGAAAGAGAAGGAGAAGAAGAAGAAGAGGACGGGAAAGGAGAAGAAGGAGAAGGAAGAGGAGAAGAAGAAGCAAATTTGCCAATTAAGAAAACATTGGTAATACCCTTTTCACTAGGTCACTTAGCTGCCAATAAAAACAACGCATGCAAAGTTTGGCTTCATTGACAAGAATGGCCTAGGGTGATTGTCCTAACCCTAATCATCCCAAGCAAGACTTCTGCTTGGCTTCTCAGAGTCTAGGGGAGCCTTGAGGGGTGGAGCAGTTATTTCTTTCTACTGCTATCTAGTTTATGAGCCCCTGCCCCCACTAGCATGCTTCCTCCCATTGATTATCTGTTATATCAATTAATATCAGACTTAATTAGTTTTTACAAATAAGCTTTGACTATGGCAGCACAATTGGCATAAATAATCCTTCCAAAAATCTATAATATTCGGAGTCCAAGAGAATGTAGATTCAACTTTAAAGCACATATGACTGACACCTTCTTGAAATATTGTTAGTCCTTAAAATGTTTCCTTAAGGTTTAGTGTGGCTTTTGTTTTAATGTGGCTGGGTTCCTTATGGAGCCTTGAATCTGCATTTCCTCATCTTGTCCAGGCTATCTTTAGGCATGAGAACATAATTAACTAAGGCTCAGACTCTTCATCAGTCAATGGGGGAAACTCCCCTCTGCCTTCTTGCAGGGCTCTAGTCAATTCAGCAAACATAGTCTAGTACATGGTTCAGCTCCTTGTTAGCTTCAAGGGATAAAATGTTCAATTCTGCAGTTCACTGCAATTCTCAAAGCCTGGATTTGTGTCCTTATCCTAATTTCTCTTGCTCCAGTTAGCTCCAAGCTAGGCAGCATCTCTCCTGTGGTCATATCACATCCATCTATCTTTTTCTCCCTCCCTTCCTCCTTCCCTTCCTTCCTTCCTTCCTTCCTTCCTTCCTTCCTTCCTTCCTTCCT
>JAJPUD010003550.1:85405-154293 GCA_023553655.1 Myrmecobius fasciatus | reverse complement strand
GTTCTTCCCCATTCTCTATTTGAGAGAAAAAGACCATTACTAAGCTTTATAGATTTTTAAATTCTCTGTGTTTTAGGAAAATCATTTTAGTGGCTGAATGGGGAATGGATTGGTGTGGGGGCAGACTTGAGGCAGGCAGGCCCACCTGCAGACTATTATAATAGTGCTGAAAGATTGTGTCAAGATAGAGATAGAGTCAGAGGAGAGAAGGGGGCCTATTGGAGAGATGCTGCAGAGTAGAGATTGACAGGCTTAGGATCATATTGGATACGGGGGTGAGAGTGAGAAGTGAGGAGTCTAGCTGGAGAGCCTGAAGGACTGAGAGAATCCTCCACAGCAATAGAGAAGGTAGAAGTGGGGAGGGTGAGGATTTAGGGAGGAAGAGAATGAAATCCATTCTGGACAAATTGAGTTTAAGACAGGAGTCTCAGGGATGAGAGGCCTGAAGTTGAAGGGATCGTTGTTCTTTGCCCCAAAGTCCTCCATGTCCCAGTTGGAAGATTGGGCTGGTAGGAGGAGGTGGAAGATGCCTTGTGCTGGTGCAGATGGAAATGTGTCTGGCCTGGACCTCAGGGGAGACCTTGGGCCAGCAGGAGGTAGAAGGTTCAGGCTGCTAGCACATCTGTGACCCTGATGCCTAAAAATCCTGGATGTCTTTAAACCTGTTTCACCACTAGGCATTTTATATTTCAATCCACTGATTATAATTTCTTTGCCTGTCTACATGCAGACATGTTTGCAAACGGCCCTCAGGAGCAGCCAGCCATTGAGATAAGGCCGCATGGTCCGAGGGAGCCATCACCAGCCTTGGAGTCCGTGGTCACTGGCCTCGGAGTGAATCCGGCAGACCTGGGTGTGAATCTGACTTGGGTGATCACAAACAAGTCACCTGACCTCTCTGAGCCTGTTTCCTCATCACTAAAATAGGGGTACTGGTCGTATCTAGTTCACAGAATTATGAGCAATTTTATATTGTGCTCAATATAAAACGAGCATCATCATTTAGGCCTTGGGCTCTTAAACCATTTGGCAAGCCTGTAGTAAATGCCTACTGTGTGCCAGGCACTCTGCTAGGCAGGGGGGTGTGAAGACAAATGAAGTCCCTGCTGCAGAGGCTGCATTCTGGTAGACAGGGAGAGACGGGGAAAGCTGCAAACAGAAGAATCGCCTAAGACCAATTAAACATCATTAGAGCTTAATAATTTAGCATCATTTCCCCTCTCAAAGGCTGTTTCCTCATCTGGAAAAGGAGTAAAAGAATACCTACATTTGTCTTTCACCATTGTTGGGATGGATTTGGGAGGAAGGCACTTTGATTCTGAAACTGAGACAACTGGAAGCCCAGAAGGAAGTGTCTGCCCAGTGCCATCTTGGGCCGCCTTTTCTCCTATTCCAAATCTCACTCTGTCCCTCAGAAGCCCTCTCCTTGCCTTCTGTCGTTTGCCTTTTTCCTATTTTTTCCTCCTTATGGGGACAGCCAGTATTCAGCCCCCACAGTGACTCTCAAGGCTAAGTCGGCTGCAGAGAAAGGAGCTGGCTGCCAGTCTGACGAGCCTCCCTCATGGGCCGGGCTATTTCTAGGCCATCTGGGGCTGGGGCCACCATCTGATCTTCCCTTTCCAGACCAAACTTGTGACTTCCTGACAACTTGTCAAGGAGAGCGGAAGGTTGCGCCAGAATGGAGAAAGGAGATTTTCCTGCCTGGGCGCTGGGATAGCACCTTCCTTGTCCTTCCCTTGACCGATTTCTATTCCTAGAGGCTTGGAGACGGGGAAAGCAGAATCACGTTCAATCCCAAACTCCTTGGGAGGAAAAGCTGAATAAATATGAGCAGTGTCTGGGGATGTATCCAGGGCCGTCAGAGCTAGGACCACCATTTGATCTTCTGATGGGGGTCCAGGGCATCCACTGGAGCTGGGAAGCCTCCTTGTCCCCATTCACTTCCTGCGCTTATCTACAACCTCTAATTCTTCATGAATTTTCCCTGTGTTTTTTTCCTGTATAATTTTGAGCCCAAAGTCACCAAGACAGAGTCCATCACCATCGAATACACTGTTTTACTGACTGACACTTCTACAATGCTTTAAGGTTTGCAAAGAATTATACACACACTCACACACACATTTATAACCTCATATGAACCCTGCATCACAATAACTCTAAGAAGTTGGGACTGTTTATGGCACGGTTCCCTTTGACAGATGAAGAAACTGAGACTCAAAGAGAGAGAAATGAAAGAGGGATGGGCTAGAAGTCAGAGACATCACTGAAAGAAGGATAGACTCTACTCCATACTAGGTATGCGACCTTAACATCCCAAGGACCTAGTTTCCTCTCCTTAAAAAAAAGGAGGCCGGGCTGGTCAGTCTTTGTGGTCTCTTCCAGCTTTAGATGTAAGATCTTTGAAAGTAAATAACCTCCATGTGTTTACTTAATTCTGGGAGTTTTGGGGTGAGACCTTCAATCTCAGAGTTTTCTTTCATCAATCAAGCAAAGTCAAGGCCCCTGGTTGTTTCTTTCTCTACCTTTCTTATGGAAATAGCCCAGAATCCAGGCCTTCCTCCTTCCTGTCCCTCCATGCCCCCAATTATTTGAGTTCTTGTTTGGATGCCATAGCATTCAGATCGACAGTACTTGGATGCTCACACTCAAGACCCCCCCACTCAGATCTGGAAAATGGCCTCGTAGTTGCTGGCCCCGGGTGGGCGGAGGGCACAGCCCTGCTGTAATATGGGCTCTCACTCTGAGTTAACAGATCTTCCCTGGCAGCAAAAATAATAAGAAGAGAACCTGAGCCATGTGAAAAGTCTTCTTAAATGGACTTGGATCTTGATTGGGATCAAAATGGCAGACAGTCTAGTCTTAGTGACTACCCTAATTGCTGTGCAACAGAACCATTCATCGAATACACAGTGTTGGAGAAGCTCTAGTCCAACTCTGAAGCTTGCAATAAGGAGCTCCTCCTTACAAGGCTTTGTCCCTTGACAGACTGGGGACCTCCAGAGTGGGAGAAGGCCCCCATGACCTCCAGGGTGGGAGAAGGGCCCCATGACCTCCAGGGTGAGAGAAGGGCCCCATGACCTCCTGGGTGGGAGAAGGGTCCCATGAGGCTCTGCTGCTCAGTCCATCCCTAAGTCTGAGTCCCCTTCTCCACCACCATTTTTGAGCTAGCAGGGACCTCAGAGGACAATCCATCCCATCCTTTCATTTCACAAACAAGGAAGTTAAGGTGCAGGAAGGTGAAGCTACTTCCTTGTGGCCCTAGGGGTAGGAAGTTGTGAAGCTGGGATTCCAACCCACATTCCCTGAATCCAAATCCAGTTCTGTCTCCACAATACCACACTCCTTCCTGCCTCAGTGCACCCAGCTCTGGTTTCAACCCCCTTGAAAGACTCCCGGTGTGGGTGAGCTCACGCTCTCATGGGGCAGCGACATCCTTAGGAACTGGCTGCTGTGCAGGATCCACCCAGCAAACTTAGTCCTGGTTCTGAGCAGAACAAGGCTAATGAGACAACTGAGATGATGGTCGTGGGCTTTCTCCTAGGTCCCTCAAGTCTTCTCTTCCCTGGGCTCAACATCCCCAGCCCTGGGCTCATCAGGTGCTATTCTGACTTAGACTAAGCTCCTTCTCCTAGTCTGGGTCTTGCTCTGGGCCAATCCAGCTTTCAGATCGATCCTTAATGTCTTGTCCATGGTTTTCTCTGCCTGAGGTTGGATAGGAGACCCATTTTGCTTAATTAGGTATTTTCCTTCTCTCCCTTCCCCCCCCCCCAGACAATTGAGGTTAAGTGACTTGCCCAGGGTCACACAGCTAGCAAATGTTAAGTGTCTGAGACCAGATTTGAACTCAGGTCCTCCTGACTTCAGAGCTGTTGTTCTATCCACTGCACCACCTAGCTGCCCGCTAATTAGCTATACTCTGGTTTATTGATGTTCTTCTCTTTCTAAGACATTTTCAAATGCATGAACATAATCTTATCTCTGATACTTTAAAAAATTGCTTTTGAGTTTGTTTTGATCTTCTTTTCTCATTTGTAATTTTGGTAATTTGCATTTTCATTCTTCTTTTCCTTATAATGTTTCCTAAATAGAAGTTCCATCTTGGTCTTTTCAAAATCCCTCTCTTGGTTTTAGACATCAGTTTAATTGTTCTTCTATTTTCCATTTTATTAGTTTTGTACTAATATTGATGCTTTCTCTTTCTTTTGGTAGGCTCCTTTCTTTGTTTTCTGATTTCTTTAAATGCAAACTCCATCAATTGAGTTTCTCCTTTTCTTTTTGATAAATGCGGGCCAGCCTCTAAGTACTACTTTGACTGTGCCCTGTGAATTTAGGTGGTGCAGTGGATCAAGTGCTGGGTCTGGAGTCAGGAAGACATCTCTCTGAGTTCAAATCTGACCTCCCAGGTATATGACCCTGGGCAAGTCACTTCATGCTGTTTGCCTCTGTTTCCTCATCTGGAAAATGAGCTGGAGAAGGAAATGGGAAACTACTCCAATATTTTTGCCAAGTGGGGTCACGGAGAGCTGGACATGACTTCTGAAAAGGACTCAATAACAATAACCACCAGGGAATGTTGGTACATTTTACTTGTGTTGTCATGAAAGCAATCTGGTTTGGTCTGGTTTTTAGAATTTCTTTGTTAGCCTGGAGATCATTCATGCCATCCATGATGCCTTCTGGTCCGTTTAGCTTGGTGACCTTCCAGATGGCTTGGTCCGTGATGTGAAAAGGAGGATTTCTCCTTTGTGCCTTTGGACATTTAAGGAGGAGTTTTCTACATCCTGGACCATGATGCTTTGTGCATGTGATTACCTCCAGTGTATTGTTTATATCTAAATCGATGTGTGCACGTAGTACATTTAGGATGTGCATTAGAAAAGGAATATGGCGGGGAAGCCGGAGAGCCAGCTGGCTTGGAAGTAAGGAATATCTCAGTTCTAGTCTCACTTCTGACATGGAGGGGCTTGCTAGGGAATTCTGCAGACCGCCCATTTCAGAGAAGAGGCTAATCTGTTTTAGTAAAGGCAGCTCCCACATCTGGGAGTTCTTTATAGCAATAAAGTCATGGGTTCAGGCAATAAGTCCAGTTGAAGCAACAGGCATCCTACTATGAGCTGGGTGATGTGCTAAGCAGTATCCCTATGATAGGTATATATATATATATATATAATATTATATATGTATATATAGATATGTAATATATATATACTATATATCTCCACACACATATATGTGCATAATATGCACACTCATGCTATATATGGGTATGAATATTCCCTATTTTTTCATCAAGTTCTTTCCCCATGTCTATTATTTCCACTTTTTGGAGCACTCTTGAATTCTGTGGGGACTTCAGTCTATTTATATCCACTTCACAACTGTTAAATTTAGCTTCACTCAATTTTTTATTCACTTTGCCAGAAGAAGATCAAAGTTGCTTATTTTACCACATATCTTTTGTTAGATTGATCATATTTGGATACAGAGATGGTTTCATCTTCTCCCTTATTAATTTTTCACAGATTTCTCTTTCCAAGACTGGGAGGGGAGGCTAAATGGTGCAGTCAGCTCTGAAGCCAGGAGCATCCTAGTTGAAATCTGGCCTCAGACACTTCCCACTTATAGCTGGGTGATCCTGGGTTACAGTTAACCCCAATTGCCTCACCAAAAAAAAAAAAGAAAAAAATTGGGAGCTTTTCTTTTAGAAATGTGATTGTACTTATGTTTAAAATGGACATGTGGTCATTGTTCGTGGGGCCTTTTCACACTGTGACCTCTTTGAG
Organism: Myrmecobius fasciatus; assembly: GCA_023553655.1. Lineage (NCBI taxonomy): Eukaryota > Metazoa > Chordata > Mammalia > Dasyuromorphia > Myrmecobiidae > Myrmecobius > Myrmecobius fasciatus. The sequence continues at coordinate 148,507 of JAJPUD010003550.1, read as the reverse complement.
GGTAGGACCTACTCTGTGCCTTTTTTGAATCCCCAGTAGAGTTCCTGGCACATAGTAGGTGCTTCATTTGACTCTATTCAGTTTGCCTGGCTGTTCCTTGACTGAGATGCTCCGTCTTTGACCAGACACTTCCTCCAGGCCTGGAGTGCTCTCTCTCTCTCTCCTTCCTTCCTCAAAGTCTTATCTCCTGCAAGATGGGTTTCCTGGTCTTCCTTCTCATCTCAGATTTCCTTCCATCTACCTTCTATCTATTTTGTGTGCGCACAGTAGGTGGCCCATTGCCTCTCCAGTTATACTGGAAGCTCCTCGAGGGCAGGGATGAGGAGAAAGCTCCACTAGGTTTAATCAATCAGTTAACGGAGTGCCCTCCCAAAAGGCTTCCAGGGGACTCCTGCTCAAGGTCAGGGTGACCTTGGAGCCCTCAGAGGTCTCCTCCAGCTCAGATGATTGTGTTCCATGAGAACTGAAGGCTCGCTAGTTGGCTGGGTGGCTGAACACTGATTGTCCCCGGTCCTGGTTGGCTCTGCTGGTTGACTGTTCCAGGAAGACCCCCATCTCCGATATTCGGTTGGGACTTAGCACGCTTCCTTTTGCTCGTGGGTGTGAAGGGTGGGTTAGTCTTGCTCCTCATGGGAGTAATTTCCATTTCTGACTCATGGTGGCCAGCACAGATCCCTCAGTCTGGGATCGGCAGCTTGCTGTGGAGATCAGCAGAGGAGACAGAAATCCCCCTCCCCCCCAGTCCCCGGAACTTCTCCCAGATGGAATGGCTGCCATCCACGTTTCCCCTCATGTCTCCTTCCCCCGGGGCCTTTGACTCAAGGCCACGGTCTCTCTGCTTTCATCTGAGAACTCGTGTATCATCTTGTGACGGTCTCAGTCCCAAGCCTCAGAATAGCCTGGGAAGAAGGTGGGTTTTTCCAGCTAGTCACCCCCACTCACGATCTGATTGCCCATAAGGAAGTGACTGGGGAAGTTTGGGGTTCCTCCAAGGGGCGAATGATGAGTAAAGGGGAAGGGAAGAGCAAATGGCACCCCACCAATGGCAGGGTGCATTTCTTCTAAACTGACTGCCTGGGCAGGACTGGTCTGATGCCCAAGTGGTTTGGGTCCCATGTGTGGAGCATCCCTTCTTCCTCCCCCTGAAAAAACCCTAAAAAGCCTCTGCCAGTGTGGCAGGGACTGAGACACGGTTAAAGGAAGGGACACAAGGACCAAACAGAAATGGTCTCTGTTTTCATCTTGTGACCTTGGACGTTAAGGTCCTTTGGTCTAGCTCACTGGGAGAGCCTCCAAGCTGTTCATCCTCCCTGCCTCCAGACTCCCTGCTTGAGTCGATTCTACACTCTGATGACAAAGGCATTTTTTTAAAGCATAGAACTGACCAGGTTACTCCTCTGCTCAACCAACTCCTCTTGCTCCCTATTACCTCCAGAATCCCCTATATGTTCCTTTGTTTGGCTTTGAAAGCCCCACCAAATCTGGTCCCGATTTATGCTCCTTCTGACACTCCAGAGCACATTCAGATTGGTTTTCTCTCTGTTCTCATCATCTCCTGTCTCCATGCCTTTGCCCAGGTGACTCCCCATCCCCACAATGCAATCCTTCTGTACCTTCAACTCCCAGGCTCCCCTTTCTCCCCATCTCCCAGACTGCTAGCCGCCTCTCTCCCAAATGCCTTGTAGTACTCTGTCCCCACTTGGGTCTTATTTGCTTTATGTTTGTCGCTGGATATATTTATATAAATCCTTTTCTCCCCCATGAGAATGCCAGTTTATTGTGAGTAGGAGCAGTTTCCTTCTTTGTGCCTGTTTCTTTAGCACCTAATACAGCACTGGGTACATAGTAGGTGCTTAATAAATGCTTGCTTGGTCACCAGGAGCCAGAGTGCCTGCCTGTTATGTCTATGTTACATCTGCCATCAGGATGTGAACTCTTTGTCAAAGATTGCTCGATATTATTGTCCTCGCAGCCCCAGCACCTCGTACACAGTTGGAGCTTAATAAATACTCACTAATTGAAGGAATCAAATCCTCATTCTGCAGAACAACTGAAGCCCAACAGGAGGGAGAGCTGGATGAGAAACCACTCACCTGGGGAGGGTTGTAAAGGTGGCAGAGGGGCCGCCCGGGCTCTTGTTTACAGAATTGGAGGGCATGGCAGACCACATCCGCGTTCATCTTCAAACTAAGCCTGGAGGGAGAGGAAGCAGAGGAAAGCTCAGAGGAAAGGGCAGGAACATTTCGCAGGCTGCCAGGGTAGTAGCTACTTGAACAGAGAGCTAAATGCCCAGAATCCATTCTGCTGCCCTGAGCTCATTTCCACTTGGCTTTGGATTTATCCATCTGGCCTTCTGGGGCCAGGTGATGTCTGCCATCTTGTTCTCAGCCATGGGGGTAGAAGTGCTGAGCTTTGGATTCAGCCTAATCAAAGCCCACTGGATTGGACAATATACCAAACAAAGCCGGGTCCAATTAACCATGGGGTCCTTCTACAGGGACCAAGTTTTATTACTTTATGAACTCACACCAAGAGGACGCTCAGAGAGTCTGATGCTCCTAGGCTCTTCTCTTAGGTATTGTTCAAACCTTTTTGTTTTAATTTCTTTCTTCTTTTTATGAATTACATTTAAATATTAATTAACTAAATCAAAATATTCATGAATATAAGCCTAGGGTTGATTGAACAAATCAATCAAGTCAGCGCATCCCACTTAGAGGAAGTGAGGAACTGTCTTGTTTCTTAATGAGGTGAGAACAAGTCGCCACCATTCAACCCACCCATCCATCACTAAGTCCCAAATGTCTGAAGGGGTCAAGTCCTTCGTGGAACTGGAGGAGACTCAAGACTCATGCTCAGATGGGCTCAGCAAACTTGGTTGTGACCTAGGAGTCACCTATGACAAAGCTGGGGATCTCAGGGGGACCGAACGTGGTACATGCCTGCTGAATCAATGCCCACGTTCCCAGCACCTTGGGACTGGTTCATGTGCAGGCCCTGGGGGCTCTGGCTCCTCCTGCTGCTCCTATGGCCAGGCTCCTAGCCAGGTGGGGCCATTTGCCTCTTTGGGATCAGCCTGGGTCCCCCAAAGGAGATCACCAGCCCTAGCTCCTCGCAAAGAGGTAAGGGATGCACTTCCTGTCATCCCCATTGCCAGAAGGGCTTTGAGTTCTCTGCACCCCCAGACTGCTGCTCAGACTTTGGCTGTCAACTCAGTGGTTCCACATCAATGTTGTTCATTGCCCAGTGCCAACAGAATTGGCAGTAAGGCAAATCGGGGGAGCCTACAGCCCCGCTTTTTCCCTGGAGTCCCCAGAAAAACACAAGGTCTCAGCCTCCAGGAGATACAAGGGAGGACTCAGGAGGAAGGCCAGAGGTGGGGCTTTGAGGCAGAAGTGTAGGATCTCATCTCAAAACAGAGTGGAGAGCTCTTGGGAGAGCACTGAATAAAAGTAAATGAAAGGTCCATCCTCCACGGTGTGCTTGGGCTGTGCATCTGCCTGGGTGCATGATGGCACGGGCAGTGTTATTCCTGTCTGGGATGGAAAACAAGGGCAAAGACCCAGCTCCCGAGAGAAGCCGGAGACCTTACCCGTGACTCCCCCATAGCATCTAAAGGATGGCCCAGGGGAGGAGGGTCAGATCAGTTTTGTGCAAGCCAGTCCATCTGCAGGTGAGCGTGCCTTGATAGTGAGTCATGGCCAAAGGTATGGAGGCAGAGAGAAGGAAAACAGGAGGGCAGGAAATGAATCAGGGCATTGGAAAAAAATGAATAATAGGGAGCAGGGAAGGAAGAATGAATGACAATTGTGAATGAAGACTCAGAAATACTCAGAGTCACCCTGTCTGGCGGTGGCTGGAGGGCATTTTGTTTGTGAAAATTCTTGTGACACAACGTGATGGCTCCAGAGTCGGGATTCGAAACAAATCTCCATGTTTCCTAGCTCAAGATGGGTATTTGCTTGAATGAGACAAATAAGGCCGCAGGTTTCAGCTTTTCTCTTCTTTACTGAGCAGATTAACTTGGAAATCCTCATCCCCTTCTCTCATCTCCTCTCTCCCAGCAAGCTCATTTCACCGACATGCATCCATTTATACTCACAGTTTGATGATGTCCGGTCCAAACATTTCTGCCGTGAGGTAGCAGATGCTTTTCAGGAATAGCTTTTCTGCAAAAATAAGGGAAATTTAAAGTTAAACTCCCAAATGTATATATATTTACACACACATATATACACATATGTGAATGTATTTTATTGTTGAAATTCACTTATTTAATACCGAATCAATCAACGTTCTATCAAAACTTGAAATTATGATACTTTAACAAATGTTTCCATTGCAATTAAAAAAATTCCTTCATGAATTGATTACTATTTCAAAAAATCATTTTTCTCTGCACCAGACATTACCCCTAACATACAGTGGTAACAGTGCTGACCAAGGCCTTTGATACTGTCGGTCCTGAGGGTTTAAGGAGAATTCTCCATAATTTTGCCCAGAGAAGTTCATCAGTACAGGACATGATGGCCTGCTTGCCAGGATTCTGGACCATGGACAGCGCTCTGGAGCTTTTCCAGTCACCACAAGGCCCTGTTTGCTCCCATGATGCCTTCAGCCATGTTGTCAAACGCCTGCATTGAGGACAAACCCGGCACCAAAGTCAGCCACTGCCCTGATGGGAATTCTTCCCCTGGATAAGGCTGCAAGCCAGAAGTGAAGTGGAACAAGGGCTGGTCAGGACTTTCTGTGGACAGGTGCTTGTGCGGTCAGTGCAGCCTCGGAAGCCAAGATGCCCCCAAATCTGGATTAGTTCTTTGCTGCTTGTGCTAATTTTGGCCCAATAATGAACAGCCAGAACCATACCATTCATATGCAGAATCATCACTTTCAGCAAATAGAGAAGTTTTGAATGCTGCGGATAAACTCACTTACCTTGGGTAATACACTTTCTAGGGATACACACATTGACAATGAGGTCAATTTTATGGGCAAGTGTTCACAAGGTGATCAGAAAAAGTGACACAGAGACACTTAAGAACTTTGGGACTGATAATGACACGTGGGGACTCGGCCCAGGGCCGCCCAGCACGGCGTGCCCTAATCAGAGAAGGGCTGTGCTCTGAGCAAAGCGGAACTGAATTAACGTGAGATGCACAAAGTTAGAGAATATTCCCCAAAAGGTCCCATGGACTCTCTGTGCCCGAGCTGAAGTAGAGCCTTCGAGGTTCACATTGGTCTGATCAGCCACAGTCAGACACATGTCACTAGACTAACATAGGGATGTCATTTTGATCTTTTTTGAGAACAAAGGGCAGCAACCATGCTGTATCATACTATGCACGACATTCTCCTGGTTCTGATCATTTCACTTTGTGTCAGTTCAGGTAAGTCTTCCCAAGTTTTTCTGAATTACTCATTTTTCTTTCCAAGTCATTCCTTCTTACAGCAAAATTGTATCCCAAAATATGCCCCTTGAGCCAGCAGCACTATTACTGGATCTGTCCCAAGGAAATTATAGCAGAGGGAACAGGACCCACATGTGCAGAAATGTTTGTAGCAATCTTTTTTTGTGGTGGCAAAGGACTAGAAAATGAGCCGATGTCCATCAATTGGCGAATGGCTGAAATATTTTTGGGCATAGAAGTCCTTTTCCTTTTTAAAAAATCTCTTTGGAATATAGACTGGTAGTGGCTTTTCAGGGTCAAAGAGTATGCACAATTTAAAAGCCTGTTGGGTGTAGTTCTAAATTGTTCTCTAGAATGTTTGGATCAAGTCACAACTCCACTAACAATGCATTAGTGGCTCAATTTTCCCATATCCCCTCCAACGTTTGTCATTTTCCTTTTGAATCATATTAGACAATCTGATAGGTGTGGGGTGGTACATCAGAGTTGTTTTAGTGTGTATTTCTCTAACCAATAGTGATTTATAGCATTTTTCCATGTGACTATACATAGTTTTGATTACTTTGAAAAATGCCTGTTTATATCCTTTAAGCCTTTATCCTTTGGGGAATGGCATATAAACACACACACACACATGTTTGATTCAGTTCTCTATATATTTGAGAAATGAGTCCTTTGTCAGAGAAGCTTGCTATAAAACTTTTTCACATTTATAATTACTATGCATTTCCTTCCATCCTATTTCTCCCATTTATCCTTTTTTTTCTCTCTCTCCTTTTACCCCATCCATCCTCAAAAGTGTTTTACTTCTAACTATTGTCTTCCCCAATTCCACCTCCCTTCTGTCAGTTTCTCCCCTCTTATTTCATTTTTGGGTAAGATAGTTTTCTACCCCCCAACTGAAGGTGTACGTTATTCCCTCTTTGAGCAAATTCCAATGACAGTAAGTTAATGTGCTTCCTCCCACTCCTATCTTCCCCTCCACTGTAAAAAGCTCTTTCCCACCTCTTTTATGATAATTTATCCCATTTTATCTCTCATTTTCCCCTTCTCCCAGTGTCTTCCTTTTTCTCACCTCTAATTTTATTTTTAATCCTTTTTCTCAACTTTTAACTTTATTTATTTTAGGCAATTTATTATCTAAATCTAAATATCTAAATATTATCTGTTGTTAGATTTAATTTATTTTTACATAATCATCCCATCATATTTAATTCACACCTGGGTCCTCTGTCCATGTACACTTCTAAGAGTCTTAATAATGATAAATGTCTTTAACTATGTAGGAAAGTAAACAGTTTAATCTTACTGGATCCCTTAGATTTCTTTTTTCTGCTTATTTTTTATGCTTCTGTTGAGGTTTGTATTTGAAAGTTAGATTTTCTACTCATCTTTGGTCTTTTCATCAGGAATGCTTAAAAGGCCTCTATTTCTTTGAATATCAATTCTTTCCCCTGTTTTGTTGGGTAGATGATTCTTGGTTGTAATCCTAGCTCTTTTGCCCTCTGGAATACCATATTACAAATCTTCTGATCCTTTAATGTATAAACTTTTGTAATCCTGATTATAGTGCTATGATTTTTGAATTGTTGTTTTTTCTAGGTGCTTGTGATATTTTCTCTTTGACCAGGGAGCTCTGAAATTTAGCTATAATATTCCTTGGAGTCTGCATTTTGGGATTTCTTTTAGATGGATTAAGATATCCACATATAGGATAGCTGTTTTCTTTGATAATTTCTGGAAAGATAAATTCTAAGTTTTTTTTTTAATCATGGTTTTCAGGTAGTCTAGTAATTCTTAAGTTCTCTACCCTTGGTCTATTTTCCAGGTCAGTTGTTTTTCCAAGAAAATATTCCCTGTTTTCTTACATTTTTCCCAATTCTTTGATTTTATTTTGTTGTTTTTTTGATGTCTCATGGAATAATTATCTCCCAATTGCTCAATTCTACTTGTAAGGAATTATTTTCTTCATTCATTAAGCTTTTGTACCTCCTTTTTCATTTGGCCAGTTCTACCTTTTAAGAAGTTTTTGCAGTAAATTTTAATGTATGTTTTTCCATGTGACCATTCTGCTTTTTAAGGAATTCTTCTCTTTATTGAATTTTTTGTGCTTCGTTTACCATCTGGACTATTCTGTTTTTAAAGGTGTTGTTGTCTTTAGTATTTTTTTGTGCCTCCTTTACAAGCTGTTGGCTCTTTTTTTCATGATTTTCTTAAATCACTGTCATTTTTTCCCAATTTTTCTTTTACTTCTTTTATTTAAGTTTTAAATTTTTGGGGGGATCTTTTAGGAATTCTTTTTGGGCTTGAGACAAATTTACATTTTTTCTTTGAGGCTTTGGATGTAGTCATTTTGGACTTTGTTGTTTTTTTCTAAGTTTGTATATTGGTCTTCTATGCCACCATAATATTTTTCTATGATTTAGATCTTTTGTTGTTGTTATTGTTTGCTCATTTTCCAAGCCGATTTCTTGATTTTTAACTTTATTTTAGTTAGACTCTGCTCCCATGGTGAGGGAGCACCATCCCAAGTGTCAGAGTTTTTTTGCAGCTGTTTTCAGAGCCAGCTCTGGGGGTCTGCAAGTTTTCAGTTCTTCCAAGGTGGTATGATCACAGAAGTGTATTTACTATGCTCTTATCCAGTGCTTTGGTCTGTGAGTGACCACAAGAACTCTTTTCTGCCCTAAAACTTTGACTAGGATTTGAAAATCCAACAAAGTTCTGCACTTAGTGCCAGCAAAGGGGCCCCTGTCATCTCCTGACCAATTGTCTGACCCCCTAATTGTCGGTGGGCCAAAAGAGCTCCAGAGGCAGTTGCTGTCTTTGCTGATCCAATTGACTCCACGGCCTGCTGCTTGTTTCCTAGGGTACAGCCTGCATTAGACTGTGATTCCCTAGTATCCCAACTTACTTCCCAACATTCCAAATTTTCTTATGCTGAAAAACTATTTCACTGTGTCCTTTGGTTGGTTCTGTGACTCTAGAACTTCGAGGTTCCATAGAAAGTTGTTCAAAGGGAATTTGGGAGAGCTCAGTCAAGTCCCTGCCTTTTCTACTCCATTTTGGTTCCATCCAAAGGGTTGTCTTTGGAAGCAGTGAGTTTCCCCTCCTTGGAGGTCTTCAAACAGACTAGAGTTTCCTCATTGGAGATGGTGTAGAGGGGATCCTCAGGTAAGAATCTGGATCAAGTGGCCCCAGAAACGAAAAAAGGAAGGATAAGGACTTGCTCACAGTCACAAAGCTAACATGTCTGAGGCAGAATTAAAACTCAGATATTTCTAACTTTGAGTCATGGACTTCATCCTTTAAAATATTTAATTTATTATTATTAATTTTATTAATTTATTATATATAACAGTTAATAATATATAACAATTATTAATTTAATAAAATTAAAAATTTATTCAGCTGCCACTTGGAAGGGACTGTAGGTATGATCTAGCCCAGTCTCCTTGTTGTATAAAGAATGGACTAGGTCTGGATGGGATGGCATCGGTGACTGGTAAAGGGCAGAAGACGTTAAGTGAGAGATGTTTCCCGTACCAACCCTCTTTCCAGACTGGCCCATCATGGGAGCATGATGGGACAAAGATGAGGTGGGATCCCAGAACCTGTGATTCCAGGGCTTGGCTGCCTCTTGGAAGGGTGGGACTGCTTACAGCAGCAGAAACAGACCTTTCTATGGGATGAGTCTCAGGGTCACAAAACTAATAGGTGTCAGAAGTGGGATACGAGTCCGGTCCGAGTGTGGCCATCCAGCCAGTGTGTCTATAGGGCTTCGTCTTCCTGCTGCACTCACTCCAGTGTTGACTGTGCTTCTGACAGAATCTTTTGTTTATTCTAACGATGCTGTTAGCCTTGACATTCATAGCCACCGTTAGGAAGCAAACACGGATCGTCTTTGTTTTCTTTTTGGCACAGAAAATTGGAACGTTGACGAAGACTTTCTTTACTAAAGATGAAGGAACCGTGGCTTGTGCCAGACTGAGAAGCTGAAATATCACGCGGCCCAAGATAGCCTTCTCCTGTGCGCAATTCAAAAAAATCACGCATTTTCTGGTCCCAGGGGAAAGAGAAGTGTGTGTGTGGGGTCTCTTTGCTATATCTCAGCCACAAGACAAAACATTTTGTGGGAGACTCTCTGGTGGCCCCTTCCCCCTCACCAAAACCGAAGAAAACATGGTGTGGAAAAGCTGGGACTTCATGGAATCATGATTCTTTTTTAAAAAATTTTTTTTCTTTATTAAAGCTTTTTATTTTTCAAAACCTATGTATGGACAATTCTTCAACATGAGTCATGATTCTTTTAGAGCTGAATTTGCTCTCCACAATCTGGGCATCACCAGCTCAAATCACCTCATTTTTCATGTGAGGGTCCTACCTCCTACCTGGGCGACCTTGCCCTTTAGTGGGCACCCTTTATCCTGCCGTTTCCCCCATCTGTTATTATAGGACTTCATGTTTTGCAAGACAAATTTCTTACAAGCAGCCCAGTGAGCTAAACATGGAGAATACCCCCACTTCACAGATGAGGAAACTCGAGGCTCGGAGAGGCCCAAATAAGGAAGGGTCAGAGTTGGGACTCAAAGTCAGGGTCTTCCTTGTTCTATGACCAGTGCTCTCTTGTACACCTTGTTGAGGAACACTTTGTGTACCACACTTGTCGGCCCAGCTCAAGCGAGGCTGAACTAGGACATCCTGAAGGTTTTTTCAGATTTTCAGATTTCAGATTCAGGATCAATCACAAATCAATAGACATTTATTAAAGACCTCCTCTGTGGCAGATATTGTGCTAGGCAATGAGGATGCAGACACAAACAAGGCTGTCTCAAGGACCTTACAGTTTGTCAGGGAGATCACAGGACCGAGGCCACATATCTCCTGGGCATCTAGGGACCCCGGGTTCAAATCTTGCTTCAGACACTCAGGGGCAGCCAGGGGACGTCACAGTGCACAGAGCTCCAGACCTGGAAGCTGGAGAGCTCATCTTCCTGAGTTCAAATCCAGCCTCAGACACTTCCTAGCTGTGAGACCCGGGCAAGTCACTCTCCTGTTCCCTTCAGTTTCCTCATCTGTAAAATTGGTACAATAATAGCATTTCCTTCCGAGGGGTTGTAGAAGGATCCAATAAACCAGGTCTAAAAATGTTTTGTGAACCTCAAAGCCTTGGAGAAACACTGGCTATTTGATGATCTTCCCGACAATTAGTGCCTATTGACAGTGAGAGAGGCTTCCTCATTGCCAGGATGTTGTAGAGAGGACTCCTGCTCAGGTTCTGATTGGACTAGATGGCCGCTGAGGGCCCTCCGTGCCTGAGGTTCAGAGGTTCTGTGACTAGTTCTGAGGTCCCCAAAGGACCCCACAGTTCCTTAGGGGCCCATCCTGGGCCCTTTCCATCATGCTAAAGTGCCAGAGGGAAGTGGTGCCTGTCATGGAGAGGAGGTGTCTGGGGACATCTTGGAGATGCACTGCTGGGGAGGGTGACAGCTTTGCTGTTTCCAGCTACTTCTCTCTCTCTCTTTCCCTCTCCCTCCCTCCCTCCCTCCCCCCTCTCTCTTTCTGTCTCTCTGTCTCTCTTTCTCTCCCTCTCTCCTTCTCTCTTTCCCTTCCTCCCTCCCTCCTCTCTCTCTGTCTGTCTGTCTCTCTCTCTCTCTCTCTCTTTCTCTCTCTCTCTCTCTCTCTCTCTCTCTCTCTCTCTCTCTGTCTCTCTGTCTCTCTGTCTCTCTCTCTCCTTCCCCTCTCTATCTTTCTCTGTGTCTCTGTCAGTCTTTCTCTCTCCCCTTCCCCTCTCTTTCTTTCTCTGTCTCTCTCCTTCCTCTATCTTTCTTTCTCTGTCTCTGTCTTTCTCTGTCTGTCTGTGTCTTCATTTGTCTGTCTGTCTGTCTGCCTCTCTCTCTCTGTCTCTCTCTCCCCTTCCCTCTTTTTCCCTCCTCGCTCTGTCTATCTCTCTGTCTTTCTCTCTCTCCTTCCTCTCTCTATCTTTCTCTCTTTGTCTCTGTCTTTCTGTCTGTCTGTGTCTCCATTTGTCTGTCTGTCTGTCTGCCTCTCTCTGTCTCTCTCTCCCCTTCCTTCTTTTTCCCTCCTTGCTCTGTCTATCTCTCTGTCTCTCTGTCTGTCTTTCTCTCTCTCCTTCCCCTCTCTTTCTGTGTCTCTGTCTTTGTCTGTGTCTCCATTTGTCTGTCTGTCTGTCTGCCTCTCTCTCTGTCTCTCTCCCCCTCCCTCTTCTTCCCTCCCTCCCCCCTCTGTCTATCTATCTGTCTCTCTCTGTATGTTTTTGTGAAAGCAGAGAAGCTGCCCATGATAATAAATCATTTCATTAACCTCCCCTGGGCTGCTGTCAGGGTGCAGCACAGCAAACAGTCTGTGATAAATGGCCGGGGGGATCGCATCAAGGCAGAAAGGACATTATGAATGAGCCACATAAAATAGCCATCGGATCATCCACATCTTATTCCCTGAGCATCCACAACAGTTTCTGTCTTCACTCCAAAAACAAATAAGAGACTCTTTGTGTGTGTGTGTGTGTGTGTGTGTGTGTGTGTGTGTGTGAGAGAGAGAGAGAGAGAGAGAGAGAGAGAGAGAGAGAGAGAGAGAGAGAGAGAGATAGAAAGAGGGAGGAGAAAGAGAGGGGGGAAGAGAGGGAGGGAGGGAAGGAAGGAAAGAAGAAGGGAGAGAGAGAGGGAGGGAGAGAAGAAGGGAGGAAGGAAGGGAAAGAGAGAGAGATCATTTTCTTGCAGGTCTCTCTGTTCTCCCTGGGTTGGCTCCCTTGCAGGAGACAGGCAGCCACCTGAATTCTTTCCAGAATAAGTCTTCAAACCAATAATTAAAGTGAACTCTGCTTGGGCAGGTTCCGAGGTCTCTACTTACCAGGGAGGTAGCTGCACAGTCTCTCCATCTCCTTCTCTATGGTAGAATTGTGGACTTGTGCCAGTTGTTCCACTATGGACACTATCAGCACACATCCTGACAATGAGCAAAAGGACAGTTTTGTTCAACTCGCACAGAGGTGGGACATTGGTCTTTCAATCCACATACACTTATTAAGCACTTGCAAGGTGCTTAATAAGTGTTCATTTGCTATAAGCAATGGATTTCCAAAAATTCAAGCAAAACAAGGAACTAAAGGGAAATGGTGAATTAATGCAGTGAGTTAACGAGAGGAATCTCAATAAGTCAAAGGAGGAAAGAGAGAGAATGATGTTCTCTGAAATATCTTCTAGGACTGGACCAGGTTCATTTGCACCTAGGAGCAGGGATGCCCTGGGCTAGAGGCTTTATCATAAAATCAAGAAATAACAATTTTCCCAAATCTTCCTCCTTGTCCCTCATTATACACACTCCTCATGCTCACTTAGAAGAAACAAGTGGATGATGAAAACATTCATCTCGGTTTTTTTAATTTTCTCCTAAAAAGACCATGATTCATTCCCTATGGTAGCAATATATTTTGGGTACAGAACTTTATTTCACCCCAAAGAGAGAGCACAGAAAACAAAGGACTCACTGTGGCTTATAAACAATATAATTACCTTCTGTTTCCTATGAATCTTACCTTTCTTCTGAGGTCTTAAATTACTTTCTCTAGATTTAAAGTACCCTTCCCCCACTTCTGTGATTTGGATTCCCTTCAGAAGGGGAAAAAATGGAGTGTTAATGAGGTGATTCCTATGCCCCAGTATTCTGACTATTATTACTTTCACTCCTGAGCCTTAAGGTGTTTCCTGGGGGTGGGACGCTTCCAACAGAATGAAAATGACCTTGCAGCGGCTGGAGAAGTAGCCCCTTCCTTTGTGCCTCGGCTCTCCCAGGAAATTGCCATAAGATGGAAGTTGGAAAAAGCCCAGGGCTTGTTTTCCAAATGCTGTGGTTTGGTCCTTTGCTGCTCCCCCAGTCTCATGGCCAAGGGTCTCTCCATCCCCGTCTCCCTGAGAGTCTGGTCCTGTCAAAGCTCCCTCTTCTAGCTCCAGAAGCCTTGGTCCCCCTCTTGACTTTGAGATGCTAGAGGCATCTGGAGGCTTATTATACAGCCCGGGATCTCCCCTTCTCTCCAGAGGAGCTTGGGGAGCAGGCGCTCACTCCCCGATCCTGGCCTGATTAGTGGAGACCGAATACAATCACAAAACACCTCCTGCATCCCTCCAAGCCTGGCTCTGCCTCCATCTTTCCTGTGGCCTTCCTTGGAGCTGGAGGATGGGACCAGTCGTACTTGGCTCTGTGGATGCTCAAGTGTCCCAGGGGGGCCAAAGCTGCCGCTCAGCTCTGCGGTTTCCATTCGCTCCCAGGCCCCCCAGATCTCTCTGACTAAAACAAAGGGGGGACACGGGCCCTCTCTTTCTGGGTTCAGCACAAAGCAGCAGCTCGTGCTCCCAAGGTTATGAGACAACTGATTCATTGTCATCAACTTACAAGACCCTCCCTGAGTGTCAGCCAAAGGCTTCTGAGCTTGCGAGGCTTCCCCCCTTGGCTCTCGCAGAGTCAGACTGACCCTGGTCCACTGTCCCACCGGCCCCATGATGGCCCCTCCCCAGGACCTCATCACCTCTCACCCTCCAAGTAAAGCCCGGGGTCCACAACCAACGGCCTTTTCAGGCAAACTGCACCTGGGGCAGCCTCTGGTCTTGGGGGGGGGGGCAGCTGCCCTCACCAGGGCCAGCCATGGCTGGGGGGCTGATTTCACAGGAAATAGAAGGGGACTAATGGTCGGGACTGCCAGGACGGCGGGTGGGGAGCCTGGGAGGGCGGACGCTGACAGCAAAGTGGGGAGATGTCACCGCAAGTGCTGCTGGCTGGGGACGGCGTGAGCCATCTTAAGTCTGGCTGTCTCCCCGATGACTGATGAGAGCCCAGCCGCCTGGCTAACCGGCATGCTCAGCGAGCCGCTGTGGCAAAAGCTTTTGACTAAAGCGTTTGAAAAAACCCACTTTGTGTGCGTGTAACACGTTAGCTTCTGCAGAGCACAACGCCCCTGGGGAGGGGGCAACGTGAAGGTCTTATTCCAAATCTCCAAATGGGGAAACTGAGCTTCAAAGTGAGTGTGACATCATCATCATCATCATCATCAAGCCCTCTAAGGTTTGCAAAGCACTGGGATCCTCACAACAATCCTGGGAGGAAAGGGCTTTTATTTTCCTTATTTTGGGGAGGAAGAAGCTGAGGAGCATGGAGGCGGTACTTGCTACTTAGAACTGGGTCTTCCTGGCTCCAGTAGCTGAGCCCTAACCACTGCACTATCTAGCTGCCTTCTGCTAGCAGCAGGGGCTCTTTTGCACTTGTAGGGTCCTCACTTTTCTTTTGTTATTTGGGGAAAGTGAATGTGGGGTTTTCTCTGGGAAGAACCTCGCAGCTCCCAGAAGCCTTTGCAGGTTCCTCAGCACTCCTGGATAAAAGTGGAGAATCACTGGGTAGATAAAAGGAAACTAGAGGGGGAGGGGGGCAGCTTTGAAGGTCTTGGGGAAACAGCTCTTAATCCCTTCATTGCCTCAAGTCAGAGGAAAGGCTATCAAAGCCAGTGGAACCTCCTCGGACCCTGAGCTAAGAGGAAGAGCAAGTTAGGGGTTTGGAGTCTGTGAACCTCACACTGGGTGCCCAGAGACAGTGAGTCAGGGGAGCCTCTCCATCTTGTCAGAAGCTTGTTTGATGCCAGGCCAGATGAAGTGGCACCTGTGTGTGTCTGTCAGGAAATGAGGAGGAAGAGGAGGAGGAGGACGAAAAAAAGGAGGAGGAAGAGGAGGAGGAGGAGGAAAAAAGGAGGAGGAAGAGGAGGAGGAGGAGGAAAAAAGGAGGAGGAGAAGAAGGAAGAAGAGGAGGAAGGGAAGAGAAGGAGGAGGAGAAGGAGGAGGAAGAAGAAGAAGAAAAGGAGGAAGAGAAGGAGGATGAAAAGGAGGAGGAGGAAGAGAAGGAAGGGAGGAGGAGGAGAGAAGCCAAATTGCCCCCAGCCCTGCCGCTGTGGGCAGAGGACTGTCAGAACAGGACTGGGAGAGCTGCAGAACCGAGGAGAGATCCTCCTGGCACCCGTGCCCAAAGAAACTTGCTGAACACATACTAGAGTTCTTCTTCCAAGGGGGAATCAGACGTGGAAAGAGCTTCTTCATGAGCTGAATGAAGAGCCAGTGAGATAATCTGATGGAGCCTCTGCCATCCTTGCTTAACTCTACAAGACCCAGAGTGGGCATTCAGGGCCAGGAAGCTGCACAGACCGCAATGGCACTTGGGTAACTCCAAGCACGGCTCCTTTAGGTGGAAGACCTTTGAGTGCTTGAGGCAGGTGGATGGCATTAGACGGAGCACTGAGAGTCAGAAGTTAGGAGGATCTGAGTTCAAATCTAGCCTCAGACATTTACTACTATGATCTTGGACAAGTCACTTCACCCTGTTTGCCTCAGTTTCCTTAAGTGTAAAATGGGAACAACAATAGTACCTACTTTGACATTTGCTGTGTATATTGATAATGTTTGTAGAGTGCTTTGAACAGTTCCTAATGGGTAATGAATGCTTGGGATGAAGAGCGATCGAGGAGGGCTTCCTGTGGAAGGTAGGACTTTAGGACTTAAAGGAAGTCCCAGGATCCCTACGATTTGGCCCTTTTGGGGGGAGTCTTCTGATCTGGGATCTTGCAGAACACAGTGACCAATGAAGCTGGGTTCAAGGCTTCTTTCTGAAGGTGGTCTTGGGCTGGGTGCTCTGAGGGTGCACTTCACAAGCCATTCTCTCTCCTGGCCTCTCTTCTGCCCCGGGCCAGCTGGCCATCAGCTCCCACAGATGTTGATGGAAGGGCGCCCCGAGATCACCACTACCGCACTGCTCCCTCCTTTGCTCTCTAACCTCCCATTGCTCCACTAGCATATAATAGCATTGCCATCTCACAGGGGTTCCTTGGTTGTAAGCAGTCTCCAGAAGGATGGAAGCCCCATAATTCAACATCCTAAGTGGGGTCCCATTGTCTTCCTGATGCCGTTGTATGGAAAGCTGGATTCTGTGGGCTGAGACCCCCAAACTCTTTAACGTTGTTTTTATGTAAAAATGTGTTTCAAGCTCCAAAAGATATCACGCCAATGAACTGGAGATCTCACCAGTGTAGACAATCCTCCCAATGATGTGATCGCATCCTATTTACACCTGCCCAAGCCGTGCATCTCTTGGCTTTTTCCTCCTGGAAAGTCATGTGGGTCTACCCAGTATGTCTGAATCTCTCTTGCTCTTTGGGCATTGGACAGATACCACTGAGGCACATGTAAACTCCTTGTGAGTAGGGATTATCTTATTCTTGTACTATATCTCCAGTGTCCAGGACGTTGCCTGGAACATAATAGGGACTTATTAAATGCTTGTAGCTTATTTGAGTAATTAATGGTCTTTCTGATGGTTTTTCCTAACTCTTGCTTTCTCGATGAATAACTCATCTTCCCCCGGTTCTTTTTGTCACTCTCCTGCCTACATTTCTTTTATGACATTTTATGCAACTTTCCCCAGGTAACGTAATTCTTTGCTTTTAATGTTCATTCACATCACTGCCTTTTTGGGTGATTCTTAGTTTCATTTCTTCAGAAACTGGTATTCTGTGACTCATAACCACACAACACTGTGAGAACACTCGTGTCAAGAACACGAGATAGGTCTTTGTTTGAGAGAGAAACCCGGGGTCATTGAAAACACTGAGTAACTTCCGAATGGCAATCTACTGCTCTCCTCCTCTTCAATTCTGGGCTTCCCTCATTTTCCATTTTCAGTATTTATCTGAGAAATATATACTATTATTTTGAGCCCTATGAATTGTCCAACCAATTACTATCGGTTTTCACCCATTGGTTTTTCCTCTGTGGATTATCGGGCCAAAGTCTTTTGAACG
Organism: Myrmecobius fasciatus; assembly: GCA_023553655.1. NCBI lineage: Eukaryota > Metazoa > Chordata > Mammalia > Dasyuromorphia > Myrmecobiidae > Myrmecobius > Myrmecobius fasciatus. The sequence continues at coordinate 131,254 of JAJPUD010003550.1, read as the reverse complement.
ATTTCAGGTCTCAGAAGAAGCTCTACAGTATTCTTGGGCTGGCTGCCATCCATACAGTATCATTGGCAGCTAGAAAGGAGGTCACACCTGAGGTTTTGAGCATAACCCATCTGGAAGCTGGCAATGGCCCAAATTCAAGCTGGACTGGCACAGAATCACAGATCAACATGGGCCTTCATCTGATCAGAGCAAGAGTGGGTGGGGGACATCTGCAAGAGCCCTGAGGGGAACACAAGACCATTTTGGCTGAAATAAACCTCGAGGGAAAGATGATATTGAAAAGAACAAGAGACCAGAGGACTATCTGAGGGAATGTCTTCAATCCTATGTTAAAAAGCTGAGATTTATATTTCCTAAGAGAGATTACCAGTAATTATTTGATAATTAAACCTTATTAAGCAAATGTCAGTGCAGGGCTGATCTCATCTGACTTTTAAGAAAACCCAGAGATCAATGGATCTGGTAGAAGTGGTCAATGAGTCACAGTTCTTTTTTGATGGCACACTGGTGCCTGGGCACTGGAGCACAGCTGGATCGCTGAGCTCACTGCTATTCCATGTTCTCTCCAAGCCAGGAGCCCTCCAGAGTTTTCCCACAGTCTCATTTCCTGTTTTCAGGAGCTGAGAATAAGCAGTCCTTTTAGAGTTCCTTAAGGCTTATCAAATACAAACTTCCCTCTTTTTTTTAGTTTTTAAATTTCTTAATTTTTTTTTTTTTTTTTTTTTTACTTTTTGCTGAGGCAATTGAGGTTAAGTGACTTGCGCAGGGTCACATAGTGTCTGAGACCAGATTTGAACTCAGGTCCTCCTGACTTCAGGGCTGGTGCTCTATCCACTGCGCCACCTAGCTGCCCCGAAACTTTCCTCTTTTAAAAGAAATTTTGGTTGATGTCTTTTGATTTTGTATATTCCTGTAGTTTTTCCCAGAATTCTTTCCACTTTCTTATCCAGAGGGCTATACACTGGGCAAAGTCCTACAAATGTGGTCCTCCCTCCTTTGCAAAGGGGCTAAGGGGAGTGTCTTCTCATATCTCTTCGGTTGGAGCAGTCTTGCTTATTGCAGTTCTGCAACTTTATTTTGTGACTATTCTTCCTACTTGGGCTGTTGTAGTCATTATAGCTATGGTTTGCTGAACCCCTCTTTAAGTTAGTACTTTCTTCACAGGAAGCCTAGGAGGTAGACAGCAGCCTCACTGTACAAAAGAAACTCAAGTTCAGGCAGGTTAAAGACTTTTGCTGGGGTCTGAGGTAGGATTTGAAGTCGGGTCATTTCTAACTGCAAGATCAGGCCTTTGAACCATTTCCTCTGACCTACTTTCCCACCAGATGCTGGCTCCAGCACACTCCGCTCTGCCTGGAAATTCTTCAAAGGCCAGCAGGGAAAAGCATGCTGAGTTTTTCACGTAAATAAATAAACCGACCAACTGCCAGCTGCAGAGAAGGCGCCATGAGCGAGGTGGCCATGTAGGAGACAGCTTTTCTCTAAAAGTTGCAGTGTCTGAAATGGGAACTTGGAAGGAAATCCTTTCCCCACCTTAGCTGTGGTCAGGCTGCTCTCTTGGTACCTGCATGGTAGTTTGACTTATTTGGAGGTGGGGGGAGTGAACCATTTTATGTTGCTTTTAGTCCCTGATAAAGATCCAGGTTCTGAATGAGGTTTTTCCCAACTTCTATAGAGTGGACTCTTACTCTGAGGCTCTATATCAATAGGGGTTTGTTCTTAGGAGTAAACCTTTTGGTAGATAGGACCCTGAAAGGCCAATAGTCTGTAAGAGTAGAATGTTCTATCTTAGAAAACCAACAAATAAACACAAGTGAATTCTCAGAGAAAAAAGAAATAAGATCCTACGGATTTAGAAGCAAATTCTACATAGCATTTAAAAAGCAATCAATTTTAATGCTACACAAACTGTTTAAAAAAGAGGTAAAGGGGGGGCAGCTAGGTGGCACACCAACTCTCAAGTCATTTCCTAGCTGTGTGACCCTGGGCAAGTCACTTAACCCCAATTGCCTCAGGAAAAAAAAAAAGGGAAAGGTCTTACCAAATTCCTTCTATGACACAAATATAGTTAACACCTAAACCAGAGAAAATCAAAATAGAAAAAAAATCTATCAACCAATTTTTAAAATTATGTTGATGCAAAAATGGTAAATAAATACTTAAAATACTAACATGGAAATCACAGCAATATATCACAAAGATTACACAGTAACAGGCACTTAGGTGGCACAGTGGATAGAACTCTGTGCCTCAGGTCAATAAGACCTGAGTTCAAATGTGGCTTCACATATTTACTAGCTGGGGAGCCTTCAATTAGTCACTTAATCCCCACTTCTTTCAGTTTCTTCAAGTGTAAAATGGGAATATTAATAATAGTATCCACCTCCCAGGGTTTTTGTGAGGATCAAATAAGATATATTTGGAAAGTCCTCAGTATAGTGTATGGCACATCTTAGATGCTATGTAAATGCTAGTTATTATTTGATATTTGATAGATATTATTGGATAACAAAAGTTATATAAGTATTTCAATATATGGAGGAAAGACTTTTGACAAAATTCATCACTTATTCCTTTTATGGATTCTAGAAAGCAGAAGAATAAATGGAGTTTCTCTTAAAATGATAAGTAGCAACCTCTAAAACCATGATCAAATATTGTCTGTGATGGGAATAAGATGGAAGCTTTGCTGATAATATCAGGGGTGAAGCAAGGATGCCCATTGTCACCAATATTATTCAATATTGCACTTGAAATGCTAGCTATAGCAATAATACAAGAAAAAAAATTGAAGAGAAATAGGCAATGAGGAAACAAAATGATTACTTTTTGCGGATGATATGATGCTATACTTGGAGAATCCCAGGGAATCAACTAAAAAACTAGTCAAAACAATGAACAACTTTAGCAAAGTTGCAGGATACAAAATAAAAACCACATAAAAAATCAGCGTTTTATAAAGAGAAATTTCAATTGAAATAATGGCAGATGGTAAAAAATGATGGGGAGTCTATTTGCTAACACACACGCAATAACTCCATGAACGCAATGACAAAGCACTTTTCATACAAATAAATTTTATCTAAACAATTAGAGAAACATTAATTGCCCATATGTAGGCTGAGCCAATATAATAAAATCACAATACTCCCTAAACTAATTTACATATTCAGTGTCATACCATTCAAATTAATAATTACCTTATAGAACTAGAAAAAAAAACAATAGCAAAATCCATCTAGAGGAATAAAAAATCAAGAATATCAAGAGTTTTTTCAACATGGCTATATGGGAAGACAAAAGAATATCAAGGAGATCAATGAAAAAAAAGTGGGAAGGAAAGCAGCCTAGCAGTACCACATCATACATACATATCTACATATATATAGTTCCCCCAACTACATGCTAAAACCTTTTTAGTTTCACATCTTAAACTATACTATAAAGCTATAATCCTCAAAACATCAACAGAAGTGGTGCTGGGTAAGAAATGGATCAATGGAATTGGGGCCATTGGGGCAAAAGCTCACTATTTGACAGAAATTATTTGGAAAATAGTCTATCAGAAACTAGATATGGTTCAACATCTCACACCACATACTAAGGTCAGCTCAAAAAGGGCTCATGACTTAAACTTAAAGAATGACATCCCATGTAAACATAAGGAGCAAGGAAAATTACATGACAGATCTATAGGTAGGGGTAGAGTTTACAGGACAGAGAATGGATTATTTTGATTACATAACATCAAAAAGGTTTTGCACAAACAAAATCAATGCACTCAAAATGAGAATCAGAAAATTAGGAAAAATATTCACAGCCAATTTCTCTGTCAAAGATCTCATTTCTAAGATATATAGGGAAGGGTGTCAGATTTATGGCAGTAAGACTTCTCTAACTGACAGACTGTCAGAGGAGATGAATGGGTATTTTTCAAAGGAAGAAATTCAAGCTATTAATAGCCATATTTTAAAAATGCTGGAGAACACTGACAATTAGAAAAATGCAAATTAAAGCAATGCTGAAGTACCACCTCTCCCTGTTAAGGAGACAGAAAAGGTCAAAGGATGTTCCATTTTATAGCCCTTTGAGCAGAGTTTCAAATTGTTCTCCACCATGGCTGGACTAGCTCCCCACCCCACCTACTTTCCCCTTCCCTTCAGAATCTATCAGGAGGGTCTGGAAGGCAGGGGAAGAGGGGGAGGGAAGGAGGTGTCCGGAGGGGCCGTGGCCTGTGTGAGGAGGACTCCTGGCCCAGCTGGATGGACAATGGGTTCTGGGCTTCCGACTCCCCATCCCCCACCCCCTCACGGCTCAGGGTGACTGCTTGAAGGTTTACACAATACTCTTTGTAACAACCTGGCAAGTGTGGAAGTGCCATTATTACTATGTTACCGAAGAGGAAGCCTGAGGAACTTGGCCTGGAGACCGGGGCCAAGACCTGGAAGTGGCTCTCCAGGCTCAGACTAGGGCTGAGAGGGGCCTGAGAGGACCCCCCCCCCCATCTTACAGATCAGAACGGAGGCTCAGAAGGTTCCGCGACTTGCCTAGGGCCATAATAGGGCTAAGAAGCAGGATTTGAGCCCCGCTTGCTGAGTCCAAGTCTGTTCCATGATGGTGGTTCTCAGGTTCCCTCCTTTGGCCTCAGTTTCCTTCTCTGGACTTTCTGACCTCGGAAGTCGCCCCCCAGCTCTGAGTCCCCTATCCGCTGCTCCAAGCCCCCTCCCAACCGGATCTCTCCACCACGCGCTCTCCTGGTACCAGAGTCCAGGAAGGGGCCAGGAGTGTTTGCTGAGCCTCAGGGGCGGCGCAAGAAAAACCCACGGAGCGCCCGCCCTCCCCTGCGCGACCTACCTAAGCACGCGTGTCCGTGGGAGAGCTGGGGGCCGCTCGGGGCCCTGGGAGCCGAAGAGCAGGGGATGGGGCCAGAGAAGAGGAAGAGGAGGCTGGCCGCAAGGAGGATCCGCCCGGAGCTCTTCATCCCAGGGCAGGGGCTGGGGAGCCGAATCACAGACACTTTCAGTGAGCCAGGAACTCAGGAGAGGCGGGACACCTACATTTGTACATCACACAGCCTTGCACACGCACTCATGTACACTCACACCCACCCTTGCACACACACACTCATGTACACTCACATCCTTGCACACACACTCGTACATTCACATCCTTGCACACACACTCGTACATTCACATCCTTGCACACACTCACACAGTCTTGCACTCACACACCCATTTTCTTGCACACACAACACTCACACATAGACATACACACATCTATGTATGCACACACACATACATCCATACACACTCACACTCCAATCCTGTACACACATCCTTGCACACACACATACACAATAGACACACCCACGCACACAGTACATGTATATACACATAGCACAACATACAGCACACATACAACACAACACACATGTACATGTATCATGTACACAAACTCACAACACCATCCACTTTCACAGGAGGAAAAGACTCAGGAAGGATCCACTTTCCGGGGCCCAGACAGACAGGGGCCGCTCCCAAACCGGCACCTTGTTTCCTGGCCTTTGGGGGAAAGCGAGCCGTCCCCAGTCTTGGGGCACCCGGCTGGCAGCGATGGGGGTGGGCGGTCGGGTCGCGGCCTGGAAAGCCGCTGCCGGAACCCTTTCTGAGTCTGGGCCCCAGAAGCGTGGGGGCTTTTCGGAAGAGTTCAGGAGGATGTCACGGTGCACCCACTTTTCCTGTCTTGTGAAACCCCACCCCGCAGCGGCCTCTTAATAAGTGGCTCCGTCTCAGCTTCCTCTTTGGGGATCCTCGATTCAGCTTTCAGATTTAGTGTCAACAACCAGGAGGTTCCCTCCCCCCAGAGACCCCTCAGTGCTCATTTCTTGGTCAGCTTGGAATGAAGCTGGGCTTTTCTGTGGGGACTGAGCTGGCCAACACTTGGGGCGCCCCCCCCCCTTCTCAAGCCCTTGTGTTTAAGCACAGGAGAAGTAGAGCAAATGGCCCAGGGAAGGCCCAGTGGGGGGAAGGATGGGAAGAGACAGATCCACGGAGCTTGGGGCTTGCTGGGAAAGCCAGCTCAGTCAGCCTCCTTCTCTGCTCAACCAGCTCTCTGAGGCAGCCATTGTCTCCACAGGGTGATGGCTGTGTGTGTCTGTGTGTGTGTGTGTGTGTGTGTGTGTGTGTGTGTGCCTTTAAAAAGAACTGATCTCAGAGAAGATTAGATGTGAACATCCTGTGAAGCCCTGAAGCCAGTGCAGTGGGCTCTCCAGCCAGCAGAGCTCATTGGCTCTGAGCAGGCTTCTTTTGAAAAAGAGGAAATGGTTAAGAGAAGAAAGACAGAGACAGAGACAGAGAGAGAGAGACAGACAGACAGACAGAGAGAGACAGAGACAGAGAGAGAAGAGAGACAGACAGACAGACAGACAGAGACAGAGAGAGAAGAGAGAGGAGAGACAGAGACAGAGAGACAAAGAGAGACAGACAGACAGACAGACACAGAGAGAGACAGACAGACACAGAGAGAGACAGACAGACAGACACACAGAGAGAGAAGAGACAGACAGAGACAGAGAGAGAGACAGACAGATAGACAGACAGAGACAGAGAGAGGGAGAGACAGACAGACAGACAGACAGAGACAGAGAGAGACAGACAGACAGAGGCAGAGAGACAGACAGACAGACAGAGACAGAGAGAGAGACAGACAGATACACAGAGAGAGAAGAGACAGACAGAGACAGAGAGAGACAGACAGACAGAGACAGAAAGAGACAGACAGAGAGAGAAAAAGACAAACAGGAGAGACACAGAGAAACAAAGAGATAACAAGAGAGACAGACAGACAGACAGAGACACATACACACAGAGACAGAGAGAGAAGAGAGATACTCAGCTCAGGCTGGGAGCCAAGGCTGGCAGGGCCACAGGATGGCTGCCAGGGTCAGTGGCAGCCAGGGGTTTTCCCCCTTTGGGCATCAGAGAGAAGGAAGGCCTGTAGCAGGATGCTGAGGAGAGTGGTCAGAGCTCTCACACAGGCAGTGTGACAGTGGCAGCCTCAGTTTACAACGTGGCCAGGCTTGGTCTGGGAACAGGCTTATTTCAAACATAGTGGAAAGTCCATCGTCAATGGGCTCCCCGTGGGTCTCAGACTTTACAGGGTCCCAGATCCAGAGCTGGAAGGCGCTTTAGAGTTCATCCAGTCTCCTCCTCCATTTTCCAGAAGAGGAAACCGAGGCACAAAGATCTTCTCCTAAGCGGGAAGGGATACATGGATCAAAGTCCTCCAGCCCCAGGACGAGGCTCTATCCAACTGCACTACCTGATCACTCCACTCAAAGCCAGGCAATCCAGTGAGAGGCAGAGACTTCCCTTCCTCCCAAGGTCCGGCGGGCATCTTGGCTTGGCTGGGCGCCAGTGAGATGTACCCTGACCCCAGCCCCTGAGAGTCCACGTAGTCCAACCCCCAATTTCACAGAGAAGAAACCGTGGCTCGTGGAAGGACTAAAGGTGCAGGACCAGGGCTGGAGGAGACCTCGGAGACCAACTAGTCCAACACTTTCCAAAGTGCTTGGTTCAAGGTGGCAAGTCTCAGGAGGCAAGATCTGAACTTGGATCTTTTCACCCCAGAGCCATCTCCTTCTCACGGCCTTCGGATGTTCCCATGTACTCTCCATCTATGATCCCTGTGATCCCAGGGCCTGTGCTCGGGCCGGACATAATGGGAGAGCCAGAGGTGGCCATATCGCCACCCACGAGGGCAAAGCCAGCCCTCTCTTCTTCTCCAGATGCTCCGTCCCACCCCCACCTCATCAGAGCTTCCGGGACACTGCTCTTCCCCCTTCTTTGGGCTGGCTTCGATTCAAGTCACAGAATCTCAGAAGCAGGGCAATGACCAAGCTGACCTCTTACTTACAAATGTGTAAACTGAGGCCCAGAAAATCCAGTGGCTTGGCCAGCATCCCACAGCCAGGATTTGAATGCAGGTCTTGGATTTGCCAAGAGTCTGCCATATGCAAAGCATTTCTGTCCTTGACTTGGGCTGGGAAAGAGGAGCAGAACTCTGGCCAAGGGGAAGGAAGGCAGGCCCTGGGGGACAGTCCCTTTTCAGAAGCTTCTCTTTTCTTTGGCTTCCTCCTTCTTTCCCACTACCCCCTGCCCAGGTTCCTCCTTCCTGGGACAGCCCACTTTGTTGTGCCCTGTGACCCCACCCGCTCACCCCACCACCCAAATGGACTTCTGCCCGACACTGCGGGTGACATTTCTCAAGTACTCAAAGGCTACCAGACCCTTGCTGAGTAACTCCCAGAGACCTGGCCATGGGGTGAGGGTGGGGAGAGAGGACCCAAGGCTGCCCTTCTCACTGCCATCCCAGACCCATTGAAAATGGGTGCCCGGAGGAGGGGGCCTTTCCCCACCCTGCAGAAATCGGAGTCTTTGCCTATTTGGAAGAAACAAGAAAGAATATTTGCTAACACAGATCACCCCAAACAATAGATTGGTGCAATGTACGCAGACATTTAGCACCCGGTCCTTAACAAGGCTTTGGGAAAATGGATGACTTTTTAATGAGTTTTGATGGTTTTGTTCTTTATTAGCCAGAGAGTTTTTCACAAAAGAAATTAGTCTTCTTACAAGGAGGAAACTTAATGAGATGGAGAAGTGCTTGGGTGTCAGATAATGGAGCTTATGAGGGAGTGGGAGAGAATGGATGGTCTTTGGGTCTGGGAAAAAACATGGACTCCTAGAGAGATGGTTTCAGAACATTTGTGCCCTAACTCTGTGGGGGACTGAGCAGGCCTCCAGGCTCAAGTGTCCCCAAAGGGGGCATCCACAGCTCCTCTCCACACCAGCCCTTGGGCTCGCTTCTCAACCATCATTGACCAAGTACCATCTTCCCAAGGTACATGGTGCCTTACCATCTGCCCTGCTGCTGCGCCCTCGCTGGGCCTTTCCATTGGCCATGAAGGTGAATCCTCCCCTATTTAGGGCGTGAGATCCTTGAGGTCTGGGACTGTCTAGCGGCTGTATCTGTATCCCCAGAGCTTAGGACAGAGCTCCCCACAGGGCAGGAGTCTTTGTCCCACCATCCCATTCCCCTGGGACATACTCAGTGCCTTGGAAAGTGCTTTTGGTTCTCTTGGCCCCTGAGGAAAGACTGCTTGGGTTCCCCCCTACACCCCCACTCAAGGACACTTAGGAAGCCCCCTGTTTCAGCACAGAAAAATTATCTAAAATAAGGGATTGCTTAAAAAAAGACAGAGTGATGTAGCAGAGAAGCCTAGATTCAAATTTCACCTCAGACATTTGCTGTGTGACCTTGTCGAGTCATTCTACCTTTCTGAGTATCAGTTTCTTTTTCCATAAAAGGGATAATGGCAGCAGCAAGAGACATCTTCCACTCTCTCATTCTAGAAGCCAACAGCATCTCTAAAACCCCTCTTAGTGGTCTCACTTGCTAAATGAGCCTTTATTTAGTACAGCCTGAATCCAAGGTTCTCCCTTTCTCCCTTAATTCCTGACATTCAATATGCTCCAAATGATTTTGTCTGTAGATGGCATGAAGGCCAGGACCTTAAATTGAAGCCTTAATCATTCAAGGGAATTAACTTAACCATTCACACAGGAAAAACCAAGTGGATGAAGAAAGTCTATTATTCAGAGAGTGAGATGCAGAAAGATAAATAACCCATGGAAACTGATCCATCATCTAAGAAAGATATTGGCAGCTGAATTTAGACTTGGAAATGAGGAGGAAGAAGAAAAGAAAGAAGAAAGAGGAGGGAGGAAGAGAGAAATAGAGGAAGAGGAGGAGATGGCTTTTGACCGAAAAGGATATCCTCTCTTTCCTCATGGTGGTGTGTCATCTCTGGTTTAGATGAACATTACCTATATATTTCTTCCAATCCTGTGGATTATTTACTGTGTCCTGTGGAGTGAAGGTCCCTCCCTTTCTCAACCTCCTTGGTCACCCCGAAATATGCCTTAGGTAAAGTTTTATCCCAGAAAGGGCTGGCAGGGCTGAGGTGGGGAGCAGCAGCCATGTGCTCAGTATTAATGTCCTCTTCTGTGACATTTCCCAAGATCCTTGGGACTGAGCCCCTCTAGCACTATAGGAGCTGGAAATCAGGCAAGAGAAATCATGATCTTTGCAGGAAAGAAAGTACCAGAGGGAGAAGAAAGTCGTAAGTAGAAGCTTTGGTGACCACACTTTCTGGCTAAAAAGACCAACCGCTCATCCCCCGCCACTTGCTTCATTGAAGATGTGAGTGAATTAACATTCTAGGAGCAACTGGACATTGTCCATTTTGGGTAGAAGGAGTCAGATGATGAGCCCCATTCCCCTCAGAGACCATCCGAGCCATCTCTTTACCTGTCTCTGGCTGAGCTCATGTGGCTCATTGCCTCTTCACCAGCCCCTTTGCCTCCCTGCTCTCTGCTCACAAGAACAGCTGTTCTCCTTTGGACTCTGCTCCAGAACCCAGAGATCCCCTCCCCCCTTCTGCCCTCCCCCTAGGGACCTGGATCACGGCATCCTGCAGAGATTTTTCACAACTTAAGGGTGTGTGTTTGCAATCTAATTACTGGATTTCTGTTTGCAAGCTTGATGGAGGAGTGGGGCAGCCTCCGGGCAGCAGTGGATCTTCAGGAATCGTCTCGGATCATTGCATTGATCTGAGCAGCTAAGTCTTTCCCAGTTGATTATACTCACAATGTTGCTGTTCCTGTATACAATGTTCTCCTGGTTCTCCTCACTTCACTTTGTATCAGTTCACAGAAGTCTTCTGAGGGTTTTCTGCATCCATCCTATTCACCATTTTTTAATGCACAGAATATTTCATTACAATCATATACCACAACTTGTTCACCCATTCCCTAATTGATGAGTATCCCCTCAGTTTCCAATTTTTTTGCCACCACAAACTGCTATAAATATTTTTATTTGCTTTTTTGCTGAGGCGATTGGGGTTAAGGGACTTGTCCAGAGTCACACAGCTAAAAAGTGTCTCAGGCCAAATTTGAACTCAGTACTTCCTGACTTCAGGGTTGGTACTCTATCTATTGTGCCACCTAGCTGTCCCTATAAATCTTTTTGTAGATATAAGTTATTTCCCCTTTTCTTTGATCTCTTTAGAATAAAGAACTAGCAGTGGTTTGAAGTGCCATGCCTGTGAAGGGTGCTTAGACAAATGCAAATGCAGGATCCCTTACCTCTGAGAGCTTACACTGTACTGGAGGGTAGTGTAGACAACACATAAAGGATGGTGGTGGCCAGAAAAGGGCATCTTGGTCCTAAAAGTTACAGGTGTAGCCAGTGAGAGTTCTGGGGATGCTTCTTCCAACTCCTCCTCTCTTAGATGAGTCTTGGGTCCTGGAGCAAGGTAACGCCTCCCTTTGGGGCTCTAGGGGTCACTCTCGAGCAGCTAGGGGTGATCCTTTAAAATGATTTGCTCAAACTCCCATTAATGTGATTTCTCCTTAACTTATCATCTGAAAACCAGTCTTCTAGCCTAAAGTAGTTCTAGTTGTTCATTCATTTTAATCATGTCTGACTCTAGGACCCCATTTGGGATTTTCTTGGCAAAGATACAGCAATAGTTTAACATTTCCTTCACTAAATCATTTGACAGATGAGGAACTGAGGCAAAAACAACTACTGCTTGAGGCCAAATTTGAACTCAGAAAGATGAGTCTTCTTGATTTTAGGTTCCAGAACTATATCCACTGCGATACTATATTCTGTATAGTATCAAAGCTAAAATGGGGAGGGGTAGTTTGGACCCAAGCTTTTTTTCAGAGGTGATGAGTGGAACCACAGGAAGGTCATCCAGGAACAATGGAACACCTCCTTTTGTGGTTCATGCTTACAGAACTGAAGTTGGGGTGGTGAGGTGGCAAGGTGGCAAGATGTAGCCAACAGGAGAAAACTGGAGAGTTGGGAGTAAAGTGAAGTGAAATGGGCTTTCTTGAAATAATTCAGGATATAGTCACTTCTTTGGATAGGGGCAGGACCGAAGGCTGTCTCTAAAGGCAATGGTCCCAAAGGAGGAGATGGTCCCAAACTAGGGAACAGATTTTCACTTTGTGCATGAATGCATTTGGGTCACTTCTCTGGGGTCAAGAAGGGGAAATAAAACCCCTTTTCCATACAGTAGTCCTACAAATACTTCATCGTTATCGTCAGTCTTAGAGCTAGAAGGGATATTCAAAGATCACTTAGTCCATCCTCAACCTTTTCCAGAACTCTTTTTACACTAGCATAGCCTCTGGACAACCCTGTCCTTTCAATTGATCCTCATTGGCTGTCCTGCAGATGCTCTTCATCTGATCAATGTTATTCCTACAACAGAATCCAGCTCTGTCTCTCCATGCAGCGGAAGATTGCACTGCAAGCCATATCCCGCTGTTGGCTCAGGCGGTGTGGAACCACACTTAAGTCCCCTAAAACCCCCAGCTTTTTTTTCCTGTTATCCCACCGTGCCTCCTCCATCTTGTAAATGAAAGACATTATTCCTCCCTATTGGATTTTATCTTCTTTGATTTGATTCAGTGTTTTAGCCTTAGCCCATCAAAACATTTTTCCATCATGACTCTGACATTCAGTATGGTAGCTGTCCCGAGTGGCTTTGTGCCCCTTGGCCTTGGTGAGAGTGCGCCTTTATCCAAACTGTTGAATAGCATGGGACCACACTCAGATCCCTGGGGCACTCACTTGGAAATTTCCAAGTGGACATCGAACCAGCCTTTGGCTCTGGCCAGTCAGCCGGCTCCTAATTCACTTCCCTATTGTTTATCCCACGTCTCTGCTAGTCACAAAAGACTAGCTTGGAAGAAGAAATCAAGGTCAGTCATACAAAGGCCGCATCGGTCCATAAATCTGTCCTGTAACCTCTCCTTGCAGATGCTGCGCTGGCTTTTTGTGATTGCTGCTTCCTTTTCTGTTTGTTCGCCCTTTAATAATGTATCACAAGCTTTGGCCAGAAACCAGAGTAGCTCACTGAATGATGGGCTCTCTATTCTATTCTCTTCCCTCTGTTTTTGAAAACAAGGACTTCTTCAGCCCTGTGGCTCTTCTCCTGTCTCATTGACCTTTCAGATACCACTGACAATGGCCCAGCATTCACCTCTGCGCCATCCTTTGGGCACTGGGACACGGTGCACCTGAGCATGGTGCCTCCAAATTGTCCCAAATTGTCACCCCTCTCCAGTCTCCATTCCCTGTTGATCCGGGGATCTCTCTGTCTCTGTCTCTCTGTCTCTGTCTCTGTCTCTGTCTCTCTGTCTCTGTCTCTCTCTCTCTCTCTTTCTCACTCTAGAGACTACTCCTTGGAAGAGAAAACAACAGGGTGAGTGAAGGATTTATCCCTTCTCATTCACTTGTCATCACGGTGCTATCCAATCTACTTTAGAGAGAAAACAGCTCCAGATCATCTGTGTTGAACAAGAAAGCTGTTCATTCTTTTCCCAGCTGCTCCCTCTCAGGTCCGCCCACGGATGTACCCCATTCGCTCTCCCCTCGTTAGAATGGCAGTTCTTTGAGAGCAAGAACTGTCTTATTTTCTTGTTTTTGTATCTTTAGTACAATGCTTGGCTTAGAGTGAGCACTCCACAGATCCATTCTCTACTTATGTACTTACCTACCCATCTATTTATCTAGTTTCATCATCATCATCATCTATGGACCATCAAGGATCTCAAAGAGGGGGAAGATTCTTAAATAATAGAGAGATCACAGATAGCACGATCAATTATCCAGGAAAGGTAACTGGCAAGGCACAAGCAGAGAAATCTACTTCTCGTCTCCCTGAACTCTAATAGCTACATCCAGGACATCCTTGATGAACGGGGAGGCTATTAGATTCAATTTTCCAGATCATTCTTCACAGTCAGGCACTTGATTAAGAGTTGTAGAGTTTATTAAATTCCCCCGAATTGTGTGTTTGTGGGTTCCATAATGCATTTGACTTGGGAGAGCAAGATCTGGTCTTCCTGGGTCCCCTCCAGCATTAAGTTTCCTCTGGAAATATTCCAGTGACTGACTAGGGAGACCACGATAAAGATAACCAGTGGGAGAAAGAGAGGGAGGGCTTTATTCAGCCCTTTGAATATCACCGTCAAAGAAGACACAAACTATGGAAGTGTTTATCTTGGCCATGGAGGATGACCTGAGCACGATTTAAGTCTGGATGGTGAGATCCTTCAGGGGCCGCCGAGCTGAAGGAATGGAGACCCCCAAACTCTACAGAGTCGCCTTACGTATCCACCAATCAAGAGCCGGGTTCTACAATTCACACAGGGATCACAAATGTATACAGAAGGCCTCTGGTTTAGACTTGCTCAGAATGGGTAGTCCAAGGAGTTGTTGCCTTAGTGTGTCTGTGTCAGAAAGGCATTGGAGACAGATAGAGAAGTGGGCCCTGAGTTGAAGAAAAGGAGGGAAGAGGACTAGATTTTGTTTGGGAAATGACTGAAAAATAACAATGGCAACACATGAATACATGAGACTTTTTATAGAGAAATTAGCACGGGTTCTAATCCAGCTGCTTCAGATTAAGGTCTAATTATCTCCTTTAATAAACAAGTAATGACCCCTTTTGTGACCCATCCACATACATTTTCAGTCCTATTTCCAATGTGTGTCCAAGTTCATTCGTTCAATCAATCAATCAATATTTGGTAAGTGCCTCCTTGGTGACAGGCCCCATTCATTCTGCCCCTTGTCTGAGTCACTGCTTCAGATTTGCTGCTGAAATGTGAGGGCTGAGTCCTGTGGAGTCCCCTCCGGGGAATCTCTTTTTGCCGGTTATTATTTCTGTTGCAACCCATCAATCAGACTCTCCTTGTGGGTTTTAGACTTTCTACAAGGCCCTCTGACTCTCCTTCCCAGGGCTCCGTGTAATGGTCTGCTTTGGGAAATCAGCAATACCAAGTCAGTGCTGACTTCTGACAAAGACGCCTCGGGGTACAAATGCAATTTGTAGGATCCAGAGCTGGAAGGGCCTTCAAAGCTTTTCCTTGTACAGATGAGGCGCATGAAGCCCAGAACCATGGTCAGCGAGCCAGTTAGTGGCAGAGGTGGCCCTGGGAACCCTTTTTCCCTGTCTCTGCACTACCCACTCTTTAAGGGGTGCCTTGTCAGCTTAATGAGAAGCTGGATGAGGGTAATTTAATAAGTCCCCAACTGCATGATGTGGTACATCCATTATCCTGGTGGTGACGGTGGTGATGAGGGGCTCGTGCTACAGTCACTGCACCCCAAGTAGAAAGGTGATGGCCATTTAAAGGAGACAAAGTTTTATTTTTATTAAAAATAAAATTAAAATAAATTAAATAAAATTTTATTTTTATTAAAACCTTTTATTTTCAAAACATATGCAGGAAAGAGATCATTAACCTGCCCCTGAAGCAAACCCTCATTGTGATGGGGGACCTTGGGGATCCAGGTACCTCTTGGAGTTTTCTCTAAGCATTCTCTCCTGGTTGGAATATTAAGCTTTATTGTCTGGATGTGTGAAGGAGAGCACAGGGTAGTGCACAGGGTGGAGTGGCTAACAATTGCTTACTCAGAATTTAACCTTTGGTCAAGCGAGGGAAGCAAACCCATTGAAATTGTATTCTGGATCTGATTCTTATAATGGAGAGCCACTATTCTCTAAGGTAGAAAGGTTGGGTGGGGAGAAGGGATCACTCTGCCCTGGAGTTCCCTAGAATATAGTAACCCTATGGGTGTAAGGAGAGGCTGCCACATGCAGAGTACACCCCACGTAGTTATTCATGATGTGGCAACCTCTAGGGGGATGGACTCCCACACTGAGAAGTATAATGCATAGTGCAATGGGAACTGGGCAAGGCAGAGCTTGAGATGGTGTGATCCCGGAAAACTGGAGAGGGGCTGAATGCCTTCGCTTGAGGAGTCTCCAGAACTGAGCCCTGGAGACGAGGAGGGGACCTGCATTTCAGAAAGTGGGGGGAAGGCTTATATACACACATGCTCTGAGGCAGGAAAAAGAAAAGGTGTGGAATGGCTCTTTGATTGGGCTAAAACAGAGAGGGCACGAGGGCGAGTAAAGTGAACTTAGTCTAGAAAAAATGATGGAAACCAAATTTGGGGGGTGTGCGAGTCTGGCTAGAGAGTATAGAGTTTTTCCAGGAAGCAATAGAGAGTTATAGAAAATTTTTGAGAAGGAGAGAGGCTTGATCAGGCTTCAAGATGATTCTATTGGCAGCAATATGGTGGGTGGGAACATGAACACCAATTAGGAGGCAATTGTTATGGTCCAACCTAGGAGGAATTAAATCCACAACATCAAATTTATCAAGAACAAGCCTTTACTGCAAGAGAGATTCAAGGCTGAAATCATTAGACAGGAAAAAAGAGCAAACTGTCTCTTCCTAAAGATAAGGTTCACAGGGTTTTAGACATTCTAAGAGAGCAGACTATCAATTAACATCATTAACAATCCCAAAAAAATCTTGGTGCAATGTGAACAATTTAAAATAAGAACATCAAGGAAGAGACAGAAACTTTGTCCCTCGAACAGCGGACAACCTTTCTGACAAACAACGCTTGGAGTAAGTAATGAAAACAAAAATCCATTTCCAGTTTAACATCCCAAGCTGCTCAGATCGCTCTGTGGTCTTTTCAAAATGAGACTCGCTGCTCAAAGAGGAAGCAGAACTTTTTATTTCTTAAGGTGAGGGGTGATGAGAGCTTGATCTGGGCCAGAGGGTTGGCCGTGAGTCCAGAGAATGCTAAGAAGAAGGTGAATAAGTCTTGCAGATGATAACATGTGAGACACACTGAGGGGGAAGAACTGGGGAGGTCTCCAAGGTCCTAAACCTGAGTGTCTGGGAGGATGGAGAGGTCACTAACAAAAAGAAGGACATTTAAAGGAGGCACAGATGGGGCGTGGAAGAGACCGGATCTACCTTGCCCTGAAACCTCGAGCATCTGTTGTCCATCTCCATTAAAATGTGAGACCCTTGAGAGCGGAGACTATCTTGCTTTTTGACTTGTATCTCTGGAGATTAGCCCATAGTATATGCTTAATAAATGCTTTTTCTTTTATTATTTTATTCATTCATTTATCCCCGTTTCAATAAAAACTGGGACGTAGCATCCTGAGTGAATACCAGTTCTATTTGAATTTTTCATAATGCAAGAAGACCCGTCCTAATGGCGTACCTTAGGCAAGCTCAGATTTCCATAAACAGGAGTACTATTGGGAGAAAAGTCATCATTAGAAAGCGAGCATGTTCCATTAAGCCTTAGTGCTATTAAAGCTTACGGCTGCCCTAAGACCATCTCTCTAGACCTAACTTGGACTTTGAGGCAGACACAAGCCAGATCTGGGCAGGACTAGGGTCCTGTGGGGTGCGTCTGGGGCTGTCCCCCGATACCTCTTGCAGGAGGGCACCCCATGCTTCACTAAATACCCAGGAAAAAACGAGTGGGGCTCTTCCCTGCAAAGCCAAGACAGGACCTGGCTGAAGGAATCCATCAGAAGACCCCCTGTCCATGAGAGTCTGATTGACCGGGGTGGTTGGATGGTGCAGTGGATAGAGCATCGACCCTGAAGTTAGGAGGACCCGCCTTTAAATCAGACTGCAGACACTTAATACTTCCTAGCTGGGTGACCCTGGGCAAGTTACTTAACCCTAATTACAAAAGAAAAATTTAAAAAGAGAGGAGACTGGGAGTTACAGAAGCATCTGGGACTTAAGGGTCACTTTTGTTTCTGTCCTTGTAATAAAACTTTCCCTTGAAATGTAGTGAATTATGTGCTTATAACTGGGGCAAGGGGAGGGAGTGGGAATTAATCCCAGGACTCTGTGGTAGGGAAGAGCAAATATTATGTTTCTGGCTTAGGGTGTTAAGCCAAGAATATGAGAAAATCAGCCAACTTCTTCCCTAAGCCCTTTAGCCATAAACATCTCCAAAATCAGCGTTCTAGGTGGATCTGGGAAGTGTGTGGCTGGTGGCAGTCACTCAAAGCTTGAGAATAAATGGGGTGGGGGCAGCTAGGTGGCACAGTGGATAGAGCACCAGCCCTGAGGTCAGAAGGACCTGAGTTCAAATCTGGCCTCAGACAACATTCCCTAGCTGTGTGACCCTGGGCAAGTCACTTAACCCCAATTGCCTCAGGAAAAAAAAAAGAGAATAAATGGGGTGAACATGGGACAGGGTGAGAGAGAAGAGGAGAGGGTCCAGGACAGAGCCCCGGTGATGAGGGAACGGGAGCAGGACAATGAAGACATCTTTTCTCCTTCAATAAGAAGGATAATAATTAGCCCTATAACTCTAGTCCCACTCAGCTCACGGTGTGATCTCAAGGGGCCAAGAGCTAAAATTAGCCAGAAGCATTTCTCCCACCCACCTGAAAACTGCCAGCCAGAGAGATGGATTCCCCAGGAACTCCCTTGGAAGATGGACGGCCTTGTGAGTGAGCCTGGGGGGTGGGGATGGGAGAAGATGGCAAACTTTGGAGCAGTCAAGTGCCAGATGAGCTATGAAAGGAGATGGGAGCAGCTTGTGAGGGCCCCTGCCCAGAGGAGATCACTCATTTGAGCAATTGTTGCTGGGCTTTTGAAGGATGTCATGAGTCACCCGTCTCCTCTGCCCAGACCCTCAAGCGCCGTTTGGTGTGTCTCTGAAAGAGCCCCTATGTGTCTGAGGAAGCCCCACCGGGGGGTCCCCACCGAGCCCTCCTGGGTAACCGCCCCGGTGATGGCTTAGCTGCAGGATTTCCCGTCTCTCCAGACACAGCCTTGCCCTCACACCCATGCTGAGAAGGCTCCATCTCTTTCTGTGGAGAGGCGAACCCCCCATCCCCACCCGCACGACCATTTCGACAACAGCCCGGGGAGCTGGGAGCTGCAATCTCTACCTGTCATAACCGACATTTAGGTAGAACTTGGAAGGGAGTAAAGAGCTCCCACATTTGCGTCTTCCAACAGCCCTGGAGTGCGCTGACAGGAACCATGAAATCCCTCCTCAGAATAAGATTTAGAAGGGGAAAATCCTTGTAGAGCGCAATCGGCTCATCTCTAACTTAACTGGGCAGTCCTCCTTCTCCCCCTTGGCCCTGGACCACTTCTGAGTCCATCTTTCCCCCATCGTTCCCCTCTCTTGTTCGGTAAGATCCCAGTGTTCACTCCCCTTCTCACCCTGAGAACTAAGCATCTCCCGTGTCCTCTTGTTCTGTGTCCCTTGCTTTGTTCCTCCCCTGCCAGCTGACCTTTATTCTGCAAGTGCTGATATGTTGCTTGTTCAAAGGAACACATTCATGTTCCCCATTCACTTATGTTATGGTCAAGTGGAAAGGTCACTGGACTCAGGAGACCCAGGTTAAGTCTGGTTCTGACACTAGCCATGTGCCTAAATGCTTCTTGATTGACTGACTGTGCACAAGTAATTTCGCTAACTTGTGACTCCGTTTCCCTGTCTGTAAAGCAGGGATAATAAAAGTTTACATACCTCAAGAGTTGCTGTGAGGGACGAGCTTTGTAGATTACTATTGTCCCTCAGAGCCATTCACTCTCTGCCTTTCTTCTGAATAGTCTTTAAAGCATCCCACAAACCCTGCATCCCGTGAGCCCATCCACCCCATCAGTGTCCCCGAGTCTTTTGCCATTGGGTTCGTTTCTATCCTGTTTCCACTTGGGCTATCCTGCACCAACAATGACCTTCTGGTTAGAAGGGGATGGTCACAGCTTCATTGTCTACTTTAAGATCAGAGCACAACTAGGTCCCCTTCCTTCATATCCCTGCCCCCATACATACATACATACACATGGATTTACATATACATATATACATACAGATAGATTTATTTATTTACTTAATTTGTTTTTTTTTTAACTAAAGCATTTTATTTGCAAAACAAATGCATGGGTAATTTTTCAACATTGACCCTTGCAAAGCCTTTTGGTACAAATTATCCCTTCCTCCCCCTCACCTCCTTCCCTAGATAGGAGGGAGTCCAATACATGTTAAATATGTATATATATATATATGTATATACATTGATATATGAGTGTGTGTATGTTTACATTGATCTCATTTCATGTTTTTATCTCATTCATATATCCATCCATCCCTCTATAGACACAGACATAGAAAATTGCCCTTGAGATTCTCCACCTTTTGTTCCTGCCGGTGAATTTCATTAGCATTTTTCCTAGCTCTAAAAAATAAGCCCGTGACAATTGAATCATATGACCATTTAGCCTTTTAATTAGTTAAAAAAAAAAAAAAGTATAGCGAATAGTCGGAAGAAATGGTGACTCAGGTAGAGTAGAAGTGTATGAGAGGGTTTTTCACAGAGCCGGTGGTCTCCCCCCAGAGCAGGCTGCGACTTTTGATATTTCTCGCCTCCACATTTTCATCTGGGAAACTTCCCGGGATGCAGGAGCTCCAAGGGCCTTGTTCAGTGGGAGGCTTGAGAGAAATGCTCTTTCCACAGACACGTTGCTTGGGATTTCTGGTGGTGGATTATTTCTATTTTGAAACCTTTCTGTTTATGAACACGGGAGCTGGGGGCAGATTTCCTCTCAGTCTGGGGATTACAGTAAAATGTCTAAACTCTTGCCCAGAACTTCTCCGAATCCTGTTCCCTGACATCATCACAGGCTGACACTGTTTCAGGGGCTCTCCTTGCGCTGGCAATCTCTCACTGGGGCAGCCAGCTGGCTTCCGTTGACACGGCCAGGGTCCACCCAGCCACCGGCCTGATTAATTAATTCAACATCCACCACAGAAGGCTCCACCTTTGTCCTTTTCCTCCAAACTGAGTAAAAATTCGTTTTCATCCCGTTAATCTGCAGCCAATGGAGTAGGGACTTTCTAATTATTATTGCTCACTTCTCAGCTGTGTCAAGGCTTCTGGCTCCTGCCCCCTTAGATCGGCTCTTTGACCCCTTCTCTCTCTGCACCCCCCTCCCAGGGCAGACCCCCTCGGCTCAGTCTTTCTGCCTCGTCTCCTCTCGCTCCAGAGCTTTCCTAAAGAACCAGTCTGACCCTCTGATCCCCTGGCAGATACCCCCACCCCACCTGCTCAGTGATAAATTAGCTTCTGCATTCTGTCTAAAAGGGAGACAAGTAGGATACACACAGAATAGGAATGTGTAGAAAAGCAAGGCAGTGTCCAGTCCCAGTCCCAGTCTGCCACAAGCTCCCGTTCTTGTGCTCAGTGTGCCCATGCCAGTGGTGCCCACGTGCAGCCAAAGGAGGGGGCAGGGAGGCTCCGCTATGCCAGCGGCTACGAGAAGTGGCCATCTATGCCCTCTCGGGCTCAGCCAGAAGCCACAGCAAGAGACCCCAGGGAAGTTTTTTCCCTTTTCTCAGCAGTGGATCCTCAGCCTATAGCCTCAGCACCTGGGACAGAGGAAGCTCTGGATAGATGCTGGTTGATTGGCTGACTGACTTAGATGGACTGGCACGGCTCTGGGCACGGAGGGCTCCAGGCAGATGCCTGGGTCAGGCGTACCTCCTCCTGTGGTGTCCGTGGGGGCCGAAACTCCTCCGTGGGCGGCTCAGGAATCTGAGGAGGGGGAGGGAAGTGAAGCTTTCCCCCGCCGAGAAGATGGGTGACCCCAGAGGAAGGCGGGCAAACCACCAGGGCGGCCATAGCGCCAGGCTTGGCGTAGCCCCTGGGGCCTCAGCCCTGTAGTGTCCAGCTAGCCGCTGTGCTAGAAAAGAATGAAAGAGCATTTATTGAGCACTTACTGTGTGCCAAGTGTCCGGCAGGTTTCTCTCAAGCTGGGTTAGCCTGTTGGCCCAGAGAGGTTTACTGGGGTTTGATCACTGTGGCCACAGGGAGCTGGCTGACAGGTGGATGCAAAGCTGGCTGGAGCAGCCCTCAATCATCCTCCCTAACCCCATAGGGATGTCTGTCCCAGGTGTGTGAAGCCTTCCCCGCCCCTGCCCCCCCCCACAAATTGTTCCAACACTCAGAAAGTGGCAGAAGCAGGTGCTGTGGAGAGCTCAGAGCTTGCTTAGACATGGAAGCCAAGGTGACTCACTGCCCCCGGGCCATTGCCGTCCTCCTGACTCTTGTCCTGTTACCGGACTCTGATGGAAGTAGAGTGAGCTGACATTTTGGGCAGCTCTGTCCCGCTTCAATTCACAAGCAAGTCAAGAATTCATCCCATAGTGCCATTGGCCCTCTTTGAAAATGAAGGGTGAAGGGGCAGCCAGGTAGCACAGTGGCTAGAGCCCCAGCCCTGAAGTCAGGAGGACCTGAGTTCTAATCTGGCCTCAGACACTTAACGCTTCCTAGCTGTGTGACCCTGGGCAAGTCACTTAACCCCAACTGCCTCAGCGAAAAAAAGGAAGGGTGAGTAACAGCAACTGTGGCCAAGCACTGTGGAAGCACAAATGGAAATGGAAAATCAAAGACGGTTCCTTCCATCAAGGAGTTTGTGTTTCAATGGAGGGAAACCTCTTGGGGTCCTTTGGTCTGGAAAGGCTCAGGGATGGTGAGGAGGAGATGGACTCACTCTTAACCAAGGAGCTGCTGTGATCCCAGCTTGTGCTTCCAAACCGGGAGAGAAGGATGAGAGACAAGAGTGTTTCTGGGAAGTTCCCAACCAGGTTAATGGGACCCTAGGCTGGAAAGTCTTCCAGGTGGGGGGGGGAGAAGAAGTTGGGGGGAGGTGGCTGCAGAGCAGGGATGCCTTTGGTAGGACTTTCCATGCTTAGTTCCTACTCCCTGTTATTAATGTCAATTTTCCCCCTTGGGATATGGCAGCACAGATGAGAAAAGAGAATCACTTCTGGTCTTCTCGGGTTTGCTTATTATTGGGTTTTGAGTGAATTTCTGTGATTTCATCTGTACAGGGAAGGGACTGGGAACTTTTTCTTAAAAAGAGCTTTGATGATTTCAATTGAATCCATGTCCTTCTGTCTATGTTATTCGGGGCATTTTAGAATATGATTGGGAGAAGGGACCATGGACTTCACCAGGTTAACTGCCCAAGGGATCCAAAACCTAAGAACCCCTGATTTAATGGGAACTTCCTTTACCAGTGAGGATCAGCACCTCCTGATACTGGAGAATTGCTTGGAACATCAAGTTTTGCCTCAAAGGCAGCTCTCTGAGTCCCTCTTGTGCCCCCCTTTCCCCATCTTTGTCCATGTGGAGGACATATATCTCTGTACCCAGTTCTCTGTGTGTTCCCGAGTCTCTTATTCCCTCACTGACCATTTTGTGTGTCAGATGCTTCTCTCACCCCTCTGATGATGGGAGTGGATTTTCCCTCACCCTCCTTTCCTTCTTCCCAGCATATTTTGTCTTTCCCTCTCTCTTCATTCTTATCTCAAAATCATCAAGTTCTAACAACCACTCCTAGGGTTTTTTTTCCCTAATTTAAATGCCCTTGGTGAGAATCGAAGGCTTCAGCTTCCCTGTTGACTAGTCTTTGAAGAAGCTTTTTTGAGAACCATTCCTAGGCCATTCATGTGTACTGGTCAGCACCCTCCTGCTAGCCACAGGAGGTCAGCAGGCAGCTTCTCCTATGGGCCTTAACTCCTTTGCCAAAGGTGCCTTTCCGGAGAATGATCAGGACTAGTAATAAAGGGGATCCATGGGGTTTTAATTAAGTCCCTCCTTCCCTTGTCTCTGGTGCTCCCAATGCTCTGATTCCCAGCCCGTTACCCTCGGGGTCACCCAGAGGGATGCTGGTGAAGGAGGCAGGGTTGGCTGGCAGTGGGGCACTCATTCTCCGATTCACTGTCTCTCTCCAGCTTCAGACCTGGGCACTGCTTTTCACCCCATGCTGAAATGCACTATCTTGTCAGCTCTGCCTCTTAAATGTCCTCATTTCTTCAAGATTCTGCTCAATTATATCCCTGGGAAGCCTTTTATGATTTTGCAGCTGCCGCTTTTCCAAGAAAATCACCCTCTATCCAGTTTGTATTTCTCTCTGTCCATATCTGCTGTCTCCTCCATTAAAATAGGAGCCCCTTGAAGGTTGGCAGGGGGCTTTGTCTGGACCCCGGCACCTAGCACAGCACCCTGGCTCATTAATGCTCCCATTGGGTGAGTCAGTCGGCTTGCTTGTCGTGCCATGGAATGATGGGTAGAGAAAGACCAAAGTTTGCACTCTCCAAGCCTTTCCAGGATTGGAATCCATCACTGCTATTTACTATGGGCAAAGATGGCGTGAGAACCCTTTGCCATGAGCAGGGGTGGGGGCGGAGTTGTGCCAGGAGGAAGCCAAGGAGAGAACCTGCTCTTCTGGCGGGTGACGGATGTCTCCAACTGAGATCCTGGCTAATTTCTCTGTCTCTGTCCCCGACTCCCTCCCTCAGCCATCAATTATACGGCTGCTCCAAGCATCAGCAGATTGGTAATTGAGGGCTCATCTGGCATCCTAAAGCCAGGTTCCACTGGCAAGATAAATCTTCAAGTGCTGTAAAGGCTGCCCTTCCCCAGAAGGTGCCCTGTGCCTGCCTGGCAAAGCTGTGACTAACTTCCCAGAGCCTGTCAGATCTGGGTTATATTTAGATGAAGAAGGAGAGATTAATGAGTCAAAACTCATTAATGATGCAAATGAGGGTAAGGTACCCTTGGGGAAAGTTTGAGAAAGACAGGAAGCTGGAAGTGAAGTGCCAGACCTGGATCAAAAGTCCTTAAGTGTTAGCCGAGATGAATATGTAAATCTTGGCTCTTGTGGCTCCTGCAGAAACTCAGTGAGCTGGGCTTTATGGCTTTTCTTCTTCTTCTTTCAACTAATTCAACAAATTGTTCAATTCAACCAAATAATAAACAATATTTTAGGCGCTGCCAAGACTAATGTGACATGGTTCCTGCCCTCAAGAAGCTTACTTTTGACTACTTGGAACATGGAATAGAAAATAATGAGGGCTTCTAGGCATTGGGGATGGAAGTAGTAAAACAAGATGATCCCTGTTCTTAATAGAGGAATAGCTGTATGCTTCTCCCTCCTACCTCTTTCCCCTTCCCCAGGTCCTAGTCCTGGAGAATCAGAGAACAGAGAAAAGGCTTTCTTGACATGGGTAGGCTTGGGCTGAAGGAAGCTGAAAAAGTACTTCTTCTGGGCACCTCCGGAGGGCCAGCAGTGTTCCTTTATTAGGCAAAGTGGCAGTCAGAGGCTATCATTCAGAGCTTGCATCTCTTGCCTCTCTGGTACCATCCAAGTCTATGGCTCCATCTCCGTCTCCTTCCTGACTTGGTTTTTCTCAAACTTTCCACTGGGAATCTTTCCATAGTCTGGGGTTCTTGGCTAAAAACCTAAGCCAAAATGCCCTGTCCCAACCTGGATGGCTGGGAGGGGTAGAAAGACCTAAGCCAGATAGAATATTATACTTTTTTTAAAATTAATGATCATTATTCATTTCCAACTATCTTTCCTTCCACACTATTATGGCACGACCAGCCTGCGGACAGCTCCACCAATTACTTGCATCCAGAGAATATCCCTGAGAGACTTTCTTAGAATCCCGGAGTCTTCAAGGACTAAGTGGTAGCTAGGAGCTTTCTTGGACAACCATCTTGCCTTCCATGTTGGATATCCCCCAGGACCTAAGTTTCCCTACTCCCCAGTTCTGCTTTGACGGTTGCTCCCTCAGGATGCCACTGGATGAAAAAAGTGGACAATTAGTTTTCAGCTGGATTCTCCAGTCAAGTTAAAAAAAAAAACCCATCGAATTTCTGGAACAGAAAACTTCAGCATTTCTGACCCTTTTGGGGTGTTTTTTTGGTTCTGTTTTGTTTTTGTAGTTAATGAAAATGATTCCGGTTTCATTGAGAAACCATACTGGGTGTGAGTTGCTTAGCTGGAGACCTGAAGCTGCTTTTTTAAAAAGGGTATTTTAAAATGAGTATGTAGCCTCCCAAGTAGTTCTCTTCATTTTGAAGAGATTCCTAAAGCCCCATCTGTTCTGGGAGGCGTTCCAGCTACAGGAACCTTGGGAGGGAGGGAAGGCAGCTTCATCTTCATAATGATCCGAACTCTCTGATCAGCCCACACGCTTGCATCCTTGGGAGAATGAAACCTGTCCTCTGGGGATGACTTTTTTCTCATCTCTCTTGAAGAGAGCTTGACCTAATGCATAAAAACATGTACACTGGAGATGGGAATAAAATGAAGGAGCAACAGAGGGCCGGTCTGAGGCAGAATGATCCAGAAGAGGAAGTATGTTTGGAACTCTCGCTAGACCTTTTTATTTTATTTTTTAGCATCTTCCCCCCTCCATCCATTTCTAGAGCTTCACCCTACCCTTTTCTCCCAAATGCTCCATTCCCCAAAATTTTCCCTTTCCATGGATAGATGGATGGATGGATAGACAGATAGATGGATGGACGGTTAGATAGACAGATGGATGGATGGATGGATAGATAGCTAGATGAATGGATGGATAGATAGATAGTTGAATGGATGGTTAGATAGACAGACAGATAGATGGATAGATGAATGGATGGAAAGATAGATGGATGGATCGTTAGACAGATAGATGGATGGATGGATGGAGAGACAGATAGATGGATGGATGGTTAGATAGATAAATAGATGGATAGATGGATGGATGGAAAGATAGATAGATGGATGGATCATTAGATAGACGGATGGATGGATGGATGGATGGATGGACGGACAGATGAATGGATAGAGAGGTAAACAATAGCTAACATTTATACATTTATGAAGTGTCTACTTTGGGCTAAGTACTTTACAATCATCTCATTTGATCCTCACAACAACCCAGGTTGGTGCTAATAAAAATAAAGACAAAGTTTATACAAAGTAATTAAGGGATAGAGAGGTTACATTAGTAGCTTAAAAGATCAGGAAAGGTTTCCTAGAGATGGTTCTTGAGTTGAGCTTTGAAGGAAACCAAGGACTCTAAGAGGGGGAAGTGAAGAGAGAGGGAATCAGACTCTTGGGGAGCAGCTTGGACAAAGGCACAGAGATGGGAGATGGAGAGTAAAGTATTAAACAGCAAATAGGCCCGCAAGATTAGGCTGGAGAGCACCTGAAGAGTGTAAGCCTGGGAAGGTAGCCTGGAGCCATATTTTGCAGAGTTCTAAAGGATAAGCAAGAAGTTGAGATTTGATTTTAGAACAATAGGGAGCCACTGGGGTTTAATGAGTAGGAGAGACCATGGAGAGTCCTTTGGGGAAATCACTTTAGCATTTATGTGAATTGAAGTGGGAAGAGACTCCAGGCCGGGGAAACAACTCTCTGAAAGAAGAAACTCTTCCAAACTCTTCCATCGGAGCAGAAATGAGGAGGGTCCAAATTGAGGTGGCAGAGGTGGGTGGGGAGAGAAGAGGACCCTTGCTAGAGAGATTGAGGAGGCCAGATAGCATTGTCCCGGGGCCACCTGAGTCGTTGGCAAGGGAGCCTAGGAAAGCCGCACCGGATGAAGCTGGGGATTAATGGTGGATTTTCACTTCATTTAGTGGCTCCCAAATAACTTTTGCCTTTTTGCAGAAGTTTGGAAACGCTTCGTCCCAAGGCATTTGTACCTCCAAGGGGAGGGGCTCAGGTAGCTCCCTCCCATTCCTAGGTCACAGAGACTTGATGGGCTCTTTCCATGCAAACAAATCCTGGACTTGGGTCCAAGTCAGATCCCACCACCTGTGAGCTGGGTAGGCTCGGACAAGCCAGACATTACCCCCGAGTCTAAATCTCATCCTGCATCAAGGAGAGATTTTTGGGCCTTCCATGCTCACCTTGGGGGGTCGTTGTGAGGGTCACAGGAAATCCTTTATAAAATGTAAAGAGACACGAGTGAAGTGAGTTATCGTTACTAAGAAGAACAAACATCGCTGCAGGGATTTCATCAAACTGCTTTGGCAACTGCCCATTCCCTCCGAAGGAACAGAATCTGGGTTCGAATCCTGCCTGAGACACACCCTCATCTGTGGGACCATTACAAGGTAGGAATTATTTCATTCTTTATACTTGTATTTCCAGCACCTGATATGTAGCAGGTACCAGGCACTTATTACTTTTTATTGGTCGATCAATCTCCCTGGTCACTGATTGATTACCTCTCTGGGGCTCATCTGTAAGATGGGGGGGATAGGTTGGACTCAGTGGCCTCTGAGGTCCAGCTCCGTGGTCCTGTCCTTTCAACTTCCTAACATATAAAGTCTGCGGTAAATCCTGGATGGTTCTTTCAGGCCCCAGTTAAGCCTGACGAGACTGAGACGTGTGACGGGACAGACCCATCGTGTGATGGGAGTGGGAGATCCTTGAGCCCACAGGCTGGTATCCTTGCTGTAAGACAGTCTAGGAAGGCCCCCAGCATGTTGGGCGAGCCCCCAGGGGTGATTTGTGGGGAGACATGAACCAGACTCACAGAGAATGGACGGGCTGCAGTCTGCTTTCTGCAGGAAGCCACAATCCATCACGTCATTAAAGTCTCTGAGGGTTTTGAGCTGCCTGCCAGGTTTATACCAACTTCCCAAGCGCCTCCCACTGTGATTTATAAAGTCAGGGGATCGCCTGGAGCTGAAAAGGTCTCCAAGGCCTTGGCCCTGCAGCCAAGCTGCCTGTCCCAGAGAGTGGATACCTGGGGCTCCCGAGGTGGAGAGGGCAAGAGCTTCTACCGTCCTGCACTGTCTAAAAATGCAGGATGACCGAGTGATCCTAGTGTGGGTCTTGTCAACAAAACCAAGTGTTCGAATGGTCGCCAAGCACATCCCAGCTTCCCTGGCCATGAGGTTGGATGGACAGGTCATTGGCCATCGGGGGAAGGCCTCGAGGCCTTAAATGGCCCTTAGCTCTTTTTCTTGAGCCTCATGGAAATCACCAGGGGCACTGATGGAGAGAGTGGGGGACACAGAGAGAACTGTGGGCCACATGACTGGACGGGATGACTTCCATGGCCTCCTACAAGTGTGCTGAGGGTGGATGTCATGATCTCTGTGTCCAGCACCCTTAAGATGGACATCCAGGCTGTCAGCCAACACTTGTTCCAACAACTGGGCTCTGGCCCCAAACCTTAAGGACCCAACTTCTTGGTCACCTTCCCTCAGTGACAGACAAGACAGGAAGCAACCTCCACTTCCCGAGGGCCATCGAGGAGGCTGTGATCAGGAAAAAGCCACCGAATCTGGCATTAGCCTAAAAAAATCAGAATTTGGAAAATAAGGGTGAAAAATGGAGATGGCTGGATGTCAAGAGGTGGGCACTTCCCTTTGACCTTCATGACCATTAGTTTCTGCCCAGGCTTTAGTTTGTGATGGCTTTGCTCATGTTCTTGCCAGGCTCTTATCTCATTCTTTCTTTCCTGAAAAGCTTTGCTAGTTTCCCTGAACAAAGGCTTAGATCCTGCATCACACATTTGGGAGGCGCCTCGTGAGCCAGAAAGGAAGAATTCCAAATCATGAGTATCAATAAACTCCTTATTTTAGAGGAAAATGAGAGACACTAATGGGATGGAAATCAGACTCCCTGACCCCCTTTAAAGGAGCTCCCAAAGGCTCTGCAGGGAGACAGGACCGGACAGGCCGGGGCTGAGTTTCCTTGGTGGTGTTCATGGCGTTCTTCTAGTGGCCATCCCTCTGTGCCAGCTTGGGCTCACGTGCCTGCTGTCATACTTGCCCCATATGTGCTGAATTCACAGGGGAAGGAAGAATAATGGGGCTCCCGGTATGGTTCCATCTATTTCTGTTCAGGGCTGATGGGAGAAGCAAATGGAATCATTTGGACAACAGGTTCAGAACTGGCAAAGGACTCAATGGACCAAACAATGGCCATTATGGAAGCCAGATGGAAGAGTTGTTGGGAGGAAGGCAATGGCTCTGAGAAAAGCCCCATTCACCCTTTCCTGCATAGGTGTGAGCACGAGTGTGTTCGCATGTGCTTGCACAGGCACTCAGTATAACTCCCGGCCATGACAGGTCCTCCATCATGCACTGATCCGCTCTGGCAGCTGGGGAGGCTCAGTCCTTCCTGGCAGATCCTCCAATCTCAGGACAGAGCAAGTCTGCAGAATCGCCCTCCCCAGCTCATTCTGCCCCTCCTCCATTCCCTGGTCCCAGAGCCAGCTCTCCAGCTCCAGTCAGCACCTTTGTCCGATCTCTCCCCATCTCTCTTCCTCATTCCTATCGAACTCTGTCCTTACCTCCACCTCTCAAGGTTCTGAAAGCTGCCACTTTCTGGAAGGGATTCTTCACCGGGGATCCCTGGGCTTCCAAGGAGTCAATGGAGAGATTTTTTGGGGGTCTATAATTAGTTTTAAACCCAATTTTGATACCCCATGTTTTGACACAGTTGGTTTCCTTTGAACCCTATATATTTTATTTTATGCATTTAGAAACATGACTCTGAGCAGGGGGAGAAAAGTCCACTAAAAAAATCTGGGCTCTTACCATGTTGCATCCCTCTTGGACTTGGGAAGTTTGTTTTTTGAGCCCAACTCTCAGGCTTTACATTTATTCCTATTCCATGTCATCTTGTTAGACTGGATCCAGGGTTCTGCTTTCAGATTGTAACTTCAGGGAGTCCAGTTTTCTTTTTCCTCCTTTGTACCACTTAAAAAAGGTGTCAAGTGCCACGTGACTGTCAGCTTTTATCCAGGCCACTGATATAGGCTTTCTTTTCAGGGGACCTCAATCCCCAAATGACTAGTTTTCAGGGTCCAGTCAGTTGTCCAGCTCTACGCCCATCTGGAGGTACCATCATGCAGCCGGGCTCTCTGCATCTGAGGCTTGGTCAAATGCTTCACAAAACCACAGCTCCTGTGCCCACTCACAAAGTTTAACCACCATGAGGGGAGTTGGACATCACCTGTACTAAATGCTGGCTCTAAGTTAATCCTTCCATCTCTATGAGATGCCCAGGAATCACTCTGCCTAAAAAGTCCCCAGAGCTTCCTCTGCCCTTCTCCTGGTCTGTGACCCTGCTGCCATTTCCTATGGTCTTTTCTATCTTGGGACTGAGGTCACCTGGACCTAAACCAATCAAGGGCTGCCGGCTCGCTCTGGTTTTCCCCTCACTTATCTTGGATTTAAGACCCTCTTCTTTGGATTCGTTTTGCCCTTTGCAGAACAAAGATGATTCTCCTTGCTAGAAAAAGAGTCATTGACACAAGAATTGATGGTTCTGCCATCTTGTCTCCATTCTCATCATCTCTGCTCATTGGGCAGCCCATTGAGAAGACGTTCTTTGAATGTCTTTTCTCCACGATAACTCCAAAGCCCCTTCATCTTCCCTTCAAGGCTTGGGCAGGTGACACCTCCTCCATGAAGCACTCCCTGATCACCCAAGTCTTACCTAAGCCTTGGATCTGGGCTCAGCTTAGACTGAGTTTGAGTAGAAGATGCTTCAGCAGAAGAAGAACCAGCCAGATCCGGACCCACCAGGGACTCAGGGTCAGAGAAGGGGAGCTGGGAGGGACTCAATGCCCTTGTTTTACAAATGAAGGAACTGAGGATCCTGAATAAAAAGAGACTCGTTCCTGGGCATTTGAACTGTAAATGCCAGGACTGGTGCTTTTGGAATGACTGAGCTAGCCTTTGACTCTGAGCAGCCCCGGCCCATTGTCCTGCAGGGGCTCCTGGGTACAGCTGCATTCACTTTCATGCCCGTGGTTTAGTCTAATACATTATTTTTATTTTAGGGGATAGAGCCCAGTGCCTCAAGCCAGAAGCTCCAGATTGTCACAGGGGAGTTTCTGCCTCGACTCTTCGGGTGAGGAGGTGAGGTACCCGACTTGCTGGGCACTCTGGGCATAATTCAATCCCCATAAATGGCAATGGCAAAGTGACTAAGTTCCCTGAGTACTCCAGACCACTGGCCAGGGTGATCATCACCCGTCTGTCCCTAGGGATCTCCTCGGCTCTCAGACTGGCAGAGGGCACCACCGCATGGCTTCTGGGTGAGAGACGTGATTAATAATCAGTGATTTGGGGAGACTCAGCTTTCCCCCTTTTCTCCTCCCTCATTCCAAGGCCCCAGTTTCTGAAAGTTGGATTAACCTCCTCCTTCTGACCCCAACCCCACCTGACAAGGAATCTCCAGTCCAAGGGGAATCCCATTCAGTCGAGCTTGGGGGGGGGCAGACACATTCGGCTGGGGGTGGTCCGGGCACAGAACACGGGTGACACGATGTCACTCTCAGCCCCTCTGTGGACGGAGCCCCCTTCCCTTTGCAAGGCCCACCTCTCATCGACCTTTAGCCGATCAGACCGAGGGCCTTCTCCTGAACACGCCTCCTCCCAAAGAACTTGCAAGCCTTGAGCCTGCTCCTCCATGATGCTCGCCGGTCTGAGAGAGAGCCGGCCAAATGGCCATCCTTCTATTAAAGCGCGATTAAGGCCTCTCTTACTTGTCCCCGGGCGGGGAGGGCGGGCGGTCTGTGCCCCCGGAGGAGCTTGGGGGCCAGCCCTTCTCACCCCCCCCCCTGCTCTCTTGCCACTGCCTTCGGGCCGGCGTCGGCTCACGCGCCTCTGACCGTGAGCACGAGTTCCCCGGGCTGCGAAGGAAGACGCTCCCCGGCTCGTCACAACTCAGATTTTATTACACAGCAAGTGGGAGAAGGGGATGTTATTCTCAGGGCGATGTTTGGAATGGAAATAATTAAAAAAGCCATCCTCCCAAAAGTCCGCACGCTAACGTAGAGCTTCTCTTCATTAAATATATATCTGTTTGGCAAAAATGTTAGACTCTTTTGTACAAAACAAAAACAAACCCTCAGATCTCCAACGCTCGGGACGATTGCAGCCACGTGAACCGGGATGTCTGGCCGCTCCCCCGATGCCGTGGAGGAACCGGGGACAAGCGAGGGCCCTCGCCCGAGGAACGGGGCCCGGGGTCCCAAGCCAGGGGGAGGGGGCGTTCGGGGTTAGTCTGCGTGAGTGCGGGTGCACACACGGGTGTGAATATCTGTGTGTTTGTGTATATGTGTGTGTGTGAGAGAGACAGAGACAAAGAGAGAGACCAAGAGAGACAGAGACAGAGACAAAGAGAGAGACAGAGAGAAACAGAGAGGAGAGAGAGGGAGGGAGAGACAGAGAGACAGAGACAGAGACGAAGAGAGAGAGAGACAGAGAGAAACAGAGAGGAGAGAGAGGGAGACAGAAACAGAGAGGAGAGAGAGGGAGGGGGAGAGAGAGAGACAGAGAGAGACAGAGAGACAGAGAAAGTGCCAAGGGGCGGTGGCTACAGAAGGAAAGAACAGAAAGGCAGAAAGAAACAGAGGGGGAAAGAATAGAGAGAGACAGACACACTTTAAGAGAAAGACACAGACACAGACATAGGTAGGGGAGGAGAAAGTGACAAAGATGGACACAGAAAAGGGGAAATACAAGGACAGATACAAAGAGAAAAGTGGGAGAGAAGAGGAGGAAGAGAAAGAAGGAGGAAAGGAGAGAAGGAGACAGATGGGGACAGAAGAGGAGAGATAGGGAAGGGGAGGTGAAGAGAGACAGAGAGAGAAAGAGAGAGAAGAAGGAAGAAGAGGAGGGGGAGATGAAGGAGATGGAGGAGGAGGAAGAGAAGAAGAAAAAGAAGAAGAAGAAGGAGGAAGAGGAGGGAGACCACAACTAGGGGTGTCACAATTTGTGCTTTGAGTTAACAAACTGCAGGGAAGCTGGGGAAGGGCAGGAAGAGGTGGGGGGCAGGGCCGGCGCAGAAGCTGGGGGCGCGAGTCCAGCGCTTCATCCTCTGGGGTCAAGCCCTGGCGATGGAGCTTTGAGGAGGGAGGGGAGGGGACAGGCCGGGGATGGCGGGGAGCCACGACGGTTGGCGGCGCTCCCCCCCCCCCGCCCCCAGCCCACTCTGGCCAGTGTGCTCCGGCCGCTTGGCCGGGACGGGGCAGATGGCGGGCAGCCGGGCTCTAGTGACCCCCGCCCAAGGCCGGGCCCTTCGCCGTCCCGGGGCTACAGCAGTGAGAAGGTGAGGGGAGCCTCGAAGTCTCTGAGGGGGATCGCCCCGTGGCGATTGATCGCTGATTGGCACAGAGGGTGGGGCGGGGGAGGAAGCGCAGGGGGGGAGAGGCAGAGGGGGAGGGGGCCCTGGCCGTGCTCTCACACACGTTTCCAGTGATCCGGGCTGTCTTTGAGTTCAGCAGGCCCCGGGCCGGGCCGGGCCGGGCCGGGGACGCCCTCAGTTACAGTTGTACACAAAGTCGTAGTTGCTGGGCTCCTTGGGGATGGGGGGCGGCGCGTCCGGGATCTGGATGTTCTCCAGGTCCAGGAGCCGGAGCTTGATCTCCATGCTGAGCAGGGTGTCCAGGTCATTGCGGGTGAGGTCGCTCAGCATGTCCTTGCCCAGCAGGGCGTTGAGGCCGTCCGTCCAGATGCAGTACTGCGGGCAAGGGAGGAGGACAGTGGCTCGGGTCAGTGCCCCCGACCAGCAGGCTGAGCCAGCCGCAGGAGGGCCCCCAGGGACCCCGGTGTGAGCCCCCCAGGGGACCCTGGTGTGATCCCCCCCAAGGGGACCCAATGATGAGCACCCCCACAGGGGACCCCGGTGTGAGCCCCCCAGGGGATTCTGGTGTGAGCCCCCAGGGGACCCCAATGATGAGGTCCACTCTCATGGGCGAGGCAGCGGGGATGGAGGCTGCTTGCCCCTGTATCTATGCCTTGGGACGGGGGCCCCTGGCCCTCCCCAGACCACCAGAACGCCCATCCTCCAGGGGCCGGGACGGAGCAGCCCTTCCCGGTTTTATGTCTACACGTCTGCCTAATGGAGTCA
This sequence comes from Myrmecobius fasciatus, assembly GCA_023553655.1. Lineage (NCBI taxonomy): Eukaryota > Metazoa > Chordata > Mammalia > Dasyuromorphia > Myrmecobiidae > Myrmecobius > Myrmecobius fasciatus. The sequence goes on along the minus strand of JAJPUD010003550.1, from coordinate 96,577 downwards.
GCAGGAAGAAGGGAAGCGGGAGGGAGGCTGCTTGGAGCAGAGGGAGGCCAGCCTCCGCTGGCGCCCTTCTTGGCGGAGCTGCCAGGCCCCGGGTGTCCACACCGGCCCTCACACTGGCAGCCCCTCCTGCCCAGGACTGCGGGTTCCAGGAGCGGCTCCCACCCCTGGCAGCCTCTCCCAGCGCCTTTCCCGAGGCTCTGTGCTGCCGGGTGCATTTTAAATATAGCTCCCAGGATGGTGTAACAGGGAGAAGCAAATGTCAGGGAGGAGGGAGAGAGGAAACGAGCACAGGATTCTGAGGCGCAGACGAGCCTGAGCCTGGGAAAAGCCGTGGCCTTCTTTTTGGGCAAAACTCGCCGCTTTCAGGGATTTCTGAAGGAGAGCACAGCGGAACTCGGGAAATTCTGAAATGGGTCTCCTGCCCCACGCGGCCCAGCCGGCAAGCGGAGGCGGCTGTGGCCGTCCTGGGCCCGTGGACACTGCCCGTCCTGGATCTGTGGGCACTGCCCGTCCTGGGCCCGCGGGCTCTGCCCATCCTGGGGCTGCGGGCCCTGACCGTCCTGGGGTCTGGGGGGAGCCCGGGAGTCAGGGAAAGGCCTCCAGCTGACGGCGGCCTGCTCCCCAGAGTCTCAGGAGCCAATGCCGGGGGGGGGGCGGCCTCTGCTGGGAGTCAGCCAGCTTACATTCATTAGGCTTAGGAGCCTATTGGGCCCCTGCCAACAACGGGCATCCAAAGATAAGGCAAGCCCCCCAACAAGCCTGAGCCCCCGGCCTTCAAGGAGCTGACGGCCTAAGGGCGGGTTGTGACTAGAGAGAGCTGCAAGCCCTGAAGTCAAGTCCAGCCCCAGAGGGGGACCGGGCAAGTCAGGGAACCCGCCTGCCTCAGTTTCCTCATCTGTCAAATGGGGATGACCAGGGGGGATCAATGAGGGACAATATGTAACGTGCTTTGCAAACTTTAGAGAACTCCGGGGTAGCTAGTCTGTTCTTGGGGGCTGACTGCCGGCCCCCCTTGTACTGAGTGGGGGGCTCAAAGCTCATGCTTGGCTCTCTTAGGACACTGTTTCTTCCCATGGCAGCAGCCTCCTTGCCTTCCTCCCCCTCATGTTCTGGAGAGGGTTCCCTGGGAGGTCCTCCCAGCGCGAGCAGCCCTTACCTCGTGCTTATCAGGAGCGATGAAATTCAGCTGGCAGTTTGAGTCATAGAGGATGGAGAAGGCGAGCTCCAGGACCTCCTAGAATGACACAGGGGGAGGGGGTCACAGCCTTGTCACTGCTCGGCAGGGGGACAGGGAAGGGAGACCATCAGCCTTGTCACTGCTCAGCAGGGGGAGAGAGCAAGGGGACCATCAGCCTATCTGCTCAGCAGGGGGCAGGGCAGAAGGTGGAGGAGCACCAGCTTTGTCTCTGCACAGTGAGGGGCAGGGGAAGGGGAAAGGAGGAATGTTCCAGGGGGATTTGGGGGGGATCATGGAAGCATCCACAAGGCCTCAGTCCTTCCACCCACTCTATTCCAGGAAGGTGCACCAGATGCACTGAGGCCAGATGTGCTTCTAGCGAGCTCCCACTTTCTGGGGAATCCCCAAGGCCGAGAACCAAGGCTCTCGAGCACCAGAGTCAGAAAGACCTGAGTTCAAATCCTGCCCTGCTATATAACCGCTGTTAGCCATGGGCAAGCCATTGAGAGCTGGGAAGGACCTCCGGAGCCGCCAGTCCAGCTGTCCTAACAGGCTGGACGAGTGGCCAGGCAATCCCAGCCACTTGAAGACAATGTTTCAATGAACCTCAATGGGTCTCAGTGGGCCTCAGTGGGTCTCAGTGGGCTCCAATGAGCTTCAATGGGCCTCAGTGGGTCTCATTAGGCCTCAGTGGGCCTCATTAGGCTTCAGTGGGCCTCAGTGGGTCTCATTAGGCTTCAGTGGGCCCCAGTGGGCTTCTTCACTTCTCCCACTGCTGATTCCATGTTTGCCTCCTCGAGCCAAGCACCAGATCTGACCCCTTCCACATGGCAGCCTTCCCAGTACTTGAAGACAGTGACTCTGTCCCACTCAAGTCTTCTCTTGTCCAGGCTAACCCTCCCCCAGCTCCATCAGACAATAACCTCATTGCACAAATGTGTTCACTCTCCTATTTACAATTCTCCTCATTCTTAAAGAGAAGAGCCCAGAAGAGATCACAGTTGTGCAGATGAGTTTCGGGGAGGGCAGAGGACAGTGTGGGGGTCACTTCCCTATTCCTGGAGCCTGTGTCTTTCTTGATGAAGTCCTAAGTCTCAGTGACCAACATTACACTATTGACTCAGGTTGAGCTTGGGGCCCATTAAAACCTCCAGACCTCATAGTGCCCAAATCATGTACCCATTTTGACCTTACTTTGATATCGGATGTGAGATGTGAGCCTATGTCGACTTTCTGACATATTATTTTCCAGTTTCCCCAGCAATTGTTGTGAAATAGTGAGTTCTTATCCCAGAAACTAGAGTTTTGGGGTTTACCAAATATTAGATGATTATAGTCATTGATTATTGTGTCATGTGTAACTAACCTGTTCCACTGATCGACTACTCTGTTTCTTAGCCAGTACCAAATGGTTTTGATGGCTGCTGTTTTATAATAGAGTTTTAGGTCTGGAACTGCTAGGCCACCATCCTTCCTTGATATTCTTGCCCTTCTGTTCTTCCAGATAAATTTTGCTATTTTTTTTCTAGTTCTGTAAGATAATTTTTTGGCAGTTTGATTGGTACAGCGCCAAACAAGTAGACTAAGTAGATTTGTCATTTATATTGTATTAGTTCAGTCTACCTATGAATAGTGGAATAATTTTTCCAATTTTTTAGATCTGACTTTCTTTGTGTGAAAAATGTCTTGTAATTATGTTCATATAATTTCTGGGTTAGTTGTGGGCAGGTAGACACCCAAATATTTTATTTTGCCTACATTTTGAAGATTTCAAATGGAATTTACCTATCTCTTGCTATTGGGGTTTGTTAGGAATATACAGAAATGATTTGTGTGGGCTTATTTTATATCCTGCAATTTTGTTAAAGCTATTAATTATCTCAAATAAGTTTTTAGTTTATTTTCCAGGATTCTCTAAGTATACCATCATAAAACTACCTCTGTTTTATTAATTAGTTGAATAGTTTTCTTAGTTTCAATTTTGTTAATCTCTCCTTTGATTTTCAGAATTTCTAATGAAATCCCAAATCTCATTGGCTGTGACATTACATTACTGACTCATATTAAAACTTCCAGATCTTTTTCAAAATAACTGTTATTAAATCATGCCTCCTCTAATATATGAAAAGTACTTAAATTTTTTAATCCAATAAGGCTTTTCTTTATAGGACAAAACTTTTTTTTAAAGCATTTCTCCATTTAATTTCATCTTAGCAGTTTTAGACTAATGCTTTTCTGTCAAGATTCTTTTGGATCCTGAATTGGTCATATACTTTGTTTCATCTACCACTCTTGTGAGCCATATACCATCAATGCCTTTATGCAAGTCATTGATCAAGGTACTAAACAGCCCAAATTCTGGGACTGTCCTTCTCTATCACAAACTCTAGGACAGAGTCGGTCACTATCCTTTAAGAATCCCAACTTTTCCATCCCAGAAATCAGTTCCTGTTAGTGAGAATCAAAACCAGAAGAGATTTCCCCCTTTTAAAGGATGAAGTTATTCCTGAGGTGGTTGGGAGGAAAGAGGAAAAAAGAGGGAGAGAGAGAGAGAAAGATAAAGAGAGAAATAGAGACAGAGACAGACAGAAACAGAGAGACATAGAGAAAGAAAGAGACACACAGAGACAGAGAGAGATACAGAGAGAGAGACAAAAGAAACCCAGACACAAAGACAGAGACACAGATCCAGGGGAAGTCTGGAGCCCCAAACCCTCTATCAGCCATCTGCGCCAGGCTTTTAATTCAATTCTGTCTCCTTATCTACTTCCTGAGCAGGTGGTTTATACAGAACCTTCCCCTTCTAGGTAGGAGCAGGTCACTCTCTAGGACTAAGTGACAGGCAAGTTAACAATTGGTATTAGGGGAAGGGCTTTCCAGGCTCTATGGGAGATGGAGAACTGCAGAGACCTGATCTTGCTGGGAGGAGTCTCGGAGGAAGAAGTTGGGAACCATACTTCCTCACATAGGGGACTACCTTTTCCTCCTGGGGCACGCTCACCCCCTCCCCACAAATGTGGCCTCTCGGGGTCCAAGCTGCAAACCCCCAGCCTCGGGCCAGGGCCCATCACACTGCTATCCTGGAGGCTCCTTCATTCAGGTGGCACCTGGCTATTGGCTGAGGTGACGAAGAGTCGGGACAGCCAGCTTGGGGGGCATTTCCTCAGCTCCCATTTTTAGGCTCTTGGATTTCTCCCTAGAGCCTTTTGTCCCAAGTTGCCCGTGTCCTCCCTTTGGGGAGGAAAGGCCTCTGTGAGAGAGGCCTGGGACACAGACAGCATCCTGGAGGGCACATGTGAGCAGAAGGGCCAGTGGTCCGGTCCCAAGGAGAGAGACCACAAATGGAAATGATCTGAGGGTTGCCAGGCAGGGTTTGTGAAATATTAGCAGACTCTGAAGTGGCCCCAAGGCTTTGGGAAGTTCTTCCGTGTAGGACTTGTGAAAACATGGGCTAGAACTCGGGGTGACTCATGGGGTCCATGGCCTGCATTGGGGTGGGAGCCCCTCCCCCACCTTATGACCTCATGACTCCATCCAATCACACAAGGATCTACAAGGCTGCTCATGGAAATAAATGACCTTGGGGAGCCATTTGGGGTGAGGCTAGAGGAAGAGGAGGGTGAGCTTCCTTCCCCAACCCTCAGCAGGTTCCTCCTCAGGGCGGGAATTGAAGGGATTGGGACGGCCAGGGGCTAACTGTGTGAGATGAGTGACCCCCCTGACTCCATCTTGTGACAATTCTGAGCTTGCTCAGTTCCCTTCTGCTCCTAGGAATGGAGAGCAAAGCTCAGGGTATTGTTTGCAGCTGGCCCTGTGTGGCTGGGAAGCCTCTCCCTGCTGCTTTCAGATCCTTGCTGCCCAGAAATCCCGTCAGACCCAAAGATGGACGCAAGCTTTCTCACAATCATCCGCCTTAAGCAACTTATGGCTTAGCCAACCTGCCCCCCTCCCGATGGATCAGCCGCTGCTCCCCTGTTCCTGTGACTGTGGCAGACATTTGTGGGCAGGGGAGAGGGAGGGGGATGGAGATGCTCCTTTTCGGGTTTCAGGTTCTTTCATTTGTTCACCCCCCCCCCCCACTTGAAAAGTCCCTAAGCTTTCATCCTATTAGAAATGAATTAGAAATTAGGTCACCTAATACCGGGTTGTTTCTTTTAGGGAATGGCTCTAATTTCCTCCATTGTTTTTTCTTAAGACCTGTCTCCCCCAGATTTGGGGTGTGGCCCCTGCTGAAGAAGGGCCCCCCATTTGTTAGGGAATTGGCAGCATTGCTCAGAAGGGGAGCCTTCCTTTCCTCCCTCAGCCATTTCCACCCCCGACGCTAGGGGTGAGCTAGTCGGGATGCAGCCCCCCGCTTATTCCCTTCTGCCTGCTGGTCCGTGTAGACACAGCAGGGCTGAGCTAGCACCTGGGACAGGGGCCGAAATCCCGGCAGGGGGGCGTCTGCCTGCCTGGCCGCTGAGCTAATCTCATGCCAGCCGGTCACTGAACGCTCTCCACTGTCCTGACCTAGATTCCGGCTAAACCTCCGCTACAAATCCTGGGTTTTGCCTTAATCCGCCAAGAGGGAGCTAGCGGCAGGACCTACTGTGCGCTACACCCCTGTGGGAGGCTACATACACTCCTGTGGGAGGCTACATACACTCCTGTAGGAGGCCACCCTGACCTCCCCGGATTTATGGAGGCTCGTTGCGCCCCCGGGGAAGCTCAGTGGCCCAGCCAGCCCAGAGGAAGCCGCCGCCTGCTCGGCCCTCAGAGCTCCTCGGACCCTCCCTCCGGCCCCACCTTTCCACCCCATTCTCCTCCCACAGCCACGTGGGGCTTAGGGGGACTTCTTGCATCCGTGCAAAGGCCCGGCTCTCCAGTAGCCTGTGTCTAAAAGAGCGGCCAGACCCAGGGAGAGATGATGAGACCCTGTCAGGGTGACTGGTAACTGGGGATGTGTGAGGGCGGGATTCGGACCCGGGCAGCCCCTGCGCCTCCCAGCACGGCCATTCCCAGCTCCTCCACGCACAGTCCGCTCATTTACTGCCCCCGGCGGGACTCCGCCAACAACCCCGCCTCCCCCCTGGGCTGCTCCTTCCCCCTCCTGGCCACAGCTCCCAGCGCTAAGAAGTTTCCCCTAAATCTGCTTTCCCAGCAGCCGCCCCTCTGGGCCCCCTGAGGCTAATCCCTCTTCTGGGGGGCACCCAGAGTGCCCTGCGGGTGCGGACGCCCAATGCTTCGGCCCGCTCAGGACCGGGCCCCAGCGGAAGGCGCCGGCTAGGGGCTGAGGCTCTATTTTGCTACCAGTGATGCCGCCTGTGCCCCTGCCTGGCCCGTTGAGGGGGCACCTGCCTCTCTGCTCCGGGCTACGGAAGAGGGTGAGGAAGAGGCCGGCCAGGGGCCCTCCTCCAGGGAGCCCTGGAAAAGCCCCGGGGGCCCAGCCATGAGCCACCCCCAGAGAAATACCGCCTCAGGCTCCGGGCGCCTCTGAGGGGCAACCACGACCCCCTCCTGGCCCGCGGGCTGGTGCATCCCCCGAGGCAGGACGGGGCTCCAGGCCCAGGGGCGGGCAAGGGCTTTTCTGGCAGGGTCTCCATCCGAACACAAGGTTAGGGAGTCTGCCCGGCTGACTGCGCCGCCCACCCTGCCCCCCTCCTCGCCCTGCTGATCGCCCGGGATCGGGCTGGTGCACCTGGGGAGGTCCGGGGGAAGCCGGCTTGTTCTGGAGGGAAGGGGCCTCCCTGGGGAGGCTGCCCTCGAACAGGGGCGTGGCGCCGGCCCAGGGCAAGGACCCTTCCCTCCCTTCAAGGAGTAATTCCCCCCCCCCAATGCTACCCAGGCTCCCGGGCCCTGGGCGGAGGCGCCCGTGCCCCCCCTCCCCCTGGCAGGAGCTTCCAGGCCGGGCCTCCGTGGGCCTCCGTGGGCAGCTGAGAAGCCTACCTTGTTCTGCTTCAGGGCTCCTTTCTCCTTCATGTGTGGGCAATCCTTCCCCGTCACCACAGCTTTGATGTCTGCCACGGGCACTGCAAAGCACAAAGAACAGCGTGGGCGGCGTGCCCAAGCAAGAGCCCGCTGGGGGGGCAGTGAGCCCACGGGTGCCAGGCCCGCTTGCGCCCCCTCCCCACGCCGCCACCATCGCTCCTTTAATAGAGTCCCCTGCCTACGCACACACTCACGTGCACACACGTGCGCACTCACACGTGCACTCATCCACACACTCACATGCACACATGTGTACTTACATGCACACACAAACATACACATGCCTTCACTCATGCACACCCACATACATGCACTTGTGCACACACAAGCACTCTCATTCACACATGCATACTCACATGCAGGCATTCACATGCATGCACTCACATGCACAATGCACTCACACCCACATACATGCACACTCACACCCTTCACAGTGCACTCATATGCACTCTTATTCACACATGCACATGTAAGCATATACATGCACACTCACACAAAAGCAGTCCACCCTCACATGCAAATATCCTCAAATGCACTCACACAATCCAGACACTTGCACCTGCATAATGCACATTCACATCCATACACATGAATGCACACTCCTATGCACACACATACACACAGTGCACTCATACACAATGCACTAACATTCATGCACACATACATGTGGTGCACACTCACACATGCACACATATCCACCAACATACATGCACACTCACATGCACACATGCAGACACTCACACAATGCACTCACCCACAATCACAGGTGTGCATTTATACACACATACATACATATGCCTTCATTCATGCAGATACTCATACACATCCACACCCACATACATGCACACTCACACCCCGCAGTGCACTTATGCACACACATGCACTCTCATTCACACACATGCATTCATATGCACGATGCACTCACATGCATGCACACTCACCCACAGTGCACACATGCACATACAAGCACACAATGCACTCTCATTCACACACATGCATTCACATGCACAATGCACTCATACATTCACATACATGCACACTCACCCCACAGTGCAGACATGCACATACAAGCACACACATGCACTCTTGTTCACACACATGCATAATGCACTCACACCCATCCACATATATGCACACTCACACCCCCTCCCAGTGCACTCACATGCACTCTTATTCACACATGCACATGCAAGCATACACATGCACCCTCACTCACCCCCACATGCAGTGCACATTCACATGCAAATATCCACACATGCATTCATATAATCCAGACACTCACACCTACACACATGCACACTCACATGCAGGCACACTCCTATGCACCCATATGCACAGTGCACCCACAGGCACTAGCATTCATGCACATGCACATGCACTCATATCCACCCACATACATGCACATTCGCATGCACACAGTGCACTCACATGCATATACAAGTACCCAATGCTCACACTCACATGCATGCACACTCCCCCATCCACACACATGCACATTCACACATCCATCCAAGCACACATTGCACTTGCATGCACACACCCGCTCATACTCACACCCATATACATGCATGCACTCACACATGTACTCGCACGCACACGCTCATCCCCACACGTCCATGCACATACAAGTGCACGCAGGTACACATGCACCCCTAGTGTCGGCTTGTTTGCACATCACTTCATTCAGACACCTCCCTCCACTTTCTCCTCGGACCCCCCCCTCCGGCAAATGCGCGCTGGGGATTGGGCACTCCCACAAGAGCCCGCCCCCTCAGCAGGTGAGCTCCCTGAGGGCAGGACCGGAGTTTGTGCTCAGGCACTTCCTCTAAATGTTTGTTGATTGACTGACGGCTCCCTTATTTTTTTCCATGGAGAACCTGGGCGGCCCTGGGGGCTTGTGCTCCTTCAGGTGGGGAGCACCTCCCCGACCCCACCCACTGGTCCCTCCCATTGGCCGCAGGCCGCGTGCATGGAGTCCCTGCTGGGAAGCAGCTCCCAGGGAGGAAGGCCGTTTTCCCGAGGCGGGGCCGGCTTAAGTCGGGGAGCCCCCGCGGGGTTCTGGCTCGGGAGACCACGGCCAACACGGAACACCGGTAGTCTGAGCTCACTCCTGGCCGAGTCAGGCTGCGGAAGGGCGGGGGGGGGGGAGGGAAGGGGAGGGGGCTGGCGGGGCTCCCCCAGCATCTGGAACGGGCATCCCCATGTCCCAAATCTGCCTCTCCCAAGAAGGCCCCAAAGCCTCTCTGGCCACCGGGGGGGAGACGAGGAAGCGGGAGAGCAGGAGAACGGAAAGGGGTCCCGGCCGGAGCAGCGGCCCGAGCCCCCTTCGCCGCGGCCCGCTCCCCGGGCCACTTCAGATCACGCTTCTACATCCTCCAGCCCGGCGAATATCAGGAGGGTCTCTGCTGCGCACCCCAACAGCCCCTGCCTCCACGTGGGAAGGGGCGTGTCCTGCGGGCTCAGGGATGCAAGAATGGGCCTGGGGGGGGATACTGATGTGAGGGGGAGGGATCCAGATGGGGGGGGGGCGGCCCCCCGCGGTGCGGGGGCGGGATTAAATGTGGAGGAGAGGGATACTGACATGGGTAAGGGGAGGGATGCAGGTGAAAGGGAGGGATGCAGGTGAGGGGGGAAGGGATACAGATGAGAGGGCAGGATACAGATGTGGGGAGGGGAAAATGATGACTTGTCATACTCTGAAAGCTTTTTCAGGCCGGACAGAGGCCCGTCTGACCCTGGAGCCTGGGAGCAGGAAGCCAGTTTCCCAGAAAGATTTCGGAGAAAGGTTCGAGGAGGGACGCTGTCCGGGGGGGGGGGGGCAGGTGGGGCGGGGGGGGGGGCAGGGGACAGGGCCCGACCAAGGAGTTATCCCAGGCATAAAGTGTGAAGACTGAGGTCTGTAGGATCAGATGAGAGCTGGGTCAGTCCTCGGGCCAGCTAGTCTTTTTACAGAGGGGGAAACTGAGGGAGCTTCAGGCAAAGATGAGTCACTTGCCTCAGGTCACATAGGACTGAGGTGACCTGGTTCTCTGAGGAATGGCAGTCCCAAATGAGGTGCCTGCCAGGGCAGACAGATGGCATTTGGGGCATGAATTCCCCGCTAGGTGCCAGGCATCGGACTGAGTGCTGGAGACACTGAGCCAGAAGGGAGGCAGTCCCTTGGGGAGCGTCCGCTCTCCTGCACTTGGCACAAGGTGGGCATGGAGAAGGGGGGCCGGCACTCAAACCTTGGGGGATCTGGACAGGCCCGGGCATGGGGGGGGAGATCAGGGGTCAGGCAGGGGATGGGGTGCCCGCTGTCCACAGGGAAGGACTGGCAGGAGCCTGGTCACAGCTGGGGAGGGGCTGCACGTCCCGGGCTCAGGGGTCCCATTGTATGAGGCAGCTGTGGGAGTGGGCAGTGACACGGTCAGAGCCCACTGAGCTTTTGCCATCTCATACTGGCAGCGGCGTGAAGGGTGGGCAGGGGGAGGGGGAGGAGAGCCTGGCCTCCGGGAGACCGAGGTGGAGGAGGCCCAGGACGAGGCTGTGTCCGAGCAGAGAAGGGGAGAGATGGCCACGACCCGGAGGCTCCTGCATGGCGCTTCCCTTTCCCCTGAAATGACTTCTTTTTTTAAGGCTCTGGGAGAGCTGGGAAGAGCAGCTCTTGTCTCTCCCCCTTCTGCTGTTGCTGGGAGGAGAACCTGCCCCAGATTCTGAGGAATGGAGGCAGTGATGGCCCCGGGGCCTAATGGCAAGCTGGGCCTAGGCTGGCGAGCAGCTGAGGAGCTCGAGGTCACTGACATCGCCCCCAACCCCACAGTGAGAGACCGAGAAGGAAAGGTCAAGGGGCACAGGGAAGCGCTGACCGACCACACGCTGGCAATGACCAGTGACCAGCTCCCAAGGTCACGGGAGGAGAGAGCTCCCTGTCCTCTGGGGTGGGGGCTGAGCCCTTCTGGAGCTTGGGGCAGTCTCCAGGAAAATGGGGTGGGGGCTCCTCCCTCTCTCCTCTCACCCACTTCTCTCCTCCCTTTCTCTTCTCACCC